>CM032065.1:3024978-3101489 GCA_018831715.1 Matsumurasca onukii
TTTGTAGTCCTAACTTCACCTTGTTAAACAAGACAAACTTTACCTTTACCTTTACCTTTACCTTAAGATGACAATACTACTTACTGTGTATGTGGTTTTCCTTTGTTGTACAGACAGGCCAACTGGGGTGGTAGTTGTTGTGAGTACGTTTCCCACAGTGGTTTGCACTTGCTGTTTGTGATCAAAGACATCTGACCGTATTCTAAGCCTGCTTGACTAAAACATCAAATCACTAAATCACTATTTGAGATACGACCACTCATGAGGGTATTTTAAGGCAAATATGTGGTGAAGGATGAGTGTGATGAGTGGTAGTAATGAGTTATGAGGTGTAGTCTTGTTACAAACCAGGCCTCTCTTCCTTAGAATGGGTCATTAATTAATAGCCCAATGACCAATGGAAATACAAGGACCAACAGCTTAACGTGACTTCCGAACCACGCAGGTGATGGTCTGATATGTCTAAACGATGGTGGGAGTTGATGCGGGTATCATCAGATGATCACTGAGACTATCTGAGCCGCTTTAGACCTATATCATCCTCAAAACCTGACCTCCATGAAGCTGGATTACAGGACCACGCCACGAGTCCCAGTCAAGAGTTAGCGCTAAATATTAAACAAGAAGAGCACAACGTTTCGGCTTCCGCAATCTGATTACGTCTTCAGGTGAAAATTAGCCTGAAACACAATACAAGATGAACTAGCGCAAAGTAGTCATACTCGCTGATTATTAAAAAATATGTGTTTCCACATTTTTAAGATTGGTTAAGTCATTTTAACTCTTTTGTTGGTAAAACTCGATTCATTCATCAAAACTCTTAAGAATTTCTCTTCCATTGACTTTGCATAAATAGGTATTTTTATGCTCGCTGTTACAGTTGGCAAGTCCAATTCACGGCTGTGATTGGTCGTCCATTGCTCCGAGCTAGCCAATGAGGCAGTCAGCTGCCAACTGACTGCTTATGCTGATTACTTCAGGCAAGCTCATTTTATAAGGTTTCATTATGCTTAAGGTTACTTTTCACCTGAAGACAGGATCAGATTGTAGATCCGAAACATCGTGTTTTTCTTGTTCAGTAACAATTGAAAACGTCTTTAATAATATTTCAAACTCAAAATTACTTATATCTTACAGCTCGGTTGTAGGTCGCCACGGTCACTTTCGTTCCCTGTGAAAGCCTCTTCTTCGGCAGCTGCGCCTTCTGAACCGCGTCGGACCATATCAGAGTTCCGTCAAGTCGTAACAACCCGTAGTCGTAGTTCTGGGTGATTCCCTTGGCTTGGTACTTCGGGTGTACGAATGTCCTCCTCACTTTAAACTCCTGGGAAGTACTGTTCGCAGCGCCCACTGCCACTCGCACCGTGAAGCTCGAGGCCGGAGTACTTGCTCTGGAGGGTAAAAGAAAACAAAACTAGACATTAGGAGAAATTTTGCGGACGCAAAGAATACAAACTTTGATTTTTAAGTAAATCGACTCACCCTCTAAGACACCAGGCTCGGGTAAGCACCCAAGTATCGCCTACTATGACACCTTCACACTCCCACTGTTCAGGGTAACTACCGAACACTTTCACCTGAAAACATAAATAAGTTAGAATACTTCATCACAGCCCTTGGAAGGTGGATGGGTAAGGGACGAAGAGTACAGCGAGAAATGTGAAGCCACTTTGCGTACTGTAATACTTTGGGTGTCAAACTCTCAAACCTGGGAATTTGTTTTTTGAAATTTGGCAGTGTCTGTTTAACTAAACCTAGTTCTTCCGGTTCACACCAAGACAAAACATTATTATAATTTGTTTGATATATTTCGGTCTTGCTGTAGAGTACCATTTTCAGTCACTGATTGGCTGAAACTGAGATACTTGCTGTCTGCTATCCTATTGGTCAAGGATGCCAACTGTCGATGTTCTCATTGGCTGTGACACTATGGATGAGAAACTATTGAATAAATTGCACACAGCATAAATCTTTTGTAAGCTACTTACATGTTGAGGGAATTTTTCAACATAGGTGTCTTTGCCATCGTACAGACCATAGTGAGCTCCACTAACAGCATTTAAACCCAAACCTGTAAATAGATTTCTTGCAGTTAATGCGATTTTAATTCGTTCTACAGTTCAATTACTAAAAATACTTTTGAAAAATTAGTGAAAAATATTTGTGATGAAGTGTTGAATTTGAACACAATCTGTTAGAATTAATAGCTTTCAACATTTAATATTTCTTGCTGGAGTAATGAAAATACTATATAACTTTCTATATTATTATACTATAGTATTTAAATAACTCCAGTGAAAAAGGTCACTAAAATATAAATGCATATTAAAAAAAGTGAAAAACTGGAAGAGAAATAATTGTATTAAACTGACATGTATATTTGTTCTATAATACTTTTAAAACCTCTATGCATTATTCTATATACATTATATATCTAATCAAGATACTACTCACATAAAATTAATAAAAGACCGCTCGTAATCATGATTATCTGGAAAATATAACACAATTTTAGTAATTCATGAATAATTCAAAAAATACTAGTATGACTCAAATGATTTTATCCGTCCATTATGTTTCCTTTACTGATATAAAAAAAATATACAAAATATAATGGAGCCAAACCTCTTTTATTAATTTATTGATGATTATACTAAATTATATTTAGTTACACAGAATTACAGAAAGTTATTTTCTACTCTTACCTGAAAAGTTCCTTAACAAATCTTCAAACCGTTGCCAAACAAATAGAATTAGATTGCTTAAACACTTAAAAGTTAATCTAAGAACTTATCAGTAGAGTAACTAAACGTGTAATGATTTTGATGGACGTGTACTCTGATAGCAATGTTTTCAAGGTAAAACACTTTTAGTCGGAACTTTGTTTTAATTAATGATTTTGGAAGAGATGTTTTTATGTATAATATTCAATTATGTTTTAAGTTAGTTATTGATAAGAACTCTTCTTAGAATAAAAAATAATTTTTTAATTAATCTTGTGAAATATCAAAAAAGGCACATTTGCTGGAACCCTAAAAGTTAAAGTGCTTACACGATTTTATTACTTTTATCTACTGTTAATTAATTTTTGATTTCTTAGGAATCTTTTTGAATAGATTTGAGAATTCTTCACATGAGAAAGGCTTAAGTACCGTTTAAACTTTCCTTCAGAGTTATAGAAACTAACTAAAATAAATTGTTACAATAATAAATTCTACTTATGAAAACTCTGGAATAGCAGATATTATGGGACGGCCGTTTCACTTATTCAGGAATTTTCAAATAATTTAAACTCCACACTAAAGATAAGAATCGTTCCTGAATCTTATCTTGTGTCACTCACGCGTTAACGCAAGTACCTACATTTAAGTGATTTAACAAACGAAGTACACGAACACATTAATTTTAAAGTACTCAAAATGTTGTAAACCATAAAACCTGATATGCTTGCAATGACGTAACTCTTGAAGGAAGAACTTATCAATGCAGTATAATTCAGAGACTAAGTGGGAACTGAACACGTTTTTACGGCATAGTAGACCACTTATAGCTGAAAATCGGCTGAAGCTGTGTAGTGAATCTTTCTTTAATTACACAGTGTGTCTTTAGCTTTATTTTGTATCCATACAACGTCCACAAAATAAATGGCGAGGGACTAAAGTGGGCACTGAACACGTTTTTAAGACATAACTTTAAGCCCAATTTCAAAATGAAGGAACAGGTGTAAGGATCGGTAGTAAGATGCCAGTACCCGAGCAACAGCCTGCCTTTTACAAAAAGACTTTAAAGTCATGATACTATAATGTTTTATCCGTGACGAAGCACGGGTACACAGCTAGTATTTTATATTTCACCAGCGTTCAATTCAGACACGCCAACACTCGAACCCTCTTTGATTGAGTTAAGTTCCCTAATTCTTTGCTCTCTCAAGAAGGGAAACTAATTTAGTTTTGGCGACGGTTCCCACTTGGCAGCGACCCAGGGTTGAGATGAGTCACTCCATCCCTCCCCCAGATATGAGTGGGAAAGAGATGAAAATTAGAGTTAAGAGGGGGTTGGTTAAATAGTTAACTTATAACATAGATGTTTCTAGTCGTTGGATATTTATTCGACAAGACAAATTATTTCACATTTTATGAATGCAGTTGGTTTGTATTAAAGCATGGCTAAAAGAAAGTGTATACTTTTTTCATAATAACTAACTGCTTATGCGTTGAAGGTTTGTAATATTAAAGACCAATTGGGATTTTATATTATCTATGAAACCTCTAATGAGAAAGAATTTATACAACATAAACAATTACAAGAAGAAGAATACTCACTGATGTTTGTATTAAAATAGAATCTATTGAAAGGTATTCTTGACCTGAAATCTTAAGACGCTCCACAAAATGCCTTCGGTGTAATTTTAATGTCCATTTTTGAACAAGACATTGCCCGACATTCCAGAAAATTTCCAGATTTCAATTATAAAATAAGTTCTAAAGTTAACACAAACAACAACAATTACTTTATTTTTAAATTTAACAAAACTAAAGGATTTCCACTCAATTTGCTGTGTATGGATGGGTATTTGTATGTTCTCTGTTACGGTTTGTCAGTCTGTTTCATGGCTGTGATTGGTCGTTTCTTGATCCAATCCAGTCAGTGGGCACCTGCCACTGGTTGTCGACTTGCTTGATTTCTCTATTTGTCTTTTTATGTTAAGTTTTAAAGTTAAAATGTTTAAATGTTCATAGACATCACACATACTGACTGTTTATTCTCGACATTTGGGTTGAAATAAATTTTACCAAACAGAATAACAAACGTATGTTTTCGAGAGCTCAAAGCGGATGTAATCCAATCCAAATCCAATCGAACAACTCCCGCACAGCTTAAAGACATATTTATCCGCATTTATCAAACACAGAGGGGAGAGCTGCAAGGTGTGAGGCGTCGGGTGGTTTGGAGAGGGGAGGGGTTGGTTGCCATGGTTACAGGGACGCCGTGACGAGCTCCCCTAAGTACGCCAGTGCGGTCTGTGCTGTGTGCGAGGTCTGACGTCATCCTGCTGATTACGTCATCTGCTGCATCATCTGGAATACAGAGGTACAGTAACTAGACATTGTTAATAATACAGGGTGAAATAGAGTTTTGCTTTGTCGTTTTTCCATTACCGTAGTAAAAAGGTAAAGTTCGAGGCGAAATTCAGACTACAAAGTCCACTCGACCTCGACCTTTACCTAGCGTTACCGTATAGTCACATTAAAAATGTAAGTGGTGACTGCGGGGATCGAACCTGCGTCAGCGGAGTGATCAGCTCCGGGTCGCACGATTCCAACCCGCCACGGGTCCGCTAGTAGTAAGCCAAGTTTCGTTGGCTTCAGTGAGCAGAGTCATAGTAAAATCCGTTATTTTTATCACATTTGTAGCTGATTTGCCAAAGCACACTGTAAATAAGAAAATTTTACGTTATCTGAAAAATGACAAGACATCGATTTTTTCCACAAATAAAACCTTGATACGTACAAGTTTAAAAGAAATTTCGACTCATGTTTTAGGTACTGATGGCTGTAACAAGATAACAATTAACAAAACTGATAACAGTCGATTCCGGTTTATTGTCACTGATAAGGGTGGTAAATCATAATTATGAGGAGTGTCCTTGGCCATGATGTTTCCCGATAATATCACACTTGCTTTAAACGCTTGCTATTAAATAAAGTCGTCTTTGTATACAAACTAAAACCTTGTGCCAATAAATGGCAGTATTCCTTCAACTCATTAAAACCATCTTGAGTATTATCGAAATTAAGAAGCAAGTATTTTAATGCTTTAAACAATAATTTAGATTTATATAAATAATTAGGGTTAAAAATCTATGGAGTAGCTTTGTTCAAACAAAAACTATATGACGGTATAACTTTCTACCGTTAAGAAATCTACACGGTTTTAAGTTGTTTCCTTTTAAAACTCGATTTTAAATTAATATAACTTAACTTTTACTAATATAAACGACATATTAATTTGATAAGTCGCCGTTTATTTTAATACACTTATCATAACTCTTAGCTCAACCAACAGAGTCTATTGTTTGTACTTTAAGCATAGAACAATAGATCAAAGGAAAGCTGGTCTATGTATTGTTTCTTTGAATAGATACCGACGTTTCAAAACAGCCATACTTATTGAAGTACAGGCCAATAAATATAACACTACTTTTTAGATAGTCAAATAGGTTTTCTATTAAGTATTTATTTTTAGAAGAAACAATAGAGGTTCGAAGTGATGGAAGTCCTGTTTGACAAATTCGAACGAGTAACCAGCAAATAACTCAGTTTCGGCCAATCGGTGACAGACGGTGGTACTCCTCAGCGAGACCGAAATATTTCAAGCTAATTATTATGATGTTTTGAGCAGTGTGAACCAGAAGAACTAGATAAGAACTTAGAACCTGTTCAAATAGTGGTAATGTTTAAAATTACCAAGTACTTTGGCTCATTTTATAATAAATTCAAACGGTGTATCTTTACTTTTCTTTTTGAAATAACAAAAAATGCATGAAATGAATAAAATACCATTCAGCACGTATTTTTAATGCAACTCAATAACCCTTGGTGTGTTAAATTCAAACATTTAAGTTACGAAATTCAATTACAAAGAATACACAGAAGAAGAGCCAAATCTTCGTAATTGTGAAATTTAATTTGTGAGTGCGTCGGCAATCCTGTTAGCCCTGGAAAGTTTCTCTTTAGTTTGCTGGCTCTTTCATTGTGAAATAGCATAAGTAGATTAGGGGTGAACTTCTGAGTCGCAATCACTTTAGACAACACGGCTGATCTCTCTTTGAAACTATCTCCTGCCCCTCACCACCCCTCACCACCCTGTCAAGGCTGATTACAGTTTCATATTGGAGTGCTGTTCACTTCTGTACCTGTTGAAACTTTCTCTATTGTAGAAATTTCTCTGTTCAACGCAGATTAATCCAGGTTAAAAGTTTCGGAAGGGCTGAAAAATGTGTATGGTCGAATTATTTGCAAAATTGTGGGTCTTAAACACCAAGAAATACTCTATCGTTAGTACTTAAAACAAGTCTTTTTCAATGACTGGGACTCGTGGCGTGGTCCTGTAATCCAGCTTCATGGAGGTCAGGTTTTGAGCACGTATAGGTCTTAAGCGGTTCAGATAGTCTCAGTGATCATCTGATGATACCCGCATCAACTCCCACCATCGTTTAGACATATCAGACCATCACCTGCGTGGTTCGGAAGTCACGCCGTTGGTCCTTGTATTTCCATTGGTCATTGGGCTATTAATTAACGGCCCATTCTAAGGAAGAGTCGGCCTTAGTTTGTAACAAGACTACACCTCATAACTCATTACTACCACTCATCACTCACCACATATTTGCCTTAAAATACCCTCATGAGAGTGGTCGGCATCTCAAATAGTGATATACACATGATTGTGTAAACTGCAAGAGAATGGTATTTTCCTGAAAAGATAACCTTGCATATAGGTAGAACGTTTGGTTAAAATTAGTTTTTGTTCCAACAGAAAACTATCGTTGTTTCCTGAAAGTCTTACCCATGATAGAAGTCTCTATATTTAACAGGAAAAGTCAATGTATTCTAGCTGTAGGGATGTTACTAGCTTGCTTTCATTCTCAACAGTTAACACGCTATGGGGACTATTAATTCTATGCGGGATACTTCTGTACCATTGCGGATGCCCTGTTTGATTCAAGCGAATAATCTTTCGCCTATTATTCTTTCTCTTTACAAGTTTTACGAGATATTTTGTCCAGTGTTTTGGAACAAATTTTCCGTTTGAAAATATCTCGATCAAGTTTGTTAGCTAGCGTTGGATACTGAGTTTAACTCCTGTACGAGCGAGTACGAGGCCTAGAGTTCACCCTGGCGTGTTATCCGGCAGCTGGGCTGCATGAAGTTAGGCTGAATAAGCCGCTTAGTGCTCTTACACACGCAACTCGCCTAATTTTGTTTATGGGCTTACTTATCGCGATCAGGACTGCTCGAGTCAATCGAATCACTAAAACCTTCAAGTCTAGCTTGCACTGACTCCTAAATCAGCGTGAGTGATAGCAAGGGTATGGTAGGTAGATTGCGCATAGATGCCACATGGCTGGAGCAGGAAATCAATATAGTTCGGCAGCCCAAGCTCAGATAGCGCTGCTAGGAAATTTGAGAATCTAAAGTTGAGGCAGTAACGCAAGCGGTAGTTTGGTCGTGATAAAAAATCGCATAATTTAGTCATATTTACATAACTTACAACATGTCTTGCTGAGGGGAGAAAGACGGCAAGAGATGGCAGCGTTCGCAACGCAATCTGTGCTTGGACTGCCGCAACTATGTTGATTTCCCTGCCTCAGCTATGTGGCATCTATGCCCAATTTACCTACCATAACATTATCTTTTAATAGTCGGGAGCAGTTCAGAGAAAATAATATAAAACTGGTATGCAATAAGGAATTTTGTTTTCGATAATCTAGAGAAAATATAATATTTACTAAAGTTCAATTAATCATTCATTAAATACTATACTCAGAAAATACAACGAAAACTACATACCATGACATTATTGCTATGGCAGTTTTACCCTGAGTAGCAATTAAAACTAAAGAAATGAGAACAAGGCAAAATATCAAAACATAATTTATGTTAAATACTTGTTTTTAAACTGATTTTTCCCACTGTGACCCCTCCCCTACGATAAAAGTACAAAATGTATCGAACTGTGAATTTGCACCAGCTTGGAAGCATTGATCATAGTAACATTGACTTTTAGAAGAGTTTATAAGCCAGGCGTAATCTGTGGTTTGTTGTAGTTCGCATCTTATTGAGTGTTATCTGTGGGAACAGCTGACTTTGCCTCAAGCTGTTACATGAATGTTTACAGTCTAGCTTGCTAGTAAAATGAACGTATATCCGTCGCGAGTGCCTAGTTTGTTAAACAAAGTTTGTTAAATTTATTTTAAAGTTTAGTGTTTTGTGAAAGTGTTATGTGTGTTAACTACAGTGATGTTGTGAGTAGCAGTTTCCAGCCTAGCCTAAATGGAATTCTACAGGAAGGTAAAACATAATAGCCTACTCGTATAACTGATAGAGCTTAGACATATTCTGGTTTAAACAATTTACGGTGTTCAACTAAGTATTTTCCATAGGTACGAGACGTATATTAAGTATATTCGTATGATATAGATACGCCATAATTATGTGTTTCTATTTCTGTCTTAACTTAAAACTAGGTAGTGACAAATTTAAAACCTTACGAGTAAAATAAAAGTTCTAAATTTATGAATACAGGAAAATGGCTACATCGGCTTTTATAAACAACTCGCTCCATTGGTTTGACAAGGTTCTAATTGTCCCTAACCTACTTTTGAGAAACAGGTGTTCAAAGTTTTACTCTCTATGGTTTCTACATTAATTCATTTATTTATGGGATAATTTTATTTCGTAACTAGATATCTAGCATCAACACTTTGACATTGTTTAAAAGTAGATTTTTGAGTTTAAATTATATTTTTTTTAATTACGCATTTTGCAGTTAGAACCTTGTCATCTTCAACCTTTGATACCTTACTAGCTGTGAACCACGCCATGTGTAAACATACACATTACAGTGTCGGCAAAGGCGGGAACATAACGGCTTCAGACGTAGTTAGCAGTTTAGTGCTTTTAGCCACGCAACTTTGCTAATTGTGTTTATAGGCTTACTTATCCTAGACGGAGTCTTACGTTTTCTCAACGCAACATAACTAGCGCATGTTACGGCAGAACTAGCAACTAGGATGGGAATAATTATTAGTTAACTGTCTGATTGTTCACTTGATAACAGTTTTCACTTCTAGTATTCTTATCTATAGCCGCAGAAATGTAATTGCTAAATAAGTAAATGGTGACTCTATGCTCAAAGTCAGCGAGATGATCTCTTATGGGTCTGTAAGAAAGAGTTCAGTGACGTCAATGAAATTGATATGCATTTAGCAAATACTCACTTTGGTTCAAAGCGTAGATAATAATTCTAAAGTAGTTCAAAATTCGCTTAAGCAAATTTTGTTCGCAGATGTTTTTTATAATGAGGCGAGATTTTTTCTCCCTGATTGACAAAAGGGCTAGAGGGGACAATTCGAACGAATGGGAACATGGGAATGAACAAATGTATTTTTGATTGGGACTTCAAAATGGAGTGCCAAAATGTTTGAGAAGTTTTAGTTTTAAAAAATTTGACGATTGCCAGACGTGTAAATTTTTCGCAATAAACGATGTGTTTATTCAAACCAGAATCATGAACATATAATTAATTTATTTGTATCTAGAAAAGTAACATTCCAAAACAATAAACAAACATTGATGACTTAAATAAACCATTAGTTAATCATGCATTGTAATATTATCTATTGGCTGTACTAGCCAATAACTAATTTACATTTTTGAAAGTAATCACGTACCGTGAAGCACAATTTGAAACACCGATTCGGTCATTATGAGAACACGGACACATAAATTTGAAAACAAATCCTGAAAGCGATATTTCAGGCCTACCTATAATACGAGAGCTTTCCGAGCCTTAACAAAATGAAACCAATTTACATCGAAAGTGCGATGGTTATTGCTTCCATAATCGGGGCATAAATCTGCTTTACTATCCTGCGAATGTGGGAGGAATCACTTTGGGTAGATCCATCATGCCTCCTTCCATCAGTTTCAATAAAATCTAGTAGTTTTCGTGGACTTTTATTTTTTTAATAAAGATAATTTAATAGCGAACAATAGGTAATTAGTTTATTTCATACGGTCAGGATACGCAGGTTAGAGGAAAAATATAAATCCTGATTTTCAGCGAACTACCGGAGGAAGTAGAGCTGATTTATTACATCGCCATATACGAGTATGGTAAGTAATTTACTTTTACCAATATAAACGACATATTAATTTGATAAGTCGCCGTTTATTTTAATACACTTATCATAACTCTTAGCTCAACCAACAGAGTCTATTGTTTGTACTTTAAGCATAGAACACAGCAACAATAGATCAAAGGAAAGCTGGTCTATGTACCGTTTCTTTGAATAGATACCGACGTTTCAAAACAGTCATACTTATTAAAGTACAGCCCAATAAATATAACACTACTTTTTAGATAGTCAAGTAGGTTTTATTAAGTATTTATTTCTAAAGAAACAACAAAGGTTCGAATTGATGGAAGTCTTGTTTGATGAATTCGAACGAGTAACCAGTAAATAACTCAGTTTCGGACAATGACTAAAGGACAATACAAACCCAACCTAAATTCGAAACAAATAAAAAAACAAAACTAGGCTATATTACTAGTTTTAAAATTGTTAATTAGCCAGATAAACAACATATAATGGACACAATTAATTTAAATGCGTACAGATATTAGTAAGCTAAAGAAACAAGTGCACTAACTAAAATATTGCAGACTATACACAAGGCAGGAGGAAAAGCTCTCAAAGTACTTTTACAAGAACAATGGTCTCTGAGTTAATTGGTGATCTGAGGAGAAGTGTGGAGGAGCAGTTTGTCAAGAGGCATTACACGGCTTTACTCGCCACCGCTGCTGAACATGTTAATGACGTGAGAGCCACTTAGTGTGCCTTACCAACCAACAGCCAACTGATAGCCAACCAACAGCCAACTGACTGCCAACCCTTAACTTTTGAAACATTTCGAAAACTCTTTGGGGTATGTTTTTATAGGGTCTTGAAGTTTGTGTTGACTTACTTTGCCCACCCACCCCCTCACCCAAAACCAGGGGGTAGGACCTTCCCAAATTTGGTAAATACGACCTCCCCTCTTGTGACACCTCAAAAGAAAGGATTACAAGTTATCAAGTTTAAAATCCCACATTTGACATGCAATTTATTTTGACTAACAAATCTTTCTTCAAAGTCCTTTAAGGAACTTTGTTTTAGGGTTTTGAGATCGCCCTCAGAGGATTTTGAAGAAAAAAGTTGTCAATCAGAACAATTTGTATGTGGAATGTGGCATTTTAATCCCGAAAACTTGTAACTTGTAAAACTGTAAGCTTTTCTCAAAACCTGTTCTGGGGGTCAGGATCGGTGCTCATTTTATAGTCCCAGGTTCATACTAATAATTTCTAATATGTACCTACCTGGCCACGTAAATACTTTGTACCTCTTCTAAAGCGGAGGGAAGTTATTGTTTTGGCGATTTGCAGGGCTAACTTGCTGTGAAAAACCACTCCAGGTGTCTGTCGCCTTTTCCAAGAGCGAGATTGCTATATGGTGCTATTGTATTTGTTTGTTTTCGGAAAATTGATGAGTGCTTCAGGGAAAATAATTATTGATGGGAACCCTTAAATGTATGGAACCTATCGTAAGGAACTGCTGTACAGTCTCACGATATGGCAACAGCGAAGACACGGGAGATCTACCGGTTCCCACCCCGGCACGTCTGTCTGTTCTTTGCGTTAATTCCGCTCCGCCACGGTTGGTTGTCCGTTTATTTATTTAACATGATAAAAACCAATACTAATATTAATTCAATTCAAGTTATCAATTCAAACTTAAACTTTCAGTTTGTGAGGTTCGTTCAAGCCAAAGTACGGGGTTCTACGACCACCCGTTTCCAAGATTGCACTGGCTCATAAAATTTACCTTTTTTAAGGTAACACTGCAAAACTTAGCAATTCATTGGGCCATAACTATACCAATCTACCTTGTGTCAAATTTTCATTGCGCTGAAATAAATACTAAAGCTATAGAAATGTTCAAAGTAGAGTCTGGGTCCGAATACGGCAAGTGTTTTTTCAAACTCTTCGTGCCTGAACAAATTTAATTTTTGCTTTAAAAATAATTTACTTATACGCCTGCGTACGTAGAATTAAACGAAGAAAATATTGATGTAACTGATATAATTTTACGTTCATTGAGATGCTTACAGCACTCGGTCAAACTCGAGTATATTGCTTTTTGAGTTCGATTAGTAGTCCCTTCCATGGGACACTGGACAGTACGGCGCTGAGAGGCAATCCAGGTACACGCAAGTAATGCGGGACTTGCCTCTTCATTCTTGCAGGCGCTACCCGCATTGTATTATTACACACTTGATTTTAAAGTCTTCTTTATTTATACAATCTGCTGTATTCAAGAAATGGTTTAATTTCAGTACCGGAAGTTGAATAAGTCTAGGGTTATCGACATAATCGACTTGGTAGTTTTGGGTTATACAGGGTGAGTTTTAAATGTCCCACTCAACAAACCTATTCTTCAATTTCGTCTGAGATGGTTTTATTTTTAAACGCCATATATTGAATTGGTTTAAACAGTTTAATTGGCGATTTCTATCTTTATAAACTTGAATCGTCTTATACAATTTAATATTATGCTGTTGACCTGTAACACAGTTTGGTCTTGTTCTGTAAGTTTGGTTTGAACTACGAACACTAATAAATCTTCATTTACAATGTATAGTATAGTTTAATATACATAAATACTTGGTAGTTTGTTTGGTTTAATAGGTGTCTGCAATGCTCGTTGTCAGGTTTATTTAATCTTCATCCTTTAGTGGATAGGAGAGAACTAAGGGAGTTTCAGCTTGGAAACGTTAGGTACAATTGGACAGAAAATGTCTCAAAATTTAATTTTCTAGGTTTATTTTCTTAAAAGTCCATCGTTTAGATTTGAATGGGAGAGACAACTAAACGATGACTAAAGGGAGTTTCTTGAAGGAGTTTCCGAACCAGTTTGTCAGAAACGGAATCTAGGTAATTTTAGTTTTCAATAATTGAAATAGACACGCCACCTTCACTTTGCTTGCTGCATTCTGCATTTTCATCATTAAATTCAGCTGCAGTTCATGTTGACATGACTTGGAATTCAAATCCATCTAGACGTGCTAAGATATTATTGTCAATAAACAATTTTCCTAGTATTTTGTACTCATGAATATAAATAGAAATAGAGACTTTAATTAATTAGCTTCATAGCATTCTGGGGTAATTTGACTTTGTTTATACCCTTATTTCACATACACCTTTTACAAACCATAGACTAGCAATACATTTACTGTCACCATTCATCAAGTTTGTGACCTTTAGTGGCTTTTCAATTTTTTTTGGAAGGCCAATTCAGCGTTTGAATCTCCTATAAATTTGGACAATATACTAATGCTAAGTTATTAATTACATATTTAATAAACATAATAATTTCTTTAATGAAACTAATGATTATATCACAATGTTGCTCTACTTCTTGTCATTCAAAAGTTAATCGCAAGAAAGACAAAAATTCAGCGACTCCATCTTCTATATTTCAGTTACTTAAATTGTAATGTAAAGCGATCCAAATACACGGAAACTCAGGCTCTCGTATCTTTTAAAAGGGGAAACACAATAAGACACAAAACGCCCTGTCCATCAGCTGAGATATCAGCTTCCTTCTTCTTGACATTTTGAATTCAGAGAAAACATTCCAGTCTCGTGTAACTCTTTACCAGTTTTGAATTTATTTACATTATCCGAGCTCCAGTTTTCTTTTAATTTCGATAAACTGTTATTTATTTCTATTGGGTAGTAACGATTTTGTCTTGAAACTTTTCAAATTATAGTATTTGATGAAACATTTATTTTTAAAATAACATAAAAGTACCACAAATAATCCAATAATACATTTTATATTTTTGCGAGACCTTTCAAAAACAACGTTTTCATCTTCAGACCAAACACAAACTGAAGATACGTTATACAAAGTAATAAAAAAAAACAACACAATTTGGAAGACTTCATACATTTATCTTACAGTAAACAAATTAAACACTGTTTCTCCAAACACACAAATATAATGATCTTTCTCTACAAAATCAAGATTAAAAATATGTAAGGAAATTCAGAACTGAAATTGTAGACGAAGAAAAATCAGGCATATACGGAATTTAATGTGATAACTGTGAAATATAATATATATTGGACAAACTAAAAGAAAATTAAAAACTCGATTGAAAGAACACAAAACACATTTTCAAGATTTCCAAGAAGATAAGTCTGCGATTGTAAAACATTATTTATTTGTATAACGTGTCTTCAGTTGGTGTTTGGTCTGAAGATGAAAACGTTGTTTTTGAAAGGCCTCGCCAAAATATAAAATTTGTTATTTGATTATTTGTGGTACTTTTATTGAAATTTCAAGATTTATTTTAGACTTACTTTTAATCAAGAACGTTCCGTGCAGGCAACGGTGTTGCAAGACAAGGAATTAGGTTGGGAAAATAACAAATGTGGTTAAATTTCTGGAACAAAGAACCACATACATTTATAACAACTTTAACAACACGTTCAGAGATCAGTCCATCATTTCAATGATTGAATCATTCATTGCGTGGAACGCTTTCGCTGTTCTCTTGACCTAAATACCAATTTGTCACGTGACCAGATACAAAATCAATCAGTTTTATTTATTTTATTGTTTTGATACTTTGATTTGAGACACCGATCGCTCCCAGAGGGATTTTAAGGTGAATATGGTATGAAGGGTGTTGAGTGTTATTGATGGATGGTGAGGTGTAGTCTTGTTACAGACTAGGGCCGACTGTTCCCTAGTTTGAGTCGTTAATTAATAGCCCAACGACCAATTGAATGGATCAACGGCGTAACGTGACTTCCGAACCGCGGAGAGTGGCCGTCGTGAAAAGTTATCACTGCGCCCGGGAATCGAACCCAGGCTGATCTGGTGCGAAGCATGCACTATACCACTGAAGTTTGAACTGCCTAGCTTAATGAGAGTGGAAACACGTATGTGGGATTTAAGATTTTGAGGTCAGGTTTTGAGGATGATATAGGTCTAAAGCGGCTCAGATAGTCTCAGTGATCATCCCATGATGATACTGCATCAACTTCCACCATCGTTTGGACATATCAGACCATCACCTGCGTGGTTTGGAAGTCACGTTAAGCCGTTGGTCCTTGTATTTCCATTGGTCATTGGGCTATTAATTAATGACCCATTCTAAGGAAGAGTCGGCCTTAGTTTGTAACAAGACTACACCTCATAAAAACAATTGAAATACTGAGCAGGATTGTCTTCCATCTATTTATCAAGAGGAATTAGTATTTCCTCTTTTAATTTTGACAAGAGAGACAAATACATTTAAACTGACTGTTGAACACAATTTAGTTTTAAATTTCCGCTGGGTTTTCACCAGAAGGTATGGTTAAAGAATTCAAGGCACATAGTGAAGAGTTTATCGGCTGCCCATTATCACATTGAGTTACTGCAAATTGCCTCTCCTTCAAGCAACTCTACTTTTGTTTCATGCAGACTTTATTCTCAACGCAACTTGAATACTAAGGTTTGGTTTTATTTTCTGCGTAAGAGAAAATTATTCTAGTTATTTAGAGCTGTGAGTGTATTTTCACTCCGGTAGCGCGGGTTTGATTCCGCAGTCACCACTTACAGTTTGTAAAGTGACTAATACGTTGACTCTAGGTAAAGGTCGAGGTTGAGTGGTAGAGTGGACTTTGTAGTTCTAGCTTCGCCTCGTTAAACAAGACAAACTTTAACTTTTACAGTACTTTTGATCTTTTTCATTTATCGTGCCATTTAGAACGAAGGGTAGTTAGTTTGTTTGATAATTTTGTAACCTTCATTCTCCAATGTTGTTTACATTAGTACATATTTTAATTGAAGAGTAAAAGGTCATAATAGTGGCAGTGATTAAGAGGATTGATCACCCCAGAAAAGTTGCTCAGAACATGCTCTCGTAGTCCCCTGTTTAGGACTTTCTTTGGTGTAGAGATAAGAAAAGTTGTTTTCCATGTTCTCAATGTTTGTCTCTAGGTTTGTATAAGATGATTTAAAAACAATCTTACCCCAAAATTAGCAACAGATGTTAAAGTTGGCCAAAATAGGCTATTTTAGAAGTGTATTATATTTTGTTCACAAGCAGTTTTTGCCTTTTTTGTATAGGAAAGTAGAACCACTCCTACCTTATCATATAATCACGCATTTGTACGTTTCGGTTTTCATTAATGGGGTCAGAAAAAGGGACTACGGAACATATTTTACCGCTTTTTGGATGAGCGGAGCAAAGTTGGAATATCGCTACTACAATTTCTCTTGAGTGGCAAAGTCTCGGCACGCGCAACTCTTCAAAGAACTGAGCTAGACAAGACAACCATACTGGTCTCGATGTTTTTGAAACAAAAGATAAACTTGGATTTCCACCTACCCCTCGTTCACCGGAGGGAAGTAACCAATACTCCGCTATTTCAGTGGAAAACATGAGTTCTTACTTGGTTAACTAAACTTCTTAATTTACAAGACAATAATAAGAACCTTAATTAAAGCCACTTCAGTTGAAAAATACCACTCCCCTTTTTCTTTCTCCTAAAGTGGCTGAAAAGTTCGTATTATTGTCATGTAAATATTTTTAGTTAAAGTTTTACTCTGAGTTAGAGCACTGAATCTCAGTGGTAGACCGATGTTAAAAAAGTCATTTACTTTCTCTTTACTTAGCCCAAAACCAAGCTCTTTTGTCTGCGGTCTGACAACTAATTAAGTTGTTTATACTCGAGCCAAACAAACGGCATTTAACTTTCGTACTAATTAGTCTAGTAATGAGATTTATTAAACGAAGTTTTTGTATTTTACACACTATAAACAATCAAAATAAAATTTGCTTGGTTTATTGGATTTATTAAATTGAACTAGCTCGATCTGTTATCGGTGAACAACCTACACTTACTTCAGCGGACCTGTGGCGGGTTGGAATCGCGCGCGACTCCGGAGCTGATCACTCCGCTGGCGCGGGTTCGATCCCGCAGTCACCACTTACATGTGTAATTAAACAAGACAAGCGTTACTTTATCATTTTATAATACACGGCTCTAAATCCTGAGAAAAGTAGTAATTTATAGTTATCATTGTTACCGTTAAGTAAAGTCTTCCTAAAGAAGACGCTTGGTTCTATACAATTTTGGTATATGACATACTGAATGGGCTAGCATTATGGCATATATTTTAAATAATATTGTCTTATTGCAAAATATTGTGTTTTTTACGCTAAGGATTTCGCGGCTAGGGTCATAACTATAATCTAGTTCTTTCGTTTCACACCGCGTCAAAAATCCGTATAATTTGTTTGAAATATTTCGGACTCGTTGTGGAGTACCATCTTTAGTTACTTATTGGCTGGAACTGAGTTACTTGCTGTCTGCTATCCTATTGGTCACAAGGCTGCCAACCGTCCATTGGAGCAAGGATGCCAACTGTCGATGTTCTCAATGGTTGTGACACTATCGATTTACTTCTTCAGGACTGGTTGCCAGCTTCTTGAAAGTTTAATGCAGTCTCCTTTGATAATAACTTTAACAAAAGTCTTGAATTCATCTCTGCAACTGTCTTAAATACTCGGATATTGAAATTGGGTGGGACTCGGTATGACTGGGACTCGTGGCGTGGTCCTGTAATCCAGCTTCATGGAGGTCAGGTTTTGAGGATGATATAGGTCTAAAGCGTCCCAGATAGTGTTAGTGATCATCAGATGATACCCGCATGAACTACCACCATCGTTTAGACATATCAGACCATCACCTGCGTGGCTCGGAAATCACGTTAAGCCGTTGGTCCTTGTATTTCCATTGGTCATTGGGCTATTAATTAATGACCCATTCTAAGGAAGAGTCGGTCTTAGTTTGTAACAAGACTACACCTCATAACTACCACTAATCACACTCGTTCTTCACCACATATTTGCCTTAAAATATTCTCATGAGCGAGGTCAGCATCTCAAATAGTGATTTAGTGATGATTTATAGACGAAAACTCACAAACAAAAATAATTGTGTTGAGTTTAGACAAAATTAAATTGTTGATTACTCGACTTGTAGCTTAGCTCCTGAAGTGTATTGGAGTGTTTGTGATAATGAAGACAAGTCCCTGCTCTATAAGCGAGAGGTGGATATTGCTGTTGGTGTAGATGAGAACAAATGTTCCTTCCTAACTTCTCCCACACTTCTACTATACTCCTTTCAGTTTCTACGTATTCCTTCACACCTGTGATCATTTTTATGAGGACGTTGTTAGGTTGGAAAGTTGAGAGGGTTTAATAACAGCCATCGTAAAAAAGGAATGGATTTTTAAACCGTATACGTTTGGAAATAATAGGTGTGTGAGAAGAGAAGCTCCTTGCATTGTGAAAATACGATTAACTTATGTATATTCAACTAATAAACAGTGATGTGTATGGCATTGTGCGTATTTTTCCTCTTTTGTAACATTGCGGCCTTACCAAAATAACAATTTGCGAACGAAAATTAGGTTTTTAAGAGGATTTATCAACAAAGAAAGAACCCATAAAATGACGGAGGATTGATTATTTCTCTCCGGTGGACGAGGGGAAGGTGGAAATCCAAGTTTATCTTCTGTTTCAAAAAGATCGGATCTAATAGGGTTGTTTTACCTGGCTCAGTTATTTGCAGTCGAGCGTGCTGCCGACCTTGCAAGTCAAGAGAAATGGTAGTTGCGATGTTCCAACTTTGCTCCGCTCATTCAAAAAGTGGCAAACATGGTTTCGTAGTCCCCTGTTTCCGACGCTGTTTATGAACCAAAACGTACAAATGCGGGTTTATATGATTGGGTAAAAGTGGTTCTATGTTCCTTATACACGAAACAGGCAAAACTGCTGATGAAAAAATTATAATGCCCTATTAAAATAGCCTAGTGTTGGTTAATTTTTTTGCTAAATTTGGCGTAAGATTTTTTAACCTAGGTAGGACTACAACCTTTGAGAACATGGAAAACAAATTTTCTAATCTCTACACCGGAAAATAGCGTCCTAATCGGGAATGTTTGAGCAACCTTTTCTATGGTGAACAATCTTCTCAAGGGTGTAATACGGGCATCAAAAAATGGCGATGTAGTCTGAACGATAACTGTAATGTATGGGTGTAGAAATGTGTATGTTTGTGAATTGCTAAAAACTGTAAACCTTGTGTGTTAAACGAGCGCCTTTTTTCGTAAAAGAAATGGGCAAATCGGCTTTCAATCTACCTTAAGAAACATATAGACCTTTTATTACTACTACTAAATCACTATTTGAGATGCCGACCACTCTCAAGAGGGTATTTTAAGCCAAATATGTGGTGAAGGGTGAGTGTGATGAGTGGTAGTAATGAGTTATGAGGTGTAGTCTTGTTACAAACTAAGGCCGACTCTTCCTTAGAATGGGTCATTAATTAATAGCCCAATGGTATTTTTTGAAAGGTAAAACTCACAGTAACACTGTTTGTAACGGTGGCGTTTGTCGCGACCCTCTGCGTTGTTACTTCTTTCCACTCGCAACTAGACTTTTGCCACGTCCTTAGACGCCATTTTGAAAACGCCTGTAGGTGGCAAGCTGGTATGACAGATTGTTGTGTGTGTTCACGTGACGTCACACCGGATGATGAATCTGCACGTGTGAGGTGTAGTTTAATCAGGGAAGTGGCTCTGACTGCGTCAAGTGGAGTGGAAACCATTTGTTCTCAGTCAATTCTCAGTCTTCTACTCCACCACCATCGCTGTTTTCTGCTCTATAACGATGTAGATAAATTGTGTGGAAATGTTTAGAGACATAAATTATGTAGTGTGCTATTGAATAGTTATTGTTGAGTTTTAGAAGCGTAAGATTCCACACTAATTTACCAGTAAGTTTTGTCAACTGCGCTTTACTCACACCTAAAAGTATCTTTTTCCACCGACTGAAAAGTAACTTTTCTCGTCATAATTTTCACCTAGATTACTGAGATTTCTGTTATGGGACGTCATAGGGTTGGGTTGTGCTCACGCTAAATTAAACCTTATGGAGTCTCAACTATAATTTACCAAGTTGTCCATCACATTACTGTGCACGTTTTTGAAATATCGATCAACAAGTTGGAATCTTCAAAGAAAGAAATCCAATTCTTGAAGTAAAAATCAAGAGCTCTACTTTTCAAGTAAAATTCCCAAATAGTACGTTGAGTGGAAAAGTTATCTTTAGAAGACTTGTTTCCCGTTATAATTTCACAAAACTTGCCGCGTTGTATTTAGCTGTCAATTTAGAATATAATAGAATAACATTTATTACACAACTTTGAGTAATGTAATAATTATTAAGTACTGTTGTATAACTTAAATACAAATTTTATGACTACTTATAATTTAAATGTTAAATAAATCTGAAGATGGCAGATAGGTTGATTTTCTTTAAATATGTACATATGAATGGGTTATTTACTGTCCAATTTTCTTCGACAGCGTTCTTCGTAATCTTTAATAGTGTAGATGGGGTCTTGAATTAGCCATTCTTTAAGCCTTTTTCTTAGGGTAAAACTATCTCCCTTTTTACACGGCAGTTTATTAAATAGCTTCAATCCCATGTATAGGGGCTTCTTTGAAAACTGTTCTGTTCTATGGACAGGCAAGAAATAATCGAAAGCGTTTCTAGTTTGATACGAATGCGTATCTTGCAGTCGATTAGATTGATTAGAAGAAGCATACATCATGACTTCAAGTATATAAATTGAAGTGACTGTTAACAGTTGAGAATGAATTTAAAGCCTATATTTTGCCACCCCACATGGCCTATGCTCTTATAAAATATTTTCCTCTGACTTCTTGTAGGACATCCCCCATGGGAAAAGTTACAATCCATACACTACAGGAGCATAACAGTTTTACTTAATGGCTAAGCAAGTTTTATTTTCCAAAGTGCTTTGATAAAATACAGCTACTAAATTTTTTCAACACCCTGTATATTATCTAACAAAGGTATGTGGGTCAAGGCACAACTACGCAGCCTAGTATATAATAATCAAATGAGGATTCCATTGCAATACCGTGTGGGTGTGGAATGTATAAAGGCATAGCAGGAATTCCTGATATACCCAGGCGATAATCAAATACTCATAGTTCTCGGCTTTACCTCTGGTATTCTTATTTTTGGAGTTTCTTTTATGACACCCCACTAGTTTAGTCATTCAAGTATAAAACCCATCATTTCTATATAGACTATGTGGTGATGGAAATGAATACCGTAGCTCTACGCGTATTTCCTATCAAACAGTTTGACTTTAAATTTTACTCAGCGGTTAAGGGTTTAAAACGTTTTGATTTAACTTATGATAAATACTAAAATCCAATATATTCAAAATGTGTAGAGATTGCTGTAAGAGTTAGGTTTCCAGACAAGGGTTTAGGGGGGCTCAAGTAAAGGTTCGCAACCCAAGGAAACTCATTTCTGCGGTCATTTGTTTCTCGAAGGCGACTATTGTTCTTTTGTTGTTCAGCCCACAATTGCCGCAGTCTAAACATTTTCTCAGCAAAGTATCAAACGATAAATCCATTAGGTTTTTTAAAAATATATTGAAGAAAATAAATTTTTCAAAACTTTAAATTGTGTAAAAATAAATTATTTTGTTACCAACGAGTTTTATAGTGTTCAGGAATTAATAGACCACTCACATACCACTAAGAAATCTCATGTATAAAGATATAGTGGCATTTTGCTGGTTTAATAAATTTACAAATATACGTCATTAATTGGGATAAAATTTACTGTAGGGGCTTGCACCTTTCTATTTTTATACCAAGGCGTTTCTACTGTTTGGTTTGAAGTCAGTTACCTAAAACGTATGACGTACTGATGATCGGGGTAGTTGATAGCAGTGGTACTTTTCGCTTTAAAACCTTCGATAGACTTCCTCCTAAGAGGCTTTCGTGACCGGTGTCTATAATCTAATCTAGTTCTTCCGGTTCACACCGCGTCAAAACATCATTACAATTAGCTTGAGATATTTTGGTTTCGCTGTGGACTTCCATCTTCAGTCACTGATTGGTTGAACCTGAGATACTTGCTGTCTGCTATCCTATTGGTGACAGGTCTGCCAACCGTCTATTGGAGCAGGGTTGCCAACTGTCGATGTTCTTATGACTGTGACACTATCGAAAAGATTTTTTCAGGCCAGCTTCTTGAAAGTTTTTTGCTGTTGTTCTTTGTTATTATCACTGTTAACTCCAGCAGATCCGTTCAACGATTAACACAGCTTAATCAGGAAAACGTTCGTCGGAACACAGCTGAACACAGCTAGACAACAAGCTAGACAAAAAAAAACAGAAAATAGCGCTTCATTAATTTTAATCGGCCTCGCTAGTAAAATGCTTCTCATGTTAAAAAGCAATTCATTTATATTCCCAGTGCGTTGAAAGTAAAGTTTGTATAAAACAAACGAAGGGAGTCCTGAAACAAAAAGGCAATCTGCAGTAACTCAATGGGTTTAATGACCTAAACCCTTTTAAGCCTAAGACGACTCTTTCTTAACTTTCTTGAAGTGAACAGCAATATTTACGAAAGATTTATTACGACTTATTCAAGCCTTTGAGTTAACTACTATATTGCAGTGAAATTATAAATCCAAGATAAATAAGCGTGATAGTTAAACACTTTTTATAAACTTTACTATGTTTCTTTTATTGTTTTCCCCAATTATTTCTGGACTTTTATTAATGAAACCCATTGCCAGTTTTAATATGTATGGTTATAATTCTACAAGATGTATGAATTATTATATTTTTACCAAGAACCGTCTTCGTAAAAAACATATCTTTATTCCGTCACATTGATTCCTATGCTCAGTTTGCTGGAAATAAATAGACGAATAAATAGGCCTCCATAGTCATGAACGGTCTATTCACGTTTACTCTGTACAAGGGGCTTAATTATTATTATTTATTTATTATTTGAGATGCCGACCACTCTCATGAGGGCATTTAAGGCAAATATGTGGTGAGGGATGAGTGTGATGAGTGGTAGTCATGAGTTAGAGGTGTAGTCTTGTTACAAACTAAAGCCGACTCTTCCTTAAAACGGGTCATTAATTAATAGCCCAATGGCCAATGGAAATACAAGGACCACTGGCTTAACGTGACTTCCGAACCACGCAGGTGATGGTCTGGTATGTCTAAACGATGGTGGGAGTTGATGCGGGTATCATCAGATGATTACTGAGACTATCTGAGCCGCTTTAGACCTATATCATCCTCAAAACCTGACCTCCATGAAGCTGGATTACAGGATCACGCTACGAGTCCCAGTCAAATTTGTTTATTTATGCCTTTTTGTGCGAATTGGATATTCAATTCAAAACATATACAGTCATGTATAAATAGCACTTTAATCGTATGTAAATAAATATCAACTTAGAAGATGGCCCTAACCTGAATTTTGAAGAACTTAGCACCGTTTTGTCTATGTTTAAGCACTATTGAATAAAATGTCGTAAGCCATTTTTCGAATTACTTCACTAAATCAAGTTTAAATATATTACAATTCAATCTAAAAGGTGAATATAAATAAATGAATGAATTAATTACCGGAATTAACATTAAAAAAAAAAAATTATATATAGCTTAAAAAATTTAAACTTTCAAATTACTTAAATTACATGAATCGCCTTCTGACCAGCAAAGGCCCATGTTTAGTCGGAAAGCGTTTAATGTAATCAAACGTATTTTAAATATTGCGTATTTTACTCTAATTCGTTTTTACTATACAGTAAGACCAAAACTACAGATTGGCCCTCAAGATTTCATCTAAGAATTCTCGTGTTAAAATATTATTAAATGTTCAAAGCTACCTGAGCAACAGCTGATGTAATCAGGTACAAATTATTCGCACTTGAATATTTCAAGAGTCGAGAACATTGAAGTGTTTCATGTTGATCTTGACCTACATTCTCTCTCAGCGTGTCAGGAATTATATTCAGTTATATTATTCACACTCTCTTTAGTTAGTAAAATATTATTTTTTAGAAACTGTTTTGCTTTACACCTTTGGAAGCTGGAATGATATTTTTATTAATCGGAGTCGTTAAATTACGTTGTTGTTTTTGTAGAGAATGAATTCGTTTATGTTTGCTTGCCAAGACGTTTGTTCTAAAGTGGAGGGGCGAAGGAGCCGTAGAAATGAGATGTATAGAAATAAAGAAAAGATGTAACAGGATAGTGTGTTTAACTTGTTCACAGTGGCCACTCCCCGTGTTTCGGAAGTCACGTTAAGCAGTTGGGCAATTTCATTGATCGTTATGCTATCAATTAATGACCCAATCTAGGCATCCTTCGGCCCATTTTGTAACAAGACTACATGTCATCATCCATCATACTCGCGATCAACTTCGCATGATATATATCATATATATATCACTCGCGATGATACCCGCATCAACTCCCACCATCGTTTAGACATATCAGACCATCAGCTGCGTGGTTCGGAAGTCACGTTAAGCCGTTGGTCCTTGTATTTCCATTGGTCATTGGGCTATTAATTAATGACCCATTCTAAGGAAGAGTCGGCCTTAGTTTGTAACAAGACTACACATCATAACTCATTACTACCACTCATCACACTCATCCTTCACTACATATTTGCCTTAAAATACCCGCATGAGAGTGGTCGGCATCTCAAATAGTGATAGTGATATAGTGATCATCCCATATTCACCTTAAAATACCCTCAAAGAGTGGTCGGTGTCTCAAAGTAAAGTATCATGTTAATAGAGTACACTTGGGAGTAATGTCACTCACTGCTACCTGATACGAAAAGAGAAGACATTTGATTTCACGTACTACACAGACAGTGGACATATTATTTTAAGACGAAAATGAAACAGCAAGAGTGTTGCAGAACAATCAATTAAATTTCTGAATCAAACCAATCTAGCTTCGTAAAATACATTTTAAAGCTCAATTTATTTCCATTATCGCGTTTATATTTGAAAATACAATAGCGGGTTGTATGTTTTTTTAAGAAATGCAAAGTTATGTTAAGACATTCAAGATTCATTGATTTAAAGAAGAGCTTACACAGTGCTGCGTCTTGGCGGCGAAGTATGGAACTACTTGGAAATGTTGTAGACACCGAACTTTCTTGCTTGTAATCAACTAGAAGAAATAAAAAAACTCTCATTACTGTTTTGCAGAACGTTGAATGGAACATGTAATGGAAAAAGAATACATTTTTTAATTTATAATTTGTTTTAAATGTTTTGAAAGCTATCTAAAATGTAATCGTTGCAACATTCTGTTCAATTAACCGCAGTGCAAAGTGAAGGTTGAAAAACAGCACTAATATTTTTAAAAGCTCCCATTCCTACAATACCCAAGCCTGCAGGTTTCTTAAAAATTCATTCTTGATTGCATTCTCTTTACCTAATTTTAAAACATACCTTTTCGTTTATACTTTCTAAGAAAATTATATTTGTAGTGCACACAAAACTATTAACGACTTATACGTAAGCATAAATGTGTATGCTTTTGTAAGAACTATTTTTGGAACGGGTTTGACTTTTTTAAACACTACGAACGTAGAAGATCGTATTTCCAATATACACACTATCTAGACCATTTAAATAAAAAATAAGAGTTTTGCCTGTCACTTAAGGTTGAATAAATGTAGTTATTTAGAAATTTTACTCTTTGGAGAACTGAAAAATGACGTTGGAAAACGGTTTGTCTGTATGTTACGTTAAAGAAGCAATTTGTATAAAGTTTATAGTTGACATCTACAACACATTGGCATTTCAATACAAAAAGCCTAGTGACTTCTCCTTCATTAACATAATTTTTCGAACAATCAAAATATTTTGTCATTTAGATACCTTCTTAGCTTAAACTATATATTTGAGTAATAAAACATCCAAATATATTTCAAATAGAAAGTTTAACATATTCTTTTTCAAGCGATAAACATAAATATAAGACTTTCAGATTCAGCCTACTGAGCATATGTAAAACATATTATCTTTCAAGCAATACAAAATACAGGACACCATCTTGTAGTTTTTAAATTTTGTTGTCGTTAAAATACAAAAAAATTGGAAATTAGCACCGAGGCAAAGAGAGGCGAAAGCAATGCATAATTGAACGGACAACCTTTTTAGTTAATCAGACACCCACAAAGAAAACTGCCAACAAACTTAAGGAGAGACTTGTTATTTTAGTTATTAAGCTCTTTAAACTCGGGTTCTAATCTGAATAATTATAAGATTTAATAACTTTCGCAAACTCTGCTTTCATCGAAAAGCTTTCATCTTGAAAGGAATTATCGCTTCGATGAACGACCTTTTGCCGGTTGAAAATTTGTTTAAGTTATTGAATTGTTTTTTCGGTTACACTGCTTTAGTTTTCTTTATTTTTCTCTGGAGTAAACAGCATTTTTGGTTGATACATTGGTAGTTGTAGATTTTAATTAATAGTAACATTAATATTACGAATTATCTATGAATCTGACGTGGTTTAACATTTTGTAAAATAAATCATGTAAGTTTTACATCAAGTTAAAATTTTGCTATTCCTACATCGAAAGGTTCGAGTATACAAAACTCTCATTTTGATAGCCATTGAGGGGTTCGCTTTTTTTGGTAATAAAGTCGTTGCCAAATTTTAAGTTTTAGGTTTGAAAGTATTAAACAAAAGGGCAATACATTTTATTAACTAGTTTTGAAGTCAATTGTTCAAAATAACATTTGCTTTTGAGTATTACGCGCTTGAAAAACTAAAGAATACGTAATCATGAAGTTTGTTGTTTCTAAGTGCCCAAAATGATGAAGTTTCTTCACGCCCATGGACTGCTTTAATTTGCAAATTTTCCCGCCTGCATTGCCTACCATTGTGTATTAGTTAAAACTTGTTATATTCAGTTATTTTATGCTAATAATGTGTGTGTTTTTTTCAGGCTTTAAACGGAGACAGCAGTTATAACAGGTAATTATAATATTCTGAACATGGTAAAAACACATTACCAACACCTTACTTCACTCACTCAATCTAACATCGTAAATAAGAACCCGAATCGCCTGAATGAGCCTATTTAAGTCTAGATTTAAACATGATTTTTTTCTTCTTCTTTTAGTTGCACTAAAGCTGTTTTGTTGAGGGAAGTACTGGAATTTTGTCTAAGAAATGTTGCCCCAAATTTAAAAGTGCATTTCTATTGACCTATCACATCGTGAAAAGAAAAACAGTTTGGAAACTGTTGCTGACAGTGCTGAAGCAGCACGGTATCGGAAAGTCGTCAGCAGCAGGAAGCTGAGGCAGCTCAGCCGCGATAACATTGTCAGCCGTCCTTTTGCAGCTGAGTCTTTCTAGTCCTCAGTCGGACAACCGGCTGAGCACGAGGTGCAAAAGTGGCTAACTTTCTAATATTTACTTTTGATACTTTGATTTGAGACACGACCACCCGACTACTCCTGGAGGGATGATGAGGTGTAGTCTTGTTAGAAACTAGGGCTGACTGTTCCACAGATTGGGTCATTAATTGATAGCCCAACGACCAATGGTATGGACCAACGTGACTTCCGAACCACGGGGAGTGGCCATCGTGAAAAGTTATCACTGCGCCCGGGAATCGAACCCGGGCTGATTTGGTGCGAAGCACGCACTTTACCACTGAGCTATGGCCACCCCTTCCACCATATCGTGTGTTGACGTGACCGGACCTATTTTTCCTCACCATCTGATGTATCTGCCAATATCTGCTAAGAATGTAGATATTAATTGTTTGCCCCTTGGATATCAGTTTGACAATGAAATAGGTTTTTAGTTACCTCCGTCATCGTATTCAAAAAATTGTGTTGAGAGATGGTACATCCCCGGGACGTTTCGATGTATAAACATCATCGTGAGACGTGCAGTCTTGTTGGGAATTCGCCTGTTGGCTTTGTTAATAAAGTTGAAAATGAAGACGTGCATGAAGTTACATTACGACGAAACACCGAAATAAATTAACATATTTACAGTTTACGTAACAATTTTGGTATTTTTAGTTATTTTGACTGTAAAATACATTATGAGAGGGTTTGTAAGGTACCTAACAGCCCCCTGTACACACATCGTAATGCATTATCTCATTTTTGTAGCATTTTTTTGAGTCAGTTAGATCAAAACGACACCGAAATTGACAAAATAAAAAACTGTTGAGTTGCAAACCTAGATATCCACCTAAATGGTGTTATTCAAGCATCTCTAGAAATTTTGAAATTTGTTTGTTTTATAACACTGAAACAAAATAGTATCATAATGAAACAACATTTTCAAGTAAAAAAATAACCAGAACATTCTACCTCTAACAACAAATACTACAGAAAATTTGAAAACAGTGAAGTTGTTATATTAACACCCTGTATATCAGATCAGACGCTCGCAAACTACATGACACCAGGGGGAGGTCCAGGGGTATTGATTGACCCGTCAAAACCCAGGATCTCACAACTTAATTAACCTGTTAGCTCTCGTGACGTCGGCAGCTTGACAGACCCTGCTGACCTAATGGCTAGGGTAGGTTAGTGATCCGTTACCATGGCAACCAGGGTGTCACCGTCAAGAGGCACTGACATGGCTTGTGATGGTGAGGGACGCTGAACGGCTAACATGCAATTAATTTGTAACAAATGTGTTATTTTGTGTGTCAGTTTTAATATTAGTAGTCAATTATTTTTATTTATATATTCAATAATTTTATCGTCAAAATTGTATCGGTGCAGAGTAAGCTCTATGTTTTGGCTATTTTACATCAAATAAAAATCTCCCTGTACGAAAATAGTGAAATGTATTGCCCAGTTTAAAAGCTTAATACTCTAGCAAACATTTACCTTGCAATGTTGGAATTGTGTTATAGCCTCTTATGTTACAAAGCCGTGCATTTTACACGTCTATTTTGTTTTTATGGGATTCTTCTATCATCTGTTATGTCAATAATCTGGTTCTTCCGGTTCCCACCACGTTAAAGCATCATAATAACTAGCTTAAGATATTTCGGTCTCGCTGTGGAGTACCATCTTCAGTCACTGATTGGCTGAAACTGAGCTACTTGCTGTCTGCTATATTATTGGTTACAGAGCAGCCAACTGCCGATTTTCGCATTGTATGTGACACTATCTAAAAGACTATAATCTAGTGCTTCCGGTTCATACCATGTCAAAACATCAGAATAACTAGCTTGAGATATTTCGGCCACGCTGTGTAGTACCGTTTTCGGAACTGATTGGCTGAAACTGAGCTACTTGCTGTCTGCTGTCCTATTGGTGGCAGAGCTGCCAACCATCCATTGGAGCAGGGATGCCAATTGTCGATGTTCTCATTGGCAGTGGCACTATCAAAAAGACTTCTCCAGGGTAGGTTGCCAGCTTCTAGAACGTTAAAGCTGTCTTTTTTGTTGAAAAATCATATTACATTATTTCAACGGTTTCTCGGATGATAGTCGGGTAATAGCGGGTATTGCTTTCCAATAATTTGGCTTTGTCAAATTCTACTGTATGTTTCGTGTTGTAACTATACGTTCTGCTATGGCCGACTTTTCAAGGTCTTCGCGTTTTTTGTGCCTAAAAAGTTCCTGAACGCTTTTTTTCGACGAAACCCATGCAGCTAACGCGAGAGTTAAGGAAAATATACACGACATAATCTCCACCGCAGCTACTCAATATCTAAAGCGCATCAAATATTATAAACAAATTTCAGCAACATAACAGAACGAAATAATGTAGAAATTGAAAGAGGAGACGATGGTGACTGTTCAAGAGCCGAATGTCCAATATAAATGCAAAGTTAAGCCTGCGCTGCCATCTAGCGAAGCTTACAGCAACTATATTGCCAAACTTGCCTCGTTTGTAGGCCCACTGTTGTTCTATACACTTATACAACCTTCGGCACACAACTGTAACATAATATTATATCTTTGAAAACTGTAATGCGATCAAACCTTTTATAAGTGACAAAACCCAGTTTATGTTTTTTATTTGATAATCGTAGTTTTTCTTAATTCGAAAGAGACACAGATGGGCGAGTGGTCAAAGACTTTTCAACTGTACAGGCGTATACAACGAAAATATTAGACGTACCAACAACGGTCAAAGAAAAATAAACTTACTTTTTAAGATACCTCAAACAGAGTAACGAAACCTCGAAATGCGCAAAAAAAGAGATATTCCATTATGATGTGTATACAATAAGGCTGAAAAACAATAACAACCTCTAGTAACCTTTAAACTTCTTTTTTTCTACCGACGTTCAGAAAATAATTTTAATATTACATACATTCAAATTTGAAATTACATAGATTCAAGATGACTATGCTCACATGCAATTGGACTCTATATAGGTAACGTAATTTTGGATACTATGAATAAATTAACAATACAACAATTTAAATATCTACTGATAAATCAACACAATTAAAATAAGTACAAATAATTAACAATAAATACATAAGTATTAATAATTAAATTAACCATACTAAATATGCTTGTTGATATTATACGTAGTAAAATAAAGAATTTTTATTGTGTAGACAAACGTCAACATGACAAACTTGTTGAAACTTCCTAGTGCCTTGAAGTGGTGATACGCCTAAATGTCTTTAGGCCTTGTTGTATACCTTACATCACTTGTTTCACAGTACCAGAATTGCGGCAAGTTGTACTAGAATGGCAAACTGGAAATTACGATGCAGCTTGTTTAACTATAAAGTCACTGAACAGTGATTCTACCTAAATATTCTTACGTTTATTTTAAATCATTATAAAGCCTCTTCACGCTACATCAGTACAAAACTACCTTACTACCTTCACTTTTGAGAAATTCCTTTTCATCTCGAAGTTGTCTACCCGCGTCAGTATAAACGCAGTGAGCTTTGCACTGAATGAGTGGTCTCATGACATCAGACTTGAGTTGAGTTAGGGACTAGGCTCTTCCAGGCTAAGTATGAATTATTGAAACCACCCCTCTCCCCCCCCCCCGCACACCCCCAACCCACACACAACTGTCAGCAATCTATGCCTTTATAGCTCTCTGATTCCACTCAACTGCTTGCAATTTGTTACTTCGCTTCTCTGCTTGCTTTTTAGCGAAGCGGAGGTATCTGATTTAACTTGAGTTTTTGAATTTTATCTGTGTTTGTTTTTGACGCAGTTTCAGTATTGTTTACTGGTTAAAATCAACTCTTAGGCTCATGCGGCCGGTGACACAAGTATTATCTAGTTTTGACGATTCAAAACGCGACAAAACATCATTATAACTAGTTTGAGATATTTCGGCCTCACAGTACCATCTTCGGCAATGATTGGCTGAAACTGAGCTACTTGCTGTCCTATTGGTGGCAGGGCTGCCAACCGTCCATGGAGCAGGGATGCCAACTGTCGATGTTCTCGTTGGCTGTTACACTATCGAAAATACTTCTTCAGGACTGGTTGCCAGCTTCTGGAAAATTGAATGCTGTCTTTTCCGTTGACGTTATTATAATATTTAATTATATCAATGGTTTCTTAGATGACTCCCGGGTAAAATGTGAAGGTTTTGCCAATACTTTGGCTTTGTCAAATTCTATTGCCATCCAAGGAACAGGCAAAATAAGCAAAATCTTAAACAGACATATATTATGAAAAATGACTTTTTCGAAACAAAACAGTTTGCATTCGCCGTCCTACACTGTGCCAACTTGTTTTTGTTTACTGTCTACCCCAATAGCATTTTTTGCCTAAAGCCTTTAACGCCAGGATCTTGGATTTACAATCCAATGGAAACTAATAACTTAGATTTTTTCTTCACTAGTAGACTGAAAATGTTAAAATTAGTGTTATCTGAAAGATAGTACGATTTAGAATGTGTTTCGGTTTGACTTTTCTTGTAAAAAAAATATTTTTACATTTTAATCCGTATATAATATTACTGGTTTCATAAGCTTTAATATAAAATAAACCCCATAAAGTCGAAAAATTAATATGGATGTGAAACAGAGCGATTCTCGTCATATAACGCTCAAAGTCACCTAGGTAGAGTCGACCCTTAACCAAGGGTTTGTGGGCATTACAAAACGTCTTTAGGGAAAACGGTCAAAGCCATGTGCCTGCGCCGGGAATCGAACCCGCGACCTCTATCCTCTGAGCCACGGACGCCAGCATCTTGTTGTCCCAAGCCCCCAAGTCCCCGACACCCGGACTCCATAACCTCGTTTGAGCTCGCCATAAATTTCAAACTGTGTTGTTCGCACCTACATCATTTCATCAAATAGTTTGGGTATGAAAATTTGTTCAATCAAGGCATTAAAATTAAATAACTCTTGACTCATTATATCATTTGAGAAACTATTGGCAACGACAATATCAGAACGGTATGTGTTGGTTGGGGGGGGGTAGTAGACACTGGTAACAGGTGCAGGGGGGGGGTGAGGGTTGCTAGGAAACCATGCGTGGTCAGAATAACTAACTTGCTTACTTACGGCAGCTGTCTACAGTTTCATTGCTATTGTCCACAAAGTACAGTTTATACTATGTGTTGTGTAAAGACAATGAGAATCCGGGGATATGCCGGTAGCAAAAACCCACCTTCTTTAATGTTCGTGTACTCTTTTCTCAGTTGTCTCCACCCCAGCGTCAATCTCAAATTGGGTATCTCATGTGTTTAATAGGCCTTTTTAGGGACAAGTAGGCCTGTGTCTAAAAGGTAAAAGGTCAAGTTTGTCTTGTTTAACGAGGTGGACTACAAAGTCCTCTTTACCACTCAACGTCGACCTTATTTTTTAAGTAGACCTACGCGCTGTGAACCAAAACACGCAAGATTAAAGCTTACTTTCCGGTATTTATGCATAAACGAAATTATTTTTGGATGAGTATTCAATTACTCAGAATAACACTGCGTAGTGGGAAGCTGAAATAATTATAGTTCTTTTTAGCTAACTTCCGTATGGAAAGGCACCCAGAAAAAACACACAAAAAAAAAAAGTTGTAGAACAAAATGGAAAACACTTATGAGCTTAACACCTCCTGAGTAAAATGGTTATAGTGTATATAAATTTATGCAGTCACGCTTTTCCGTTTCCATTGGCGGAAAATAATTATCTAGGCATTACTAAAATACTTTATCAGCAACGAATACGTCCAAAACTGAGTAATGCACTGAATAAAATGTTGAAACTAATTTATTTGAGTTTAGGACGGTTTCACACAGCCCAGGGAACGAGAATTCGTAATTAACTCAAGTGAGAACATCCCTTAATGAGAAAGTGCTGTTTCCCAGCCCTCAACTGCTGGAGTTGGGGTTTTGCTAAGTGCAGAAAATGTCGCTGGTTGCAACTCTGACCCAATTACTACGGCAACGACACTGTTGTGGTTATACGTACAGTTATGGTGTTGTTATGTTAGGTCTTGTACTGTACTAAAAGTTAATATAGTATTGTTCGTTAAGTAATTAAATTTATTTATTGGTTTTGTTTTTTGCTAGGTGGATTATTTTTAATCGAAGCTTAACCAAAAAACTCAAACTCAAGCTAAGTTAATTAATGGTTAGTCCTTTCCATTTTTGGTTCTTCCCCTGAATATGTCTGTGCTCAATTTTGGTTAGTTTGTATTTTGAATGAGCTAAGGTTGCCTACATTAATACTGTTGAACTATTGTTGGTTCTTCCTATATACACATCTTGTTTAGTTGTATGTACGACAGGTATAAATCAGGTCGACACGCAGCTAAGCGCTTAAGCGCTCTGGCGTGAGCGAAGCGAATGCCCCGTGCAATTTGTACGCTTATAGCGTAGCTTAGGCTCTCGGCTTCAGCTTTACTTGCTCTGTTAACCCAGTCGTAACTAGGTCTTTAGCTTTGCCATCTGGTTGACAATCAAGGACATTACAAGTGTGTTCGTTACGCTCATGGCCTCGCTTCGGCCTCAGCTGTTCGTAATGCATTATCATGGACGGTACGAGTCTTGCTTGAGCGTGGCTGCGTACTTATAAACTAAAAAAAAAGACCATTTCAAATTCCATTAAAATAAGACTCATCACTCCATTGTTTTAGCAAAAAATAATTAATTTGTCCGCTTTTTGGAAAATACTAAACTCATTTTCAAACTTTTTCTACTGATTTGTAAAATTGAACTACAAATTTATTTTGAGTATCATTCAAATCAGATGATATGTACTGTTTTAGATTGTTGAAACCACAAAATTATCCGGTACTCCGATTTTGCTTGCTGGCAACGAACTTGACCGAAATTCCCAACAGGTACACACATTTTGAAATCCAGACAAAAATTGTGATCTTTAGAGAGCTCACACATATTATAGATATGTTTAAAAAATGCTCAAAACTTGTTGGAAGAGTGTGCGTTGATCCACGGTCAGAGTCTCACCATGCTGACGGCATAATATCCATGTTCTTTATTATGCCAAATGAAGTTCACTAAAAAAGACCTAAGTATTTACAGTTTACCTAAACCCATGAACTACGCCACACAAATCAGTCCTACTCTCGACATGTATCTTTGTAACAAGGACGCAACTCCTTTACTAGACTTGGAGTGTATGCTTTAAGGACCACTCAAGGAGAGTTGGAGTGGCGAACAATCGATACATCCCGACCTCAAGACACTCTTCGCCACAATGTCAAACTCTCGACTGCAACTCTCGAATTGCATTCACAAAATCTGGGTCATTATAAATAATGACCCAATTTATCAAGGTTCACATATTTACAGCGGAGGAGGATTTAAACTATACAAAATGGAAAATTCTTATTAGTTTACCGTTATGTGTTTAGATGATTAAAGAAAAAGTCAGCTTGTCTTGTTTAACGAGGCGAAGTTAAACTAATTCAAAATTAAATTCTTGGACTACAAAGTTCTCTCTACCACTGAACCTTTAATTTTTAAGTTACGATTTATTTATTTATCCTTAACTTTTTATACTAGCGTCACCGTATAGTCACATTACAAATGTAAAACAATAACAATTAACAAAAAGTAATAACAAAAAAACAACTGGTGGGGGATCGAACCCCGCCAGCGGAGTGATGAGCTCCGGCCCGATTCCAATATTATCCATTATTTAAACGCCACGGGTCCGCTGATGACCATGACTACTATGGCTTTTTGCAATGGGGTTAATCAAATTCGAAAGATATTTGTATTGTTGCTATACCACCATTTTCTTAAAACAAGTTGAAAGACAAGTTAGTGGAAGTCATAATTTATCAGGATTTACAGATAATAAATAATGATGAAATCGAGTTAGTTTTAGGTCCTAAGACCCCTTGTAAAACAAACTACACAAGTCAACTGGTTGCAGCTGCAATACAGACTTAACAAAAGTAGTATATATAGTAAAAGGCAACCAGGTGGTAACTGTTATTGTGAAACTAATTCAAAAGTTTTGCCTTTTTAAATTCTTGAAAGTTTAAGTTGCTTGGATTGAAAGAGGATGGTTTGAACCTATTGAAAACATTGCAAATAAAGAACTTTAAACTGTGATAAATAAAATTTCTCGAAGGACCAATACTTTAATTTTAAGTTACTTTCATTGTTAGTTAATGAAAGTTAGTTACGTCGGCCGGTGTCACAACTATAATCTGTTTTCCGGTTCACACCGCGTCAAAACATCATACAAGAGCTAGAAATAATTTACTTTAAATATTTTGGTCCTGCTGTAAAGTACCATCTTAAGTCACTGATTGGCTGAAACTGAGGTACTTGCTGTCTGCTATCCTATTGGTCACAGGGCTGCCAATCGTTCATATGAGCAAGGATGCCAACTGTCGATTTTCTCATCAGTCAGTTTTTCTACCGATGTTCATTTTAGTTATCTGAAGACGGTTTCTGTTTTGTAGTCGAAATATAATGTTTGGAATACGTTTAAGAACACCACAGACAAAAATTGAAGCACTTTGGTATATCTTAGCAACGAATCAGAAGCTGAAGTCGGTAATGAGAAATGAAGTGGATGAAATATGAGCCAGCTGAGAACAGTAACGATAAATAACGGAGTTGGCGGCAACATTTGAGCACGTACTCTGTGTGTTCCACGTTACTAACAAACCTTGTCTAGTGTCATCAGCGTAACTTGCTGTGAGTGTTGGTGTGTAGTGAACGTTACATGGGGAAAAGGAACTGTACAGATTTGTATTTTGTCTGTGTTTGTAAAACCGGATGAAATTTACTGATTTAGATAATTAAAACCACTTTTTTACCAAAACTCCCTCCCCCCTTAATAGGGGTGTTCCGGTTGTCCGATTTTGCTGGATAACGAACTTTACCGAGATGTTTACAAAAGTAACATTTGTACAAAGATTTTATGAAACCAGTAAAAAATACGATCTGTAGAGAGTACACACATGTAAAAGTTTGCATATGTATATAAATATTTCAACAAATCCTGAACACGTGTTCTGGAGGCGTTGCTCATTTCACGCCCCCGGGTCTGGGTCGTACCATGCTGACGGCATGAATATCTCATTTTTCCAAAGGAAATTTGATAATTATAGACTGAACGTGGATGGTTTTAGCTACTCAACTGATGTCGAAAAGCCTTTGAATGAATTTAAAATCATGTAAACGTAAACAAGATGTTTATTAAACATCACACTTCTTACGAGTCAAATAATTGTTAACTGTCAAACGTTCAACGTCTTCAAGGTAAGCAAACCAAGTTTTCCGTTTCATCTCTGAACGTTGACTTGGCTGCGATCACGTTGCTTTTAAGAGAGCGTTTTCCGCTACCTAAGACTCACGGGACGCTGTACGTGAGAGGGTTGAAGAGCCGGAAGTGACGTCAGAGTCCCATGGTGCCCCGGTGATATCCCTGGAGTGTCTTGGCTTCAGACCGTTCAGTGTTTAGGGCAGCACGTTCCCATTACGATTGGGAGTTAGAGATGGACTTGGGGAAAGGATGAGATGATACGAGTATTACAGAGGCCTGAGTGATTGTTCGATTACTGTCAGTAAATTAGCTTAATATTCATAATTCCGTTAGTGGCCCAAAAGTATTATCGCTTTATCGGCGTTATGAGTAGTCCGATTACAAAAACATTGGAAATACTTTTTTCCTTCACGATATGCAATAAAACGTTCAGTAAAAGTACACGTAAGCCTGAGGCCGTAAACCGAAGCGAGGCTGTGAGCGTAGCGAACAGCCTCGTAACTCCCGTGGTGACAGAACGGCCGAATGTCAAAGTGAAGTTGTGAACGGAGAGAATGAGTAACAAATTGCAAAAGAAATTCAATTAAGTGGCGCTTAAGTGCTTAGCTGCGCGCCGGCCTGTTTAATTGTTCACAGCTAAAGAGGTGTTTTTCCCCATTGTATAGTTTTCTTGTTACAACGTATAAGAGTTACAACGGTCAGAAAGAACACGTGGTATAAGAAAACCAAACTTTTAAGGGCTCGACCTTTTGCTCGCCACACTTCCAACTTTGACTCGAACTTCCCCAGACAAACTCACTGCACTGTCATCCCATCTCGACAGATTTGAAGTTAAAATCATTTGAAATGAGGTAATCGTTAACATTTAAAGAAATAAAAATACGTACAGCTTTTAAACATTCTTTCACTATATCACTATTTGGGATGCCGACCACTCTCATCCGGGTATTTTAAGGCAAATATGTGGTGAAAGATGAGTGTGATGAGTGGTAGTAATGAGTTATGATGTGTAGTCTTGCTACAAACTAAGGCCGACTCTTCCTTAGAATGGGTCATTAATTAATAGCCCAATGACATATGGAAATACAAGGACCAACGGCTTAACGTGCCTTCGAACCACGCAAGTGATGGTCTGATATGTCTAAACGATGGTGGGAGTTGATGCGGGTATCATCAGATGATCACTCAGACTATCTGAGCCGCTTTAGACCTATATCATCCTCAAAACCTGACCTCCATGACGCTGGATTACAGGACCACGTCACGAGTCCCAGTCTTTTAAACATCCCACGTACAGCTTTTAAACATTCTTTGACGTCAATGATCAGCAACCCATTCGATTATTGCTAATTGTCCAATATTAATTTCAAAGACTTTAAAGACGACTTGACGGGTATATATTCATGCAGACACTGTGTTACAATTTCAAAGATTAAGAAATATCTCTATCGTAATCTGCCAGATTGTTTGGTATAAATATCTTCTCATTGTTTGGTATATAGTATACAAATACAAAACACATGTTTAAATTTAATTTATCTAATGTGTCTCAGACACAGAGTAGTCGTATTCCCACAGAAAAGCGAGCCATTACAAGATTGTCCTCACGTCTACCCCCCCCCTCACTTCAAACTCATCCCCCTCCCCATGAGAGTCGGTCAGGGACTATTATTCTCCTGCAAGAATACATTTACTTAAACCGTTTTACTAAAAGAGGTATATTTTAAATTAAAACTGCTTTTTAGATACACAAAAGTGTGTAATGCACTGTTACAATCCATTAGGTATAGCATGGCCGGTGGCCTTGAGATTTCCTGCTGGCCGCTTATGGCCCTATAGCTCATCTCACCGGCCATGCTAAACCTGACGAACTGTATGTGTATTGGCCATCCTCAGAACCTGAAAACGAGAGGGCTGTATGAAAGTACTTAATCTTTGTACAGTAGTTATATTAAAGTGGAAAGTAAAGAGGTGTTTAGACACAATAATTAGTAGTAGGTTACACATGTTTTGTATGCAGCTTAAAATGTGTACATTTAAACAGTATTAACCCTAAACATATTTTAATATACAACTAGCACTAAGCATACTTAAACGAATATAAGAGTTCAATAATCATAGCCGACACGTTACACTAGGCGTGAATCCTAGGGCAATTCCTGTAACCGGGTATAATTTAAACATAAAGTGACTGCTTGAGAGCCACTTTGTCCCCCCAAAACGGGGTTGTATGTTGTGACTGGGACTCGTGGCGTGGTCCTGTAATCCAGCTTCATGGAGGTCAGGTTTTGAGGATGATATAGGTCTAAAGCGGCTCAGATAGTCTCAGTGATCATCTGATGATACCCGCATCAACTCCCACCATCGTTTAGACATATCAGACCATCACCTGCGTGGTTCGAAAGTCACGTCAAGCCGTTGGTCCTTGTATTTCCATTGGTCATTGGGCTATTAATTAATGACCCATTCTAAGAAAGAGTCGGCCTTAGTTTGTAACAAGACTACACCTCATAACTCATCACTACCACTCATCCTTCACCACTTATTTGCCTTAAAATACCCTCATGAGAGTGGCCGGCATCTCAGTGATTTAGTGATTATGCTATGCTGATCACTACATAATGGTGTAGTATGGGCCGGATGGTGTCAGCATAAACACCCGGCAAGTGTGAGACCCGGGTTCGAGTCCCGGTTTGATCCACACGTTTTTCATCAATTTTCTTTAAAACAATCTTTGAAAATAGTAACTTGCTCAGTAGTTTTGAGCTGTAGTTTTTGCTTAGTTTGTAACAAGACTACAGCTCATAGCTCATTACTACCACTCATCACACTCATCCTTCACTACATATTTGCCTTAAAATACCCTCATGAGAGTGGTCGGCATCTCAAATGTGATTTAGTGATTAGTGATTTTCCTAACTCTGAGCATCCGTTTGAAATAAGTCCTCCGTTAAGAATTGTTCTCAGAACATTTTCCAATCAATCGGAAAAGTCAGCATGCTGCTGAAGTATGCTGATGCAGTGAGCTAGACGTACTCGAGTGTCATCAACCGATGCTGAATCCTTCTCCACGTTCATATAGACTCAGCATTCTCTCTGTCATTGTTTCACAGATGATTGCTTACAATATTCTGATAATACAGTGATGTATTTCAGAATATCCACAGTGTATACTGATATGACAGGGTTCTGCGTGGTTGCAACAATTTATTGTTTGTTATCCAACGCAAAAAATGTCTCGGTTCTTCATTCTCAAACCTTTAGCTTTTAATGTATTTACATTTTCGTTAGATTAATGACTCAATAAATTGTATGTTTGTTATGTTTATGTTCTATACCTTAAAAGTAAGGTTTTTTGAACAAACTAAAATAAATAAAATGCAGTTAGGAACTTTTCTAGCATTTATTACAGCAGCTAAACCCACGAGGAATAAGTCTTTCAAAGAATATTAACTCCTATATTGTGTTAAGGTTATTCACATAGAGTGTAAAGTAGGAGGTATGTTTTTTCAATTTGCAATGGATTATCAAAAAATTGTAGTACTTATGAACTGCACAGAACACCTAAGGCACTTTTTCAACACTTTTATCGGGACTAGCATTTTTAAAATTCTTAATTTCATCATTCAAGACACTGATTTATAAATGAATACAGTGAAATGGAATTTTTGTTCCTATTTAACGTCGTTTTTATGTTTTTAAAATAAACCTAGGGTTGACCGCATTTTGTTTCAAACTGTCCTCTTTAGTTTCAAAAGTATTTCTAGTCTGGAGGCCATCTATAGCAGCAAATCTTTTAATTTAGTAACAAAGAAGTTAAGATAATTTAGTTGCAAAATGTATATGGAGTTTGACTTGAAGATAACACAACCTAACCTAATATAGGCAACTGTAAATGTTATTAGTACTCGTATTTACAAAATTAATACGGCCGGTCATGCCCCACAAAGTATTTGTAAACAGAATTGGACTATTGGAAAAACTGGAAAAATTGGATTTTGTGTGTGCATAAGTTTGCTTCATCCTTTCAAAAATGGCTAAAATTTTGTAAAAACACACATTTGTCCCAAAATACTTAGGTCTTATTCAAACAGATGACTTTAATTACTACTACTAATTATGACTACTTTTGACTGTCGGTGGTTTAAGATTATCATTCTCCGCGGTTAAATGAAGGGAGGAGTTGTGGAAATGAGAAAGAATGTTCCGTGACAAGAAAGGGCAGAGTCTGGCTCAAGATTTCCCCGAGGATTTCTAAATGAGTGTCTGGAATCTCACGGACACTAGGAGAGCCCATGATTGCAACAAGTTTATACAATTTCACTAAATCACTATTAGAGATGCCGACCACTCTCATGAGGGTATTTTAAGGCAAATATGTGGTGAGGAATGAGTGGTAGTAATGAGTTATGAGTTGTAGTCTTGTTACAAACTAAGGCCGACTCTTCCTTAGAATGGGTCATTAATTATTAGCCCAATGGCCAATGGAAATACAAGGACCAACGGCTTAACGTGACCTCCGAACCACACAGGTGATGGTCTGATAAGTCTAAACAATGGTGCGGGTACCATCAGATGATCACTGAGACTACCTGAGCCGCTTTAGACCTATATCATCCTCAAAACCTGACCTCCATGAAGCTGGATAACAGGACCACGCCACGAGTCCCAGTCAAATTTATATTCACAATTTACGTCACAATTTATATTCACGTTTACTTTTGATAGGTAGGTCATATATTCGTGTAATGGTCTATACAGGGTGTTACAAAGGTTTCAAAAACGTCATGTTATGAAAGTTTTCCTAAGTACCTTTAGACGTGATCGGCGAATACCTTACCAACCAAAAAAATCAGGATTTGGGGAATAATACCCAGTTCTTATGGCTGATAGTTTTATTTTTAAAAATTCACGAAACCAAAGACGTCGGTGCCTACAAGTTCAGGGCTGCAACAAGTTTACACAATTTATACTCACGTTTACCTTTTCATAGGTAGTTCATACATTCTTGTAATAATATATACAGGGTGTTTCAAAATTTGCAAAAACGTGCTTTGGCACATGTTATTAGGGTATTCTTAAGTACACCTTTTGACCTGGTCAATGGTTTGGGTCCACCCCTTGACCCTGATAGCAGGAATTTGGGGAATAAGTCCCGAATTCCTTACATTAACTCCTACCGTGTGACCCCTACTTTTAAAGGACATAAAATTACAAAACCAATGGTGCCCTCAAAAGGTTTTCCACTGCTCCGTTCTTGATTGAGGCCTAAACTAAAAGACTAAAGTATTGTCAGTTTGAAAGCTTATTTAAAAAGTGTCTACCGGATAGGTCACGTTATTCGTTAGAGAAAATGAGTAAGGAGCCGCTTATTCCACTGCCATATTGTTGATAGTTTTATTATTTTTTATTGGTCTATTCAAAAACTGTTGTTCAAAGACGTCGGCTACAAGGAATATTCAAGTATAAACCGTATATTGAGCAGTTTGACCATTCAGGACTTTTATGGTGAAGATTGAAAAGCTGTTTTCAGTTATGTTCTAAGGCGTTTTTGTATACAACGTTAAAATTAATTTTGCTAATTTGTAATTTTTCTAGCCTATAGGCATTCAAGGTTGTATACACTTACAAGTCTAAAATTAATCTATAAATGAATGAAATTCGCTGAAACAAATTTAAAGGCCGTGTTTTCCAATGCAATTGCCTCAATTCTGATTGATCCCTGGGAGGTGATCAGATTGGGAAACCTCTTCCGGCACAGGATGGGAAACCAAAGGAAATTGCAGACTTGCCGCTCCCAGGAACAAATCTCTTTTCGTTTGGAAACCATTTCATAACTTCATGAAACCCAAGGTACAAAAAGGGTGCCGAAAACCCCACTGGTCTAAAGTTGTACTTATTATTTCGAACAAAAACCTTACAAAACTATTATTTATCTTTGAAAGTTTTATTAAAACGTGAAACCATTACCAGTAGGTGCAGAATGGATCTATTAATATTAAATACATTTAAACAGATATAGTATAAACATATTTAGGTTTTACCAAATCGAAAGAAAATACACCCATGATAATCTTTTATCCATCAAACACTTTCAAAACAGTTTTGCAATACAACTGCAAAAGTTGAAACGTGTTACAATGAAAGTTCAATGTATAGGAATTCCCATTATCTGGTTGTTAAATGTTTGATGCCTTCTCGTGAGATTTCCTGATGGAATCGATGAAGCGCTGTGAATATTTCAGCATTCCCGGTTCAATCAATGAATTCCTGAGATCTACACACTTCTTTACCAAGTCGATTCTCTTCAACTCAATTGTTTATGCGCTTTAAATTTCCATACATTTAAATGGAACATACATTTTATGGACTCCTCAGTGCAAAATTGTAACGTACACAGTGTAAACGTGGTAATTTCGTAAGTATTGTTGGATATCTTCGTTCGTAGGTAAGGAGGAGAGTTATAGCTTCTGGTGTGGATGGTGAAGTGTTCGATTCCCAATGCAGGCACGTGGGTCTGAACTGATTTTTCTTGAAGCTTATTTTGTGATTCTCACAAATATTCTAGATTAAAGCTGTGCAGTACAGTTTAAAAAATAATAGACATAGTCTGACCGAATGACTGTGGTCTACGGGCGTAAAAATCATGATGACCCTTAAATCATAGTCCTTATTCTATTGATCATGACATGTAGCATCAGTGAAATCAACGTGATTCCTATGCATCAATAGTATTATTATACAGGGTTAGTTTTAAATGCTCCCCACTTATCTTTTTAAAAATGAGAAATTTTTTGAAACCCTTTGGGGAATGTTTTAAAGGATTGTGAAGGTTGACTTGACATACTGCCACCCACCTCCCACCCAAACATTCCCCAAAGGGTTTCTAAAAGTTTTTCCTTTTAAAAGTTAAGGTAGGGGACATATAAAACTCACCTTGTATAAGTATTTCGGTGAAATTGAAACTAAATCATACCTCACTTCGAAATTACATCAAGAACTATGTACGAAGCCTCTTGAAATAAGGGAACTGAGCAAAACCATGTTGTGTAGCAATTGTCACAATACGTAACCAAGAGTATTCAAGCAGAGAAGAATGTGTGACTTGGGCACAATTAATCACAGTTTAGAACGTGTTTTGTGTCCTCAAGTTTTCACTGAGCATTGTTGACTTTAGTCCTGTGATTTATGGACTTTAAACTTTTAAATAGAAGCTTTATCAGCCTTCAGAGAAATTTGTGAGCTCTAAAGTGAACTTTTATCTTTCGCTTTGATCATGGCTTGTTATTGTTCTGGCTGTGAAAGTATATAACGTTTTTATGTACAGATGTCTGTAATCCTTAGGTTGAAATATTATTATGAACAGTTTTCATATTTTTGAGTGAGCAAAAGTTAATACGACGTTTCGGGATCTAGAATTTGATCCCGTCTTCGGGTGAAAAGTAACCTAAAACAATAGGAAATTAGCTAGCAAGGAACCAACGCAAGCTAATAAGTCGCTCACCATCAAATGACGTGAAGTTTTCCTTTTAACTTATTTAGTTTAATAGCGACAACAATTCAACATGCACAAACACTTATTCAACATGCACAAACACTTATTCAACATGCACAAACACTTATTCAACATGCACAAACACTTATAACATGCACAAATTTATTCAGCTTAGCACAAACACTTATTCAACATGCACAAACACTTATTCAACATGCACAAACATATTCAACGCACAAACACTTATTCAACATGCACAAACACTTATTCAACATGCACAAACATTTATCAACATGCACAAACATTTATCCATATGCATTCAACATGCAAAACACTTATTCAACATGCACAGTGAAAAGCGAATAGAGAAATCAAGCAAGACCACAGCTAACAGACAGCCGCATTGGCTGGCTTGGAGCAAGGCGACCAATCACAGCCGCGAATCAGACTGACCAACTGTAATAGAGGGAACAAAATACCTATTTATGCACAGCCAATGGAGAGGAAATGCTTTAGAGTTTTGATGAATGAATCAGGATTCATTAACAAAGGAGTTGAAATGACCAACAAGACTTAAGAAGAATAACATGGTATTTCACTTAGAGAATAATATTTCAACCTCAGAAGTTGTGACATCGTCAACGATAAACTTCAAACAAAGAATTGAAAGTATTCCTAATTTTATAGTTTATTGCGGATATCAAATTGGTTTACATATAATAAAGTGGTTGAGGGCTATGCAGATCTATCTGAGAAATAGATAAACAACATAAAAGTTACTATATTATTGTCATTTAAGACATTTGTATAAAACAAAGAGTTATTGCTAATAATGTTAGCTTGACAGAGGCTGTGTATATTCAATAAGTTACCCAAGCATAGCGTCTTGTTGGTTGTCAAAAGGCAAAAGCTGAACTTTGGCTTGGCGTGTCAACATCCAGTCAAGTTGGCAATTGCAGTATCTCATACCCTTCCAGCACGACTTGCGAACAACTTTATCAATACTGAGGCCAAAAAGATCTAGTTTATAAATATTGAGGCTTTACCGTCCGGAAAACCTTCCAAATTATGGAATGGTTAGCTTAATCATTTTTGGGACAATATTTTAAATACAATGTATGGATCCAACCAGGACATAAACAAAGAAAACTCACATTCCATTATCAACCATCGAGTTAAAATGAGTGAATTAATGAATAAATAACACGCAGCTAAGCGTTAAAGCGTCGCTTGCATGAGTGAATCGAATTTTATTTTTAATGTATTACTCTTATTCGCTCCGTTCACAGCCTGCCTCAGGCTTTGCTTACAAAGTGTTCTTTTACTGCAAGTTTTATTACATATCGTGAAAGTAAAACGTATTTTAAATTCATTGAAATACTAACTATAAAAATTACTTACTGCGTTGGTACGAAAACTTCTTTGTTTCAAATTTCCAACCTTTTTTGAACTCCTCACATACCTCATACATATACAAATATATATATAATCTCATTTCACGTTCATGAAATTGATAAAATGCCTTTATTTCAAGCATAACAATGTTTTCAGAACAACTCACGCCAACATCAAATGAATCCCTAAATTTACAATTAAAACTATGGCTCTTTTACCTTTTGACAGAATTAACTATGCCACTGGAAGAGTCCGTGAACAGAGTAAACAAAAACGATTTTTTGGGAACAAACGAGTGCCATGGAAACACTGAACAGTTGGTTACCCCTCGAAAACCCAGTTATAACTGGTTTTAGTCGTCAAGGTCAAGCGCCACGAAGAAACGCACGGACTCTACTACTTGCAATTATTGGAATGATCATAGTCAACTATTGATAATTAGCCAGTACACAAACATTTGGTTGTACATCTACAGAAGAAATATTTTTAAGAATGTTATCAGCGCGATAAGGCTGCCACACTACTTTGTCCGGACTATAAACATTTTACTATTGGTTTATGTGGCCACAAAACGGCCTAGGCTGACGCAATACTTTACTACTTTGACAGTGTGGTTGCCCTTTACTGCTATTTGGTTCAATTTAGTGCTACATACACTTACACTGTAATTCAGCCAAACAAAATAATAATATTATCTATTTTAAGTAGTTGTTTACATATTTTATTTTTCTTTCAGGTGAGTAAGACATTCTGAACCGAGTGTGAAAAGATTCCTGCAGCGATTCGTAAGTTACTAGTTTGAGTTTTGAAATAGTTATAGAACCGTCACTACCAGTGAAACTGTCAGATCAAATTGACTAATAGAAACATATCTAGAATACCAAGAAGATACCTAAACTCAGAGTTAGACGCTGTAAATCTAATGTGGTCCGTATAAATCATTTCAGGGGCTAACCTCTGCTATTAATAATGAAGATATGCCGGTGGGACCCGAATATGTTGGGTCTACCTAAATGTTATAAACCGCCTCTTGTAAAGAAAATAAATGTTGCAAACTCGTTTGATGGACTAGCTTTGTTCTAAATTATGTATTCTATTAGTCGGGGTTATCATTGTAGTTTATAATGTATGCAACATGTAAATGTGAAGAACATCACGTTAAAAAATGCAACTTTGAGCGGGATTTTCGTATTTTATGTAATTAGATACAAAACTACGAATAGTTAAAAACAAACAAAATACATGGTATTCAGCTAGGATAAAGAACTCTAGAATTACGAGTACGTAATCTAAATTCTATCGAAGACAGGTGGTTCTAGAAGAGCAAGTTTGTAAATATTGGAAGGAGATAAGAACACCTGATGGGGTTAGCGTGCCAAATTGGCATTATATTCGTGGAACAAACAAGTGTCATATAATTATTGTGACTTATATGTACCTTTAATTGTGAAAGATGGGATTTTCCATGATTCACGGTAGGTGTATTTGATATTAACTCTTTTATGTCAATCCGAAATTCAAACTTTTACAGCTTAAACGCCACCGAAAAAGTTGGATTTCTCGCTGGAAAACAAGTATTTAAAAGTTGACTTTCAAAGTGAACTCTGAGTTGAAGTATTTATTTTTCAAGTAGAACCACCGATTTTTATCTTTGAACGATTTTCTCCTTTTGGTTATCAACTTCCCACTTTTAGACGTGATTTGACAAGGTTGAGCACAGAATAGGGTGGCTACATTGCCACATGGTGGCTATTTTCGTCGTGAATTCAAGGAATTAATAAATTATTAGTTTTACTGTTCAAAGTAATACTACTACTTACTGGGTCGTTAAATATATCAAATATTCAATACTAAATTCTGCAATTATATCTACAGCAAAATGTTTTACCTGGGACTTTTCTGGCCGCTTCAGGAGAAACATGTTCTTCTCCTGAAGTGTGCGGAGAGGTCCAAGATAACAAATGTGTAATAGCCGCCACTATTATGAACTTCCAACATATAACTACTGCTCGCATACCATATACAGAGTGAGTTTTAAAGGTCTCCCTCCCCACCTTAACTGTTGAAAAGTGATATATTAAAAAAAACCCTTAGAGGAATGTTTTTATGTAGTAATTTATGAAGTTTGTTTTGACGAACATTGCGTCACCCACCCCCACCCAAAAACCGAGCCCAATTTTTCAAAAACAAACCCTTCTTGTGTCACCTCAAAAGAAAGGAAATGTCAATACAAATTCAACGACGCAAAGAAACACTTTTTATCTCGGCTAGTTTTGACAATAAATCAGATTTAAAATGCCACATTTCACGTAAAATGTTTTAATGAAAAAAATCTTGTTGAAAATCCTTTGAAGGAATCATTACAACTCATTACATAATTCCATAAAATATTAATATTATTAATGTTAAAAGTAGCATTTAAACCCTGATTTCTTGTAATCTTTAAATAATTATAACACAAAACGGGTCGAGATACAACTTTTCTTTGCGTCGTTGAATTTGTATTGAAATTCCTTTCTTTTGAGGTGCCACAAGGGGTGTGTTTAAAACTTTGGGACCTTCCTCCCCCGTTTTGGATGGGGGTGAGTGACGCAAAGTACGTCAAAACAATGTTTAGACTTATATAAAAACATCACCTAAAAAGTTCCCTAGTTTTAAAAATATTTCCTCATTTAAAAGTTAAGGAAAGGGGTCACATTCAAAACTCACGCCGTATATACAAATATCTTATAATTCAAACCATACAAATTGAAGTAGGTAAGGAATGGATTGCCTGTGTAACAACAGAAAGTACGATACCCGTGAACTTGTACAGAATAAAGGCAAGCAGGGAATAGTGATGTTGATTAAAAGTTAGGTCTAGCCTGTGTGTGGAACGAGGCGGTACACCGAGACTTAGATTAAGACTGCGGGCTTTACATCAAGGGTTAACCTCAACTGTTTCTGAGCGTAATCAAGTTCTCAGTTTCAACTCGGCAAACTGGCAATATGAAACTGAAACAGTTCGAACTGAAACTTTTATCGTGCGCGACTCTGAGCTCATCATTCTGGGTTCGATCCCTGCATTCACCCTTAAAATTTGTAAAGTGACTATACGGTGACGCTAGGTAAAGATCGAGGTTGAGTGGTAGAGAGGGCTTTGTAGTCCTGACTTCGCCTCGTTAAACGAGACAAATTTTATCTTCTTTCAATTTGATGACTAAAATTTCAGGGCACCGTACTACATCTTTACGAGCTATGTTAGATTTTTTTGTAAACGCATTTTGTTGTTCAAAATGGTGACCATCGTTTAGTTTTGTTGTGTTGCTTGTATTTCTTGCACCAATACGTATGAGGTGAAATACCGAAGCCGAAGAAAAATACGTGATTAGTGATAAATTGGATGCTGGGAAGTCAAAGGCCAATGGACATAACAAGACTTTGTCAAAATACCGACGAAGCCGAAGGGAAATCTAAACCAATTTTACTTGGAGAAAATGCTGAGGCTGAAGTCCTGGGAAATATGGTATTCCACAGCGAGACAGAAATATTTCAACATATTTATGAAGTTTGGACGCGGTGTGAACCGGAAGAACTAGATTATAGTTGTGACACCGGCCGCGAAAGCCTATGAGTTATATCGTACATCGTTGCTTTGGTACAATGATGTACCAATGCCGAAGGGCCAAAAGAATGTGAATAATTTGTGATTAGGGGTGAAATACTTACGTCGATGACCGAAGAAAAAGAAGTAGTAAGTGGTGGTGGCTGAAGGCTGAACTATGAGATAATCTATCCATCAATATAAAAGCAAAATGTGTGCAAAAAGAAAAAAAACATCTACACTAGATCATTTACGTAGTATAAAACTGCGCAAGTTATATATTTTTTTTTATTTTTATATGATTTTGGGATTCATCTACATGGCAATTACTCTAAAAGCGAAGTCATTAAAACATTGGCTTTTATCCACTTCAGGCCTTATTTGCTTGACAGTGACAATATTTAAACGAACAGCTGATGGGTGTATTGTGTTAGCGAAATGAAGGCTGCTCATTAATGTTTCTATTGCTACTCGTCACCTAATTACTTTAACTCGTGAAGTAGTTTGCTAATATAATATTAGCAGAGACAAATAACATAGTTATACATGTGCGTTCGAATTTGATATATGTTTGAGGTGCTTTTGAAAAGAATAAAAATATTGTATTGTATACAGTTGATGCCATAAGGTTTCCCAGTGAGATCTGGTTCAAGTTTCGGTTCAGTGCAAAATTGTTGTTTCCAAATTATTTTTATAATACATTCATGGACAAAATTATGGAACCAAAGGTTTTCGTTTATTTCATGGTCCCTTTTTCGTTTAACACCCTGTATAATTTTGAGTTTTTGCAATCGTTTAGTTGGTTTTAATATTTACGTACACTTTGCTGAAGAACATTCAAATTTTAAACGAAAAAGGGGCGATGAAATGAAAGAAAATCATTTGGTTCCATAATTTTGTCCATGAGTGTATGTATAATCATCCTTTTGGGTTTATTTATCGAATAATGTCTCTAAAGGTTCTTTGACATGTATTTAATTCTGTTACAAATCATAACAACTTCTTGTTCTTATCCTTTATAAAAATTCAATATCATATGTGAAAAACAATAATATTAAATACAGCCTAATAGTTTTTATTCTAGCTGACTGAAAATGAATGTGTTGCCTATAGTTTATGACTGGAATTGTTGGTTTATGGTAAAAATCGTAGGTATGGAGTCACAAAATGTTTAAACTAAGTTTAATCTAATTCGGATCATAAAAAGTCAAGGTAAAGTTTGTCTTGTGTAACGGGGCGAAGTTAGGACTACAAAGTACTCTCTACCACTCAACCTCGAAATAATAGAGTTTTATATCCCATTTTTGGGTGAACGCCCTCTCCCCCAAAAGGACACTTCCGATGAAATATTTCGCCTGTTTATGAAATTCGCTAGGGTTCACGCTAGCGCTTGTCGACTATTTACTACTCAAACTCACCGAAAAAACACCTCACTACTCCCCGAATAGTACGGGTTTTCGGTCGAGTGCGCCTAAAAACCTCGGTTCAATGGTGTAAGGTCAATATCGCGACGGGGAGGTGTAGTAGCTCTGTAGAGTCAATGAAAGGGGAGTTGCGCGCACAGCTGTGCGCACTGGACACCCTAGGCCAGTCTCGTCACAGAGCCAGTACAGTGAGCGTGCACGGAGACCATGATGTAGTCATGCGCCCGGGTCATGGTGAGTCATCAATCATCATCATCATCAACTCTGTATGTGTGTGTGTGTGTGTACCAAGTGCTGTAGGTGTGAGAATGTTGCTAGGTCAGCGTGTAAGGTTCTGTAGGTTCAACGTCTTGTTTTGCCTACGAGTGGCGTGTTCGTGTTACTTATATCAGTCACGATGATGATCAGTTAAAACCTCTAATGACGACTTGTATGTTTTGTTACACAACAAGTTTAAATTTAATCGTTAACAAATCCTATAATAATTTTACGAGTATTATTAGCAAAGAGGAATGTCGCACATGTGTCCTGGTATATAGCCACCATAATGTTGACGTGTGGTAACACACTTAGTACATCCTGTATGGAATTTAAATTTACTTACAAAACAAAAGGAATGTCAGAAGGATTTTTCAAATAATATACTCAAATAACGTTAATCTATTTAAGCCTATTTGTGGCCCAGAAGTCACGTTAAGGGGAGGCGGACGTCCTATCTTTTTAATGTTAACTAAGGTACAGTTTCCATAGAAACTACTGGATGAATCTTCCTGTAACTTTTAATTTGAATAAATCAGATCTTCTGACAGCTACTGAGTTAGTGACAATTACTTGTGAGTTCAATAGTATTTATTATGAATTTTTTAACAAAGTAGTTTCAAAATTTTTGAATAGAAATATTGAGATATTTTTAGTGCACTTTAATTGTTGACAGGGATACCTACAAAAAACTCAGTGGCTTTCTAACAGGCTATAAAACAATGACAAAAAATTTCAAGAGGATTGGTCCAGTAGTTTTTGAGAAAAATGTACCTTAGTAAGACAAAAATTAAGATGGGTATCGTACGTTTAATCCAAGGAGCCAGAGGCCTGCTCTCAGCACTCTACTGAAGTAGTTATGGCCCTAGTTTGTAGCAAGAATACAACTCCATCAAAAACACTAAACACACTCACCCTTCATCCCATATTCACCTTAAAATACTTTCTAGGAGTGTTCGGTGTCTTAGAAAGTATCAAAGTTTAGGAATTTATACAACTTCTTTTCTGAAGACACTACAGTTGTACAGCGTTCCTACTCTGTATGGTTGATTTACTAAAATTATTTCTTCTTTTGTTATACGAAGTGGAACCCCACACGTCAATAGTTTTAAATACTTCAACTTGTTGCAATAATGAGATTTTAGGTTTTCTCTTCCGAGCTCACTGAGTATACTAACTAATTAACTTTTATCATTCAATTGGTCCATTTAGCAGCGTATCAAATGGCCATTAGCCTCAATGCATGCTTGGATGAGGTGTGAGCGTACAATTTTACAGGGTTCTATGTACACCCTGATTTACCTGTTTCTATACATGTAGCAGGTCATTAATACACCACTAGTACTTGCAAATTCAGTGGATAGGTTAATGATACATCATTGCTCTTGTTAAGCGAATATTTAAAAAATATAATTACGAGTATAAAGAGAAATTACATATAGTACCCTGTAAAATTGTAGTTGCTTATCAAAATACAATTTTACACGGTACTATGTACTTTTCTTTATATTATAATTATAATTACAGTATCCCTCAATGAATCTTTTCTGAAATATCGAAGAAAATAATATTTGAATTTATTCTGTTGACGATTTTAACTGTGTTATCTCGATTGATAGTTTCGTTGAATAATGATTAATTATTAAAAGGTTAAAGTTTGTCTTGTTTAACGAGGCGAAGTTAGGACTACAAAGTCCTTTACCACTCAACCTCGACCTTTACCTAGCGTCACCGTATTAGTCACATTACAAATGTAAGTGGTGACTGCGGGGATCGAACCCGCGCCACCGGAGTGATGAGCTCCGAGTCGCGTGCGATACCAATCCGCCACGGATCTCACTATTATTACAACGACGTTTTAATTATTAAAACGATAATCTTTTTTATGGTTTTGTATTGAATGGTAAAATTAAATTAATCACGTATAGGCAAGGTGTATTTTCGGTAGCAGTTCTTACTTTCCAAGGTTCAAGCTTAAGTGGTTAGTCTTATTTTGGATTCCAAAATAATGGTTAAGAAGAATAGCATTTAGTTGGGAAAGAGACGAAGAAGAGTAAAAATAAAATAAATGTATAAAATAAAAAATATAAAATGTATAAGGAGTATAAAATTTAAAGGTAAAATAATTTTAAATTGTAAATAAACAAACTAAACCAGATTGCGGTTCAAATTAAAATGATTTAAAAATTGTTGAAATTATCTTTACATTTTACAATTTTATATGTTTTATATTTTATACATTTATTTTAACTCTTCTTCGTCTCTACAACTGAAGATGTCTCTACCACAGTGTAACAAACTCTTGTATGAGTGGTTAAACCAAAAATCATTGTAAACGTAAAACTCATAGTGTTGTTATTTTTGTGTTTTCTACTTGTACCACTAGAAAATGGCTTTCAAATAGAAAAATTTTGTGGATTACACAATTTTGATTGCCAATTCAGTCGTTTTATTTTCAAATTATATAAATAAGGTTCAATTAGTTCGATAGCTTAATATAGTTTAAAAAATGGAACAGTATTGAGGTTGAAACTAATAAATTGAAATAGATAGCGATAATCAATACAGGACAAAAATACGAGTAGTTAAGTTTATCCAAAAAGTTGTTAACTGCATCAATAAATTTGTAATTGCGCTGTTTTACAATCCATTTCAATAGTGATTTTAAATTAGGGAAACATTAAGTGTCTAAATTACAAGTAAAGTTTTCTGATTCGTCTTAAATCTTGAAGTTCATAAAAATCAACGGTATTAAAATCAAGAAAATTCAAATATACTTACATTGAATTACCCTTATGTTCCAACACCAGCTGTTTTCTCACTAAAGGTAAAATCGACAACCATATCGGTTAGGAGTACTACAGTAACTGATTTCAAAAATGTTAACAGTCACTAGCCGGTTAATTGGAGCTCGTTACTCCACCTAAGCATGTGGGTTTATAATTGGCGCAATAACTATAGGACAGAGCGCGCGAAATTCTTTTGTAGTTTTAGTGTCATATTAAACAAAAATTTATTTATTTTAAACACTAATACGTCTTTTTTAGTTCAAATGAGAGCCATTAGATAACTAGCATTTTAGTAATTAGTTGAATAATTTTCAGTATTAAAGTTATATATTCTGCTCTAAAACTTTATAAAACAAATGAACTAAACTGAGTTTAAAAGGAACTATGAAGAGACGAAAGAGACGAGTGCGATGAGTGTTTTGATGAATGTCCTAATACAAACTCAGGCCGACTGTTCCCCAGGTTGGGTCATAACAACCTATGGAAATGGACCAACTGTTTGACGTAATTTTGAACCACGAGGGATGGCCATCATGGAAAGTTGTTACTGAAGCGCCGGGAAATGAACTTGGGCCGTTTTGTTGTACACAAAAATACCACTAGGCTTTGATATTTTGATACTTTGAGATACTCATCGCTCTTAGAAAGTATTTTAAGAATACGGCAGTAAAAATAGAATATGACCATAACCTGCGTGGTTCGGAATGATGGTGAGTATTAATTAATGTGGTAATGGTTTTGATGGACGATGAGATGTAGTCTTGTTACAAACTAGGGGCGACTGTTCCCCAGATCAGGTCAATAATAGCCCAATCGATCAATGGCTTAACGTGACTTCCGAACTAGCCACCCCTCAAAAACGTACTGCTTACAAAGTTACACAGTTACACTTAACGTTATTATTACGGCTTAAAAGATGTAAACATACAGGGTGTCACAAAAATGTGTAGCGCGCTATGCAGAACTGGATTTTACGTACAAAAGTAAGTCAAAAATGTGTAGTAAAATACTTTTTATTTCGGGTTAATTTAGCCGTAGTCCACAATTTTGTAAATAACTAATAATTCAAATCCCCTTTGAGATATTTTGTGAAACTTAGTATAAACCTTAATAACATTTTCTAAAACTATTTCTTTTCAAACTTATCAAATTTTAAAATGGTGGACATTTAAAAGTATTAAAGTCAAATGGAATCAAGTTAAAAATTCACTTTGAAATTTTTAAATGACCGCCATTTTTAAATGTAATAAGTTAGATAACAAAATATTTCGGAAGCTAAGCCGAAATAAAAAATGTCACCTGGCATTTTCGACTTACTTTGTAGGTAGAATCCGGTTACACATAACGCTCCACACATTTGTGTGACACCCTGTATAATCAGGATGGATATGCGCTTGTACCATCAACAAATACAAATATGTGCCAACTTTAAAAAGAACTCATGCACTGAGTTTATCTAATCCCAGAAGCAGGAAACAAAGGCTCTGTACGGGAACAGTGAGGCAGGCTTGGCCTGTAGTGGATTGATAATATGACGAGCCCTGACGTATGACGTGGTGACCTATATCCTTCATATCAGGGCGTGCCGCTATCACTTCCATATCCCCTCTAACCCATCACACTCGCATACCGCGATACTGTACTGTGTAGTGGATCAGGTGGTTTTATTTGTGGTGTTGTCAACTCATTTCAATATCATTGTTTAATACAAGACAAAAAATTTAGTGGATCCGTGGTGGATTGGTATCGCGCGCGTCTCCGGAGTTCATCACTCTAGTGGCGGGTTCGATCCCCGCAGTAACCACTTACAATTTGTAATGTGACTATACGGTGACGCTAGGTAAAGGTCGAGGTTGAGTGGTAGAGAGAACTTTGTAGTTCTAACTTCGCCTCGTTAAACAATACACACTTTTTGTAGAGAAAAACAATCATATTACTAACGGTAATTTTGAGATGGAGGTATCATAACTAGAAGTGAATAAACGATACTGTGATGACTGTTTGGACGTAGAGTCTTTAAACTGAAATTTATGTTTATATAATTGGGAAAAACACGAATGTTTAGTACATGCACAAACATGTTGGAAAACATGAGTATGTTGTTGTCAGGCTTAATTTAATTTTTAAATTACCAAAGAGATTATTTTTTGGAAGCTTTGATTCTCTAAGCTCAAACTTAAATACCAACTCGGGCCGTTGCATTACAAATTGATACGATCTTCTTCGAGAATACTCGTTTTGGCTCAAATCCTCTTTGACTTTGACTTTATTTGCAACCCTGTATCTGAACTCAGCCGAGGCACCAGCGGTGGAGACTGAAGGAGGGACGACGTCGTCTAATGACTCGATTAAATTAACCTGCCTTAATTACGCTTGCAAATCTATGCTAATTAAGAGACAGATTGCATTCTACGAGATCTACTTGGTTTTAATTACTGTGTAATTATCTACTTCTAACTGGGAATTCAAAATTGAGTTCACGATGTGACTAAATTTGTTGGTTATATTAATATCGGTTTCCGGTTTACACCGCGTCACAGTTGAAATACAAATACTGCTAAACGTTTCGATCTCGCTGTGCAGAGTCATCCTCAGTAGCTTGCTGACTGGCTGAGACTGAGGATGAATTCAACCAGCTACTGAGGATGACTCTTCAAGGCGAGGTCGAAACGTTTAGCAGTATTTATTTTAACTGTGGCGGTGTAACCAAGCCTTAGAATTAATGATGACACTGGCCGCGAAAGCTTAAGAATTAAGTTTGTTGGTTATAGTTGACAGATACTTTAATATTGGTAATAACAAACATTTTTGTTAATTACCTTAGCCCAAAACAGTTTGAGTTCAGAATTTAATATACAGTACTTCTATAAATCCGGTTATACAGGTGACTGACTGCTGATTGATCGAGTAAGTGTTTAGGCAGTCCTCGGCATGCTACCTCCCTCAACCATATTTTTTTGAAGCATTTTTGAAGCTCTTAGTGTGAAGCCAAATTCTTTTTTAAGGCTCTGGCAAGTTGGCGGCCAAAAATATGGCATCTGAAAATCTACTCTTACAATAGCTGTTATAGTTTTATTTGTTTTGAAATAACAAAGCTAACTATATTTTGCATCATAGCGTTAGCAGAACAGTTGCGTATGCTTCCAAAATACGAGGCCGCAGGCCGAGTGGCGGTTTGGGGGGCGCAGTTGAAGTTTTTTTGCTAAAATTTTGTTATCTGTTGGCGAAATGAACTCCTGCCTGAGAAGGTAAATGCGCTTACTAAAGAGAGCCCATTAAAAGACGTTCATAAACTACCGTTCTGTGTCTCTCAGTTCGGTAGTTTCCTCTAGTTAACATCCTAAGAGTGTATGTCCGTACCTCTACATATAGCCTATAGTATATTGTAGTTTGAAGTAACAGTATAGTTGTTTTGAAAACTCCCTCAAAATATACAGATAAGGTAGAGTCAGCAGCTTCAGGGTTTCCAATTATTCTTTTTACGACGATCTCGTAAGAAAATTTCGCGATTGAATTCGAACGGGTTTTATACAGATTAAACATTCTAGAAAAGTTTTCGTTTGTTCAACCTCTCAACAACGTCAATCCATAATACGCCGTTGATGCCGTCAGCAGTGAGTTGGGCAGTATTCAGTTTTCTTTAAACGTTTCTTAAACGCCTGAGGATAGTTTTGAGCAATTGTGGCCCCAATTCATAAAGTAAACACTCGATAGGACTATTTTTTAAATTGGCATATTATGGATTAGTTCATCCCCATTTATCTTTCGGATTATGCCTATGGAGTAATTGCTCTGAAACAAAATTCGCAGGATTTTTGTTCTACAAAAAGAGCAGTTAGAATAATTGGTAGGCTAAAGTTTAGAGAGTCCTGCAGGGAACGTTTTAAATCCTTATCCATATTGCCTTTATGCTCTCAGTACATTTTAGAAACCTTGTTGTTCTTTAGGGCTAAGTGTTCTATTGATGTGAATCAAAATAATCGGTACAACACACGAAATAAAAATATATTCCACCGAACTACTATAGACTTCAGTTATGTGATAAACTTCTTATTGAAGCCGGTAGAATTCTATACAACAAACTTCCAGACAACATTAAAAGTTATTTTTCAAACCAATTCAAATCTAAACTCATAAATTATCTTGCCCAAAATTCGTTTTATACAATTAGAGAGTTTATAGATAGGTAAAGTTCCATAATTTAATTGTTTAATTAGGCTAAAGTCTTACTTGTGGTACTTTAGTATATTGTAAAAACAATACTTCTATTGTAAAAAATTACATTAAACTAATTGCTATTGTTATTGTTAATTGTTATTTAAATGTCGCTCGTTTGTGTAAATCATGGAAGTAATGTTACAATATGAGCTTTGTGGATGCCAGGTTCAAGTTGATACTGAATCCATTAGAGTATTGTTTGCGTGCTTTAAAGGTTTCCCTGACGGCTCAGGTTAAAATTACAATCTGATTCGTTCACGGTCGTGACGTATCAAATATCACCCCTCAGCGCAATGTGAATAGCCAATCACAGCCAAGTATGGAGCCAAATACGTTTTCTCTGATCAAATTGAGCTTTTCCTGAAATTCTTAGGTGGTAGCCGATCATACCACAATCGAACTGTTTTATAGATTTGCAAAGTCTGTACTATTTTTTTCTTTTTATCATTTTGTTTAAAAAAAAAAAACAAAAATGTGAAGAATATTTAAGTTAGTTTTATTGTACGAGGTTAAATTGGGGGTTTATAATTGTGCTCAAACTTTTCCTGCTTCTTTAGGAGAAACACTACTCCAACGGGTTCCCCGAAAATGTGGGGTGTTCAAAACCCATAATGACTTATACAGGGTGTCGGTGAACTCTCGGGACATACTTTGTAGACATGTTCCTTGGGTCAGAACAATAATATTTTACCATATAAACAGGGTCTCCGGCGCTTCGTTGTCCGTCTGTCTGTGTGGATATGTCTTTGGAAAGAGAAATAAATACACTAAAAATAATTGTTCCCGTAAGTTTGTTGTAAAAATACTCGTCTTTGAGTTAATGTTGAAAACTTTAACTGGCCGCCATTTTGAAGTTTGAAGTTAAAATTAAATAATAATGTTTTCCTAATTAGAAAATATTCTTGTTTTGACCCATAGAACATGACACATGTCTCTACAAAGTATGTCCCAGAGAGTTCACTGACACCCTGTATAGTGATACATAACGAATACTTTAAAACTGTAGAACTAACTAGCGGAAAATAGATTTTCGCCGCCATCTTGGTCTGGCTGAATGGACGGTCTGCCTTTTGGTACTGAACGTAATGGTAATTGAATTACACATACAGTTTTCAGCGTACAAATCGTTTTCGAACCGTTCCCCAAGGTATTTCCAATGAAAACTAACCCCGTGTAGAAAATTCATAGGATTCACGCTAGATCCTGTGACTAAACGTCAGCTTTGTCACAGTTTTACTTTATTCATTTCTGTATCTATACAGCAGCTGACATATTAACAGCTGATGATGAGATGAGTAAGTGAGCATCTGTCATGGGCGTGAGTCGGTCATTTGGTGTTCCACTCCCAGAATCTCTCTATGAGCCACACTCTCTGAGTTTGAGTGTGTGTAGTATATGACTTGTGTGAGTGAATGGCCGGTTTTGAGCTGACCGCGGTTACTGTCTTTCCGGATGTTCCCGTTATGTATTTTGTTGTAAGTAGAGCTTTATTAATCTCTAATGATAGGAATCACTGCGCTGCAGCAAACTTTGATGTCTTAAGGGTTTAAAGTTTAATGTGTTTAAAATTATTTATTGAGGTTCATTTGTATATATCTCTATTGTTATTTTCTGAAACGTCTAGGATGAACACGAGATCAAAGACAAAATGAAATGTGTTCTTAATACATTTATCGAAGTGTCTAATAATTTAATTTAGATCAATAACTATTTAAAAGAACCCAAATTTTAGGTTGTAAAATGGAAAAATCAACAGATCTTTTCTCAATATTCATCTCCGGACTTTCTACTACGTAATAAATCTTCTAGGCATATGAATCAATCCCATTGTATATTATACTAAGGCTTTTTCAAAATAAGACGTCAGGCTGTTCAACACTGTAGCCAACAAATTTAGAACCCTCCAAAACACTCACGAAAAGGTTTTAAAAAAATATTTCCTTTTTCAAGAGTTAAGGGTGGGAACGGGACATTTCAAACTCACCCTGTGTATACATAAGTATAAAAGCTTTGAACAATGCTCAAATTGTGTGCTGGGGGTCAGGATCGGTGCACATTTCACGGTCCAGGGTCTGGATCTTTCCATGCTGACGGCATGAATATCTCATTTTTCCAAAGGAAATTCTATAATAAAAACTCCCCTCTGTATATAACTAGGAAAGCGGTGAAGTTGTCAGATGATAGTGCAGTTGACAGGACCTGTTGTCTGATGGAATAATTGCCATTGTTTCCCGTGAGTCAGACAGTGCGCATGACGTCACAACCACTTCTGATCAACTTCTGCTCCAGTTTTCACACAACCACGTTCCATTTTTAATGAGTTTCTTTAGAGAAATTCCTTCTTTTGTTTAGGATTTCGGGTGAAATTAGGTTAGCTTTGAGGAGTTAATAGTTGTAGGTTTAAAAAGCGTCAAATTGTTGCATGAGGATTGTGGATAGTACAGACAATGTTTTTTTCCTATAAAGTAGTTCTTCCGGTTCACACCACCTTCAAAGTTCATAATTAGGTTGAGATATTTCGGCTTCACTGTGGCGTACCATCTTCAGTCACTGTTTGGCTGATTGGAGTTTCAACCAATCAGTGACTGAAGATGGTATACAACAGCGAGGCCGAAATATCTTAACCTTATAATGAAGTTTGGACGCGTTGTGTCGGAAGAGCTAGATTATAGTTGTGACGCCGGCCGCGAAAACCTAAGAGTCTTGTTTTTCTTTCATTATTTCTCTAAACAAGTCAAACTAACTTATCTTCTGGACGTTTTGAAGGCGTTTATTCCCTTATTTTGAGGAACTGTACGGTAGTTTGGGGCATTTAACGACCCATAAATAACTTTATTGAAAATTACGTACTTTATATTCGTTGTTTTGGGGGTAAATAGCATCTAAATGTATACTATAAATACTAAGGTCGGTTATTGTATGTTTATATTTCAAGGCTGCACCCTTAGAATAAGCTATGATTTCGGGTTTCAGTACCTATTTGAAGTTAATTACCTTCTTTGTAGCCTGGAGATCCTGATGAAACTTGGATGTTATATGACTACACTCCTTGTCTACACATCTAAGTTTCATCAGAATCTCCAGGCTACAAAGAAAATAATTAACTTAGAATAAGATGAACTTTAGTTGTCATGAGCTTGAAGTTTCACAGGTAGGTTGTCATTTATGTGTTCACTGCTGGAAATGTCTGAAAAGGTTAAATTCTGTGAAGCGTCGAGATGAAAATATTTAAAAAAACATTACCAGTGGTTTAACTATACACTTTTGTGTCCATATTTACTTAACTTCCCCAATGGAAATTGTCATTAGAACCCCATTGCCGTAGATAAACAGGAGATGAATGGAATACCCTATATGTAAATACGTTCTAGATATTCTAAAATCTACATACAATAAATATTGAGGAACACATAAAACATCAGCAAGAGAAGAATAGCAGTGGACGTGGATCGAAGGCAGTAAAGCAGCCATATAGATAACTGCATAGTCGGGAATAGAAACAGCCTTCTCAATCCGTCCGGGGTATTCTTTACCCGCTCCAAACTCTTGAACACAATCTGTGCTCCTAGATTCATGTGTAAGATCTAGTACCAGATTTGACTGGGACTCGTGGCGTGGTCGTGTAATCCAGCTTCGTGGAGGTCAGGTTTTGTGGATGACATAGGTCTAAAGCGGCTCAGATAGTCTCAGTGATCATCTGATGATACCCGCATCAACTCCCACCACCTGCGTGGTTCGGAAGTCACGTTAAGCCGTTGGACTACTGGTTTGTGTCTCCCAGTTGCCAGTTGCGTTTTGGTTTGAAAGAGTAGGCATGGTTAAAATGTAGGGACAGCAGGTTTGAGCTAGAAACAGATCGTCATAAATTCGACACATTTTTACTTATTCATGTGTGAAAATCGCTTAGCTTTAAAACGGTCCTCTTACTATATCACTATTTGAGATGCCGACCACTCTCATGAGGGTATTTTAAGACAAATATGTAGTGAAGGATGAGTGTGGTAAGTGGTAGTAATGAGTTATGAGGTGTAGTCTTGTTACAAACTAAGGCCGACTCTTCCTTAGAATGGGTCATTAATAATAGCCCAATGACCAATGGAAATGCAAGTACCAACGGTAACGTGACTTCCGAACCACGCAGGATGGTCTGATATGTCTAAACGGTGGTGAGAGTCGATGCGGGTATCATCAGATGATCACTGAGACTATCTGAGCCGTTTCATACCTATATCATCCTCAAAACCTGACCTCCATGAAGCTGGATTACAGGACCACGCCACGAGTCCCAGTCAATGTAGGCATGGTTAAAATGTAGGGACAGCAGGTTTGAGCTAGAGACAGATCGTCATAAATTTGACACATTCTCTACTTATTCATGTGTGAAAATCGCTTAGCTTTAATAAGTTCCTCTCAGGGATAACATGAACCTAGCTTCACTAAAGTGACTGTAAAAATCACCTCGTGCAAATTTCAGTCGATGGAGAAACTAATAAAACTGAAGAAGGCACATAAAGAAAGTATTTGAGGCATACGGGGTTCGTGCTACTCCTGCTAATCCATGTATCGACAGGGTCTAGACAGAGTGGCTCCTGACCTATACGTCGTTCCTTGTTTGCTTGATGTGCACAGGGCAAAGGAATCATCCGTCAGCTTCAAGAAATAGTAAATCTTGAAAAGTATAGAATTTCGAACGTTCCCAAGAGATTTTATCGAGCCTGTAGGTAGCAAAAGCAATCTTTGATCATAATTTGTAAGAACGCTAAAAGCCAATTTCGAGGACAGAATGTGTGGACCAAACCGTGACTCGAACTCGGGACTCTCACTTGCCGGGTGATTGTGCTGACCACTACACCATCCGGCCCACACTACATCACTGTAGTGGTCAGCATAATCACCCGGCAAGTGAGACCCGGGTTCGAGTCGAGTTTGGTCCACACGATTTGTCTTTAAATTTCTTTAAAACAATATTTGAAAATAGTAACTTGCTCAGTAGTTTTTGGCAAAATGTGGAACAGTAGGGTTTATAGCAAAAATAAATGCACCTCTAACTTGTGTTGGTCCTTTTTTAATAAACTGTGAAGTCCTTTAACAACTGTGTATGAGTGCAAATGACAGATGTTGGCATCCCTGCTCCAATGGACGGTTGGTAGCCCTGTGGCCAATAGGATAACAGACAGCAAGTATCTCAGTTTCAGCCAATCAGTACTCCCAGCGAGTTAAATATTTTAAGCAAATCATAATGATCTTTTCACGCGGTGTGAAGCGGAAAAAACATAAAACTACAAATGTTACTCTTATGAATATAGGTTAGTAAAACATCATCTAAACCTGTATTGCAGTGTAGTCAGTCAACATTCACTGTTGCCTCTAAACTATCGCAATGCACCCTTGTAACCTCAATATACTTGCTGTTTGTGTGTCAAAAGCTTCTCACTGGGGTTTACTGTTCCATTGATCCACCAACAAACCGCAGTCAACGATATTCCTACCATATTCCCACCACCTGTTTTGTAGCGAATTTTCCTTGAAAATAGAGTTATTCATTTCTCTCGCCAAAGAGAAGTAAACTACTTAAGGAGGCGCGGTTTGCAGTTTTGGGCTCCCTCGTACGGTACTTCTCGAATCAAATGGCAACACTTTTATTTATATATATAATATTTTGCTCCTCGCTTCTCGCTCGCTTTTTGGCTGAGCCTCGCTTCGACCTACGGCCTTGGAGTTACGTGGCCTTTACTGCACCTTTTAAAAGTTTAAAGGTAAAGTTTGTCTTGTTTAACGAGGCGACTACAATGTCCTCTCTACCACTCAACCTCGATCTTCACCTACCGTTACCGTATTAGTCACATTACAAATTGTAAGTGGTGACTGCGGGGATCGAACCGCTCGGAGCTCCGGAGGCGCGCCATACCAATCCGCCCGGATCCGCTGTGTATTACTACGTATCATGAATAGAAAACTTCATTAAAATAGTCTACTTGTTACGTTGTTAGAGTGAAAATCACATTTTCGGCCACCATTATGAAACGGCTCTACTGGATACTATTAAAATGTTTATTTATTTTAAATTTCATTAAAGTCGGATGAAAGTTACTACTTTTAGATCATTAAAACCACTTTTACGAACCCCAAAAAGCTATTTTATGATGTTGCTGGTTAACAACCTCAACCGAAATACTTACAAAAGAAACATTTGGACAAAATTTGGCGAACCTTAGACAAAAATGTGACTCTTAGAGATGATACACATATGTATATAAAGTGTTGAATAAAGGCTCAAAACGTGTTCTGGGGGTCAGGATCGGTGCTCATTTCACGGTCCCGGGTCTGGGTCTTACTATGATGACTGCATTAATATATCATTTTTCTTAAGAAATTCGATAATAAGTCAAGCTTGATGACGTTAAACTTCTATACTTGTTTCTCATCAAGCTTTGAGTGATGAGCTTAAAGTTAATCACCGGAATTTGAGAACAGGCACTAAGCAGGAAGCAGGATATATTATGTGATTATCTTTGATTACTGATCTGCAATAAACACCTGTGTGTAATATCACGCTCGAACTGCTCATTAATTGTATGAGGTGCTTAATTGTATGTTATTAATACCCAATAAACAGTTCAGGTTAAACACCTTTATATTTTTGCTATTAATCCATGTTTTAGATTCATATGTCAGTACTTGATGAAGATGACTCTCCTAGAAGTACTGTGTGAAGTGACTAACACAGTGTTATCAAATATAATCAAATTTTTCATTTCTTTTTTCATGAATGAGTCAGTAAAGCAATTCATGACCTATCCTTTAAATGAAGTAGTCGAGAAATAGTTAAAATATTTTGAAATTGTTGAAAAATTGTTTGATTTATTAGCTTTGGATAATTTTTAGATCAAAATATACTAGAAAATTTAAAGACTTGTGATCAATTTAAAATTCCAAATCATCGAACGGCCTATTTAAAAAATGCTATATTTATAATATGATTAAACTGTATAACAATATTCCAAATTCTATGAAAGAAAAACAATATAATTAAATAAAAAATAAAATCAAAATTACAAGCAAGTGTATACTACAATTTCGAAGATTTTTTTGAAGACAAATTCAAGATTAGCAGTTGAGACAAAATTCAGAGTGTTTAATTACTTTTATTTAGCCTAATATATTGTTAATTATCAATGCGATTTCTTGTTCACGGCAATAAAACATTATTTGTTATGAATTTATTTATTATAAAGAACTTTTTTATAATGTCTTATGTTGAATTTTCTTTCACTTTATTAACTACAAAGTTTATCGAGTACTTGGTATGTGATGACAATTAGAGTTGTCAAAAGAGACAAATATAAGAAACTCCATCGAAATGACCTAAGAACATTCAAAGTTTAGTGAAATTTATTGTGTTTTTGCTTTCGTCTATTGACCGCAAAAAGTGTTTCGAGCGACCTCCGCGCACTTCACTGCTCGGTTTCGGGTTACAAGAACTGCCAAGTGCACTTCATCCACGCGTGCTCTTCACCGTGCTTTTATTCATGGAAAAGACTCTCGTGTTTTAATTTTAGCTACATCCTTGACTGGGACTCGTGGCGTGGTCCTGTAATCCAGCTTCATGGAGGTCAGGTTTTGAGGATGATATAGGTCTAAAGCGGCTCAGATAGTCTCAGTGATCATCTGATGATACCCGCATCAACTCCCACCATCGTTTAGACATATCAGACCATCACCTGCGTGGTTCGGAAGTCACGTTAAGCCGTTGGTCCTTGTATTTCATTGGTCATTGGGCTATTAATTAATGACCCATTCTAAGGAAGATTCGGCCTTAGTTTGTAACAAGACTACATAACTCATTACTACCACTCATCACACTCATCCTTCACCACATATTTGCCTTAAAATACCCTCATGAGAGTGGTCATCTCAAATAGTGATTTAGTGATGAAACTTTCTATTTTTGACTAACTTCTTATGAAATGATTTTAAAACAGTATGGCCAATATAATTAATTTTATTGTGAACAAGCGCTTTCAATAGCAAAGCTATCATCTTCAGGCTGTTACAAAAATTACAAATTTGTAATTTTGTAATTTTTAATAACAATCTGAAGATGATAACTTTCTATTAACTTTCTAATAAATGAATATATTAACCATATTTAAATCATTCTATCAATGCCAATATCTCCAGAAGAAGATCAACTTCTTATGAGTCAAAAAATCTTCTTTTCTTCCCTACAAGCTGTTTTTTTGGTTATATCTTTTTTTATTTTACTGGACCAAGAAGTGTCTTAACTAAACGTTCCAACTTTAGGAGATTTAGAGATGTTGTAATGGGTCATGCAGTCAACTTTGATATTTTCAAAAAATCATAGCTTGGTTAATTTTTGAGATAGTGAACTTTTATTGGTCTTAAACTTAACACAAAAAGGAGGATTTTTATTTATAGTTCATTATTTGAAAATAACATCATGCACATGATGTCCATTTGATCAATACAGTAATTTAAGTTTGCCTTTTGCTGTTTTATATTTTTTGGGGACGCAGTTGATCAATATAATGATTGAAGACTGTTCAACTATTTTAGGTGACGTGATTTTTCCTTGTATACTCTCTTACTGAGATACCCCATAAATAACCCACTATTGAACTGTATGTCAAACATTACAGACATAAACAGCAGTACTCAAAAGGTTTGAATGGTGCAAGACTAAATCCGAAAGTAGAAAAATTAACTGAATCAAATGGACGTCATATAAACAATGCCATTTTATAACTTGAACATTAAAACATTCCACAGCTGTCTTGAGTTTAGGACCAATAAAGGTTAACTATCTCAACAACTAATTAACCTACGATTTTTCCAAAACATCAAAATTCACTGCATGACCCATTACAACATCTCTACATCTCCTAAGGTTGGAAAGTCTAGTTAGGATAATTTTGGTCCAGTAGAATAAAAAAGATATACTCGTAGCAAAAGCCAGTTCGAAGTGAAGAAAAGAAGATTTTCTTCTCATAAGATGTTACTGTATAATTCTGAATATCATTCAACCAAACTCAAACAAAGTCTATTATTTTAAAACACCCTGGATGCAAATGTTACGGTTTACACGAGGCAAAGGTTAAACCAACACTAGGGCGGGTGTTGTGTGGGTGAAGTTAGCCCTCCCGTGTAAACTCGGCCTCAGACAGCCCACAGAGTACCATCCCACACACACAGACGTAACAACAACAGCTGTTAATTGTGTTCTGATACACCCTGTACATCTAGGTCACCTCTGGACCAACTTTGTTAAAGTTGCGAACTGGGATCCGGTGTGTGAAATTAGGTTTTGGTTGTCTTATCTGAGGTTATTGTGGAAGACGTTTTAGCTGTGAGGAGGAATTTGTTTGCGATGAAAAAATACATACTTGTTAAACTTTACATGAAAAGTATTTCCTCTTGGTGAAGTTTAAGTGGATGTTTAAACTAATAAGCTGGAACAAACGCAACCAAATAAACAAATTTAACTCAAAAATAAGATTTTTTGCTCTTCCGGTTCACACCACGTAAAACATTATAATTTGCTTAAAATATTTCGGTATCGCTGTGGAGTACCATCATCAGTCACTGATTACTTGAAACTGAGATACTTGCTGACTGCTTTCTTATTGGTCACAGGTCTGCTAAGCGACCATTGGAGCAGGGATGCCAACTGTCGATGTTCTCAGTGGATGTGACACTATCGAAAAAACTTCTTCAATACTTGTTGCCAGCTTCTTGAAAGTTTAATGATGTCTTCTTTGTTGAAGTTATTTTAAATTTTATTATTTCATTGGTTTCTCAGACAAGTCTTGAGCAATAATGTGAAATTATAGTAATGTTTTGAAGCGATGTGAACCGGAAGGACTGGATTTTAAATAAATAAATGTTTATTACGAAACCACACAAATTCGTTGCAAAGAAACTAAAACGGAAAACCCAAACTAACCAACTTTAACAAATTACAACAATTTGACACTCGATACTCATACATCCTTAGAGCATCATTTACACTGATACTGACAGATCTGCCTTTACTTCATATATATAATATCGAATCAATTGTCACAGCAATAATCATACATTTGTGAACTAAGTAAATTATTGAGTGAACAGTAAGTGTTGCAAGGCCTTTTTAAAACTGTTCAAATTTGCTGAAGCTTTCTCGCTGTTTGGCAATTTATTGAATAATCTGACACCAACTTGCATTGTCAGCTTTTCATACACTGTGTCGAAGAACATAATTATATACAGGGTGTTTTTTTTTTAAATGCAACCACACTTTCAAACTTTAATTAGTCATTTTATAAGAACGCTATAAGGTCGTAAATTGTACCATTGGTTTGTTCACTTCAATATCTATCAGATGGTATGTATTTTTGCAGTAATATAGTGGTTTGATTTGCTAATTTGATGTTATTGTAAAATAAACGCAATCACGGTTTTAGCAAAGATCAAAAGTGCTTATTGTTGAAGAACACTTAAGAGAAAGATAATATTTTTTTGTCAAGATGCGTTTTAAGACCAAGTATCCAGGTGTTAGTGGGCTGTATGCTTTTGCTGTTTCAAAATTTTGAAAGATTTTAGGTCCGCCCTCTGTTATGTTTTCCGTTCCCTAAATAACCTATTTTGTTAAAATCTTTTACAAATCTGTGAATTTTGATTTGTTTGGAATATTCACACCTGTAAACTTGACCCCGAATTCCTCTTGACAAAAGAAATTATCTTCTTCTTAAGAGTTCTTCAACAATAAGCAATGTTTGATCTTGGCTAAAACATGATTGCATTTATTTTACAATAGCATCAAATTAGCAAATCAAAACACTATCTGCAAAAAAATTCATACCATCTGATGATATTGAAGTGAACAAACCAATGGTACAATTTACGACCTTATAGCGTTCTATAAAATACTTACTAAAGTTTGAAAGTTGGGTTGCGTTTAAAAAAAAAAAAACACCCTGTATTTTCCATTATAGTTCGTTGTATAATTGTTAGATTTTAAGTATACGTGTATAAGACTGGGATGTACTTGTACGATGTAGAGAGAGCGTTTTACTGACAAAGGATGTCCAGAACTTGCTCCAATCACATCGCCGGCGTATCTATTATTTACTCTACCCATCAACAATCTCGCTACACACCTCACAGAACTTACCTCTGCTTTCTCCTTCGTTAGATTCTGGAATGTTCTTGACATTGTTACTTTAGATGAATTAACACTTGTAAATAGTACTGATTGTACCTTGGTGGTGTTGTTTGCACTTCGATTTAAAATATCTGCAGGGATTTTGCCTTAATCTTGGCATCTGACGTCTACGTCTTTAAGTACAAATAACTTTGTACCTACTTGAGTTCTGATTTTATTATTAACGTCATTGGCGATGGTGGGAGTTGATGCGGGTATTATCAGATGACTACTGAGACTATCTGAGCCGCTTTATACCTATCATCCTCAAAACCTGTCCTCCATGAAGCTGGATTACAGGACCACGCCACGAGTCTAACAAAGTACAAAGATAGCATTACATCACTGAACAGTTTAAACATATGTTCTTTAAATAACTTGTACTATGATTGTGGGCTAAAACTGTTTAAATCACCATATGAACGTCTGATGTGTGTTATGCTCTTCCTGCTTGGTGTTTTCTTGGCGTTTTGTTGAAGAATTTGAGAATTTTGCTTTTTGAAAAGTTGTCTATTGAAGTTTGGTACCTATAACATTTAAGACTTTCTGAAACTACGATGATTTGTAGAATAATACCAGGACAGATAATTATTGATCAAGCTAATTAAAGGCAGGCTCCGCTCTTAACTCGTTAGTATTATCAATTTTTCGTTTGCTTTTGATCATGTTAGAAATTCTGAGGTTGATATTATTGCGGACATTTCCCATAGTTTATTTAGTGAAGAAGAACACGACGTTTCGGGATCTAAATCTGATCCGTCTTCAGGTTAAATTACACCTGAAGACGGAATCGATTCAATATCCCAAAACGTCGTGTTCTTCTTCCTCAAAACTATAAAAATGCCCGCAATAATCAGTCAACCTCAATATTTTCAAAGTGAAGTTATTCACCCTTCCTTGCTTCACAACTTGAGGCAGAAGTACTTGGCCAAATGACGAGTCTGCAAACTCTTCAATCTACTTGTGCATGTTTTCAAGAGGCAAGCGTGCAGCTCAAGAGCTCTTGATAACTCTTACTCCTCTTGAGCACGGTGTAACTAGAGCCTACGTGGTTGTGTGAAGGTTCAGGTTGGAAGGATTAAGTGGACGCACGGCATCAGTGCATCCAAACACTTTCAATCCTTTCCTAAAAGGCATGAGCAGAGACTTTAAAAGATTTGAAACATTCGTTTCGATAGGGCTCTTCACTATGAACACGTATCTTTAGATGTCTTATTAAGTCCTTAAAAGTGTTTTACTTTGGACCATTAAATTTAAGTTTAACACGATATAGATGACAGTAAGTGTTTAGCATAAGCAAGTTAAATATATCAACCTTTTTCATTAATAATAATATTCGTATCATGATAAAACCTCAACCGTGTTAACAGAGGCTTAAAATTGATTTTTACTTTAAGTACATTAAGTATAGAACGTGGAAACTTATCAAGAAAAAGGATGAAGTATGGAAGTAATAACATGATAAAAGTAATCTAATGAAAAAAATTATCATTGCGTCATAAATGTGCCTCATGCTTTTATATATTCGTAATTCATCAATTGTTGCACGACTCTACTTTGATATAGTTCCTCAAGTTTGTAGTTGAGGTTTTCTTTTTTTAAGTAGCCTATTTGTTTATCGATTTCAACAATCCGAACAAGTTTGAAAATGTTTAGAACTCGACTTGCTTTCAAAAAACCTTGCGCAGCAGGTAGCCCAAGTTAGAATGTTCTACGTATAGAAGTAACTCTTAATAATTTTCGTTGTTGATCACCTTAACAGGACAACTTGTAAAGTATGCCAGTCAGGAAAATCACGTCTGTATTTTGAAATACATTTTCCAAAGACGTAAACACCAAAAATCAGAAATTTACCTTTTTTAAATATATGTTTCGTTACCTCAGCTACATCACGTACAAGACTGAAAACGACCCAAATGGAAGTACAACCCTCTTCGTAGTGGATTAGTTCCATCATCATTGATAAATGGTTCATTATGTCCGTGATCCACTAATGCACGCAGTTCCCGACAAAACCCTCATTATCGAATTAACGAGGATGTTGTGACGTATTACTGGCTTTGTTATTGCGTGTCAGTAATCAGAGCTAATCACACATATCCTGCCTGATGTCTCTTCTCGTATTCCGGTGATTAGAAACCTAATGTGCCTAATCAACAGGTTCGTTGGATACATCGTGCAAAATTCTTAGTAGGAAGTATTTTCTTTAGGAAATATAATTTTTAAAGGGTTTCTTGACATTTTAATAGTTTTAAAGGTAATGTTATGGTAGGTAAAAGCGCATAGATGACATATGGCAGCGCTATCTGTGCTTGGGCTGCTGGCACTATGAATTTCCTACCTCAGCCATGTGGCATCTATTCTATCTACCTACCATAATTATCTTTTACACAACTTATTAAAGTGTCAAGAAACCCTTTTAAATTATAGGTTTCGAAACATTAAAACAATAAACCAAAGATAATGTTATAGTAGGTAGCGCGTAGAGTATACAGTATGTGCCACATGGCAGTGCTCGCAGCGCTATCTGTGCTTAGACTGTCACAACTATGTTGGATATCCTGCCTCGTCAGCGATGCGGAATCCATTCGCTATCTACCTACCATAACATTATCTTTGGTTTCGATGGTCATTAATATTTCCAAACCTAAATTGTTACTTTAAAGTCATTTTTACTTAAATTTCAATTGTCAAAATATTAAAACGGATTCAAGGTTGGTTTGTGTTTGATGATGGATTAAATACGTCTAGAAAATTTAAGGATGGAACCAGTATTGTAGGAAGGATTCGAACGAACAAATTTAAACATAGAAAAAAAAACGGCATTGTTAAATTGTAAATGTTGAAAGCACACAATGTCATCATCAACATATTTACAGCGCAGTGTCATAAATATGCTTCACTAACTAACCCAGCAAATGACGTTGCTTCAGTTGTGTATTCGTTAAATACAACAAACTGCGCTCATTTAGAACTGTTAGGCCCCGTGAACCAAGGCTAGCTTGTTTGCACACATACATGGCAAACAAACAGACAAACAGTGCTGACTCTCAAACAGCAAACAGAGAGTTTGCTGGCTGTTTGTTTGACTGCTGTGAATAGACGATAATCCCTCTCTCATACCTGGTAGTTTCAGTGAGGAGTTTGAATAGTGTGTATGCATGTAGGGTTGAATGGATACTGGAGTGAATGGTTTGCTAAGTCATTAGATGAGCTGGAGCTTGTTTTAGTTAGAATTGGTTCCATACACTATAGTCTAGTTCTTCCAGTTCATACCGCGTCCAAACTTTATAGCTGGGACTCGTGGCGTGGTCCTGTAATCCAGCTTCATGGAGGTCAGGTTTTGAGGATGATTTAGGTCTAAAGCGGCTCAGATAGTCTCAGTGATTATCTGATGATACCCGCATCAACTCTCACCATCGTTTAGACATATCAGACCATCACCTGCGTGGTCCGGAAGTCACGTTAAGCCGTTGGTCCTTGTATTTCCATTGGTCGTTGGGCTATTAATTAATGACCCACCTCATAACACATTACTACTACTCATTACACTCATCCTTCACCACATATTTGCCTTAAAATACCCTCATGAGAGTGGTCGGCATCTCATATAGTGATATTTCGGCCTAGCTGTGGAGTACCATGTTCAGTCACTGATTGGCTGTGAGCTACTCCATTGGACGATTGGCCAATAGGATAGAAAACAGCGAGTATCTCAGTTTCAGTGACTGAAGAGGGTACTCCATAGCGAGGCCGAAATTTCTCAACCTAATTATGAAGTTTGGACGCGTTGTAAACCGGAAGAATAACAAGATTATACTGGTATTAAAACATTGGCTGGATCATGTTTGTGGAGTTGCCCTAGGGTTTAATTTATTTTCCCAAGCGTGAGTATGTTGACTTAGATAACAGCTTATCTCCGAGCTGTGTTTGTTCATTCCTCTGACGACGGATGAAAAATACTGTGATTCAAGAGTTTTATCTTTACATTCATGTGTTATAAATATAAAATAAATAGGGTATTGAACGGTGTACGATATGGAGACAAATACTTTTTGGTTGAGTAGTTTTCAAGGGTTCAGCTCTATTGCAGTGAGTAGTTTCTAATTATACAGACCATTCCGTCTCTTTGATTTTATTTACTCTTGGTGAAAGCGTTGAATTGCACGAAAATTTGACAAAAATGCAACTTGTAGGGTGGCTACAGGGGTAAAAACCACCGATGTCGAAAAAGCTATTTTAGATTTACTTCATTATAAGAAATTCGTCAGGATTTACGGTAGGGCCTTAGGCTAAACTGAAGGGTTCTCATTTTAAAATAACCTAATCGCAATATTTACGTGGCTTTTAGTGTGGACATGACAACATTCACAACACATGTTCAGCTTTTAGCAATGTTCAGCATTTAGTGATGTTCAGCATTTAGCGATGTTCAGCATTTAGCATGTTCAGCACATTTTATTAAATTGACATACAGCCTATTTCGTTTTTAAGAAACTACACTCTTTTCTACACACAAAAATTCTTCCTCTAAAGGTAACACGATTTAAAGCGGTTTTGTGATGTTTTCAAAATGTATTTAATTGTTTTAACTGATCAGATATGAACGACTTATTAGATTGAGTAGGTCGGGTAGTGAACCAGTTGTACGTCAACCAAAGGTACACTTCCTGGTTATCTTAGCCTGGGAGACCCATCCTGTGGGACCACAAAGCCTCAAGATGACTCCCCAAGCTCAGACAAGTGAACGTCATCCCAATTACGCCCCTCTAGAAGACATCTTCTCCTAATCTCCAGAGAGGACATTCTAGTAGGATGTGCCTAATAGTTTCTACTGCTGCTCACAGAGTCTACATATAGTGTTACCATTATGCAACCCCAACCTCTGTAGATGATGCCTGAAGTGCCCATGTCCAGTTAAATATGATATTAAAAATCTGATAGAGCGTTTTAATTTTAAGGCGCTACTGGAGAGCACCCTGGAGGAGCAGGTTAGCGGTTGAGTTTCCTGTAAGGCTAGTCCACTTTTGACAATTTGTCTCATAGTTATTATCTCCTCCAAGGACTTATAAACCAGTGCCGGACTTATGCCAACTGCCTGTTCTGGTCCACTAAAGATGGACAGTTCTTCCCTCCTTGCAAGGAGGTCTGTCTTCTCGTTATCCAAGAAACCCTGATGTCCTGGGATCCATTCTAGATAATCATTATTTAATCTAGAAAGGGCGCAGAGGGACTTGAACAAAGTTCGTGTGGTCTGCATTGACTAACAAGCCACTATATATTTGCAGGCTGCATTGTTTGTTGCTTAATTACTCCACGTGATGTTGGATATTATTACCGGTAATTAAAGTGACCTCGTTGATGAGGTTTCAGTTTCCGCTCTAATTACAACTTCTGTGGATTCAATATGATCCTATGGTCTCAATAGAGCAGCTGGCTGCTTGTCAAATTTCTTTGTTACAAATGACAAGCTATGCTTGCTAGCATCTTTAAAATTATGAAACTCAAACCATGTCACGCTATTTTTTTATATTTTTAAATGTGGAGATACCAATCTACAGCAAACAAAACTTATCAGCTTTAGCAAAGATAATGTTATGGTACATAGATAACGAATAGATGCCACATGCTTGAGGCAGGAAACTTAACATAGTTGAGGCAGCCCACGCACAGAACGAGCTGCTTTAAGAGACTTGAGTAGAAATTGAACAATTCAATTGTTCTCGAAAAACGCACGATCTGGTCATATTTAAATCATTGACAGCGGAAAAACACGAGGAAGTGGTACCGAGGGAGAGTGACGGCAGTGCTCGCAGCGCATTCTATGCGTGGGCTGCCTAACTATTTTGAGTTTTCCGGTCTCAGTCATGTGACATTAATGCGCTATCTACCCACCATTGCATGACCTTTGGTTTTATAAGCATTTTTATACAACATCATGTGTAAAATCTAAAAGAAAAAACAAATGTAATTTTGTAATATTTTTAATTCTAAAAGACGTCAAGTTTTTTCTGTTCAACTGTACTAACCTAACAGATATACAACTGGAAAGGAGTTATCTAAATGTCATTTGCTTAAATTTGCACCTAACACAACATACTTTAAGGCGAGCTTTTTCAACTATAATGAGCACTTGTGTTTATTATTTTATTCACGATTGAAAAATGATTTTGCTACAATATGTTGAAATTGAAACCCAAGTGGTTAACCTATCTATTTTTTAATACCCTCACGACCATTATAAAATATTACACGTGTAAATAGTTATTTTTAGAAATAACAATCCTTAGTTTCCGGAAGTCTTTTCACACAGACTTCCGTTAAATAAATGCACAGTAATTGGTAAGTGTAGTTAAAGTTGCTCGGGACTGTTTAAGAGGTGTGTTTGGACTCCAGGTACACAGTTGGACACATTTATGGCCCCAGTCTTACAAACACTGCAGACTTAAATACACAGTTGGCTAACCTGGTATGTTTCAAGTGTTTAACATACCTTATCTCCGTGCAGGTTTTACGTACTTGAAAACACTCGACTGTAACAATTCACTAGAACCGGTTTCTGCGAAAGTTAAGAATATTTATTGCTTTTGATACTCGTAGGAATAAAGTCACTAAATCACTATTTGAGATGCCGACCACTCTCATGAGTATTTTAAAGGTACATATGTGGTGAAGGATGAGTGTGATGAGTA
>CM032065.1:3110897-3380038 GCA_018831715.1 Matsumurasca onukii
TTAGTAACATTAGCCAAGCAAAGCGAGTTCTCGGTTTCAACTCAAGCAATAGACGCTTAATCAGAGTCCCCCTATTCGTTTGACAGGTTGTTGCGAGCGTAACTTATTAACATGTTTTTTAGCTGAATGAACTCAATATAATATTATATTACGGTCTCAGAGGTCTGGTGGCTAGATCACTCACCTATTTGCGGATTCCTGCTCAATGCGTTTGGATTTTGTACCTAAGTATAGGCTCGCAGCCCACTCAGCTGCGTAAAGCTAGTGAGTAGCAGCGCATCCTGGTAATGATCATTGGAATCAAAATGGTGTTGGTTTCACAAAGAACTTACTACTCGTCCTAAATGAAACACCACCCAGCCACGTGGTCATATAAGGCCCAACTGCAGATTATTAATATTACATTGTTCACTAAATCACTATTTGAGATGCCGACCTATCTCATGAGGGTATTTTTAAGGCAAATATGTGGTGAAAGAGTGAGGTGAGTGTGATGAGTGGTAGTAATGAGTTATGAGGTGTAGTCTTGTTACAAACTAAGTCCGACTCTTCCTTAGAATGGGTCATTTATTAATAGCCCAATGACCAATGTAAATACAAGGACCAACGGCTTAACGTGACTTCCGAACCACGCAGGTGATGGTCTAATATGTCTATACGATGGTGGGAGTTGGTGTGGGTATCATCAGATGATCACTGAGACTATCTGAGCCGCTTTAGACCTATATCATCCTCAAACCTGACCTCCACGAAGCTGGATTACAGGACCACGCCATGAGTCCCATTCAAAAAATATAGTTATTTTTGGAATATTTCTTTCAAGAAGATAAGGTAAATTAAATGAACGTACCAACATTAGCAGAAATAATAATGTGTAAAAACATGACGTGGTTCGTAAAATGTGAGCTGACAAAATTAAAAAACTATAGTACGTTGAAAAAAATTCTTATAGGATTTTAAATAAATATAAAGGTGCTGTATTATGATACTTAACCCATTTTAGTTGAATAAACAACAAACAACTATTTATCTGCTTTTTGATGTTGGTGAATATTGTCTACAAGAAACGCTGTGTTCACTGAAGACCTCTCGAGGTTTGCACATCAAAGGCGAGTTTGTTGTCTACATTACACATTATACATGCAAACACGGCTAACAAGACTGATACTCTAGTGAGAATATGTCTTTACAGAGGGACTCAGGGGTGGTCCTGTAATCCAGCTTCATGGAGGTCAGGTTTTGAGGATGGTATAGGTCTAAAGCGGCTCAGATAGTCTCAGGAATCATCTGATGATACCCGCATCAACTCCCACCATCGTTTAGACATATCAGACCATCACCTGCGTGGTTCGGAAGTCACGTTAAGCCGTTGGTCCTTGTATTTCCATTGGCCATTGGGCTATTACTAAATGACCCATGCTAAGGAAGAGTCGGTCTTAGTTTGTAACAAGACTACACCTCATAACTCATTACTACCACTCATCACTCATCCTTCACCACATATTTGCCTTAAAATACCCTCATGAGAGTGGTCGGCATCTCAAATAGTGATTTAGTGATTTACAATTCTTGTGATGAAGCTAGTTTATTTTTCTGCATGCGTAAAGCGAAGAGTTTTTCTCATTTGAGTTATGTACTCAAACTTAAGAATAAGTTAATTATAAAATGTCCAAAGAGCCATGCACGACTCTGGAGCAAATTAAACCCCTCAACAACTACTTAAAATGTGCAAATCGATTAAGCCTATGTATGCAGTTACTCTACAATTGTTTCATATATTTTCAGTTGCGTTCCTATATTTTATTCGCCAAATGTCTTCTTTTGTCAGTTTAATTTTTTTTACCTTTGACAAAGACGTATGGCAAAGTACCTTTTCCTAGATATTTTGGTAATTTTACGAATATACTTATAAGTCACTGCGTATTACTTCCCAGTTATGATGTCTATATCAAAATATGATGTACATCTAACTGTGCATGTAATGTTTTACTTTCTTACATAACATAAAACCTTTTGTAATGAGTTTTATTCTTCTCAGCTTGTAGACCTTGGAATAACTTGTCCTATAAATTTAAAATAATTTACCAGCGTGCTCGTTTTGGACCTAGGGTGAAGATACGGCTGTTGCAGGGTGAAGGGTAAAGTGACGCATGTGACAGGATGGATACTTACTCAAAGCGTATGTAAATAATATTGTTTCCACCTTCTAAAAATATTGTTGCTACAAAAACTGTAATAAATGTATTGTATACATTTCTTTTTAATTAAAATTTACAAATGTTCATTTAGCTTGTATTGCTAACATACAAAATTCTTTTCGTTGTACGAGTATATACATTGTATGCATTCATTTTAAGGTTAGATTGAATTCAGTACTAAATAGTCCTAACTTCATCTCGTCTATATGGATACGCATGAATTCATTTCATATAAGACTTCCTACAAGCGGAAACACCCACAAATCCACCACCATTTACAGAAATAACAAATGGATCGTAATGTAACGCTAACGCGTTTCAGAGAAAATAATAACTGATACGTTTGGTCTGAAACAGTTAGAAGCTAGGATAAACAGTCAGCTGTATTTACCCTTCCTAACCTGTATAGAAGTGTTGATTAGTTCAGAATGCTTGAGGACACACAAAGTTAGCCAAGTCTAAACTAACCTAACCTAACCTAGCCTACTCAGTCCGTCCACACCTTAGGCTTCCTGACCTTGAGCAGACATTCCAACCATCGATAAAAAGGAAACGTGAAAAATTGTCCAATTTGATATATACAGGGTGTGCGAAGATTGTAAAGTGAGATAATGTTCAAATGTTATTTCATCCGTTACATAAAAATAGAACAAACTCTAAACATCAGATACAAACCCAAATTTTCCCTGGTTGTGTCCTTAAATCTCAATAGGCTACAACAACAAAAATAATAAAGACAAGAAAACGTCTACCTCTCACTTCACACTGTCTACATTGTCACACATCTTCTTATACCTACGTTCTCATGGTTGGAAACTATTAAGAATTGTTACCAATAGTAGAAAATGCATTGCATGAAATGGACATCATATGCACGATATTTATTTCAAAAATGAACACTAGAAATAAATCTAGCTTTGATTGGTTTGGTAATAAAGTTGTCCCAAAATTTAACCGAGTTATGGTTTTCCAAAAACGTCAAAGTTCATGGATGACTCTGTTATTTTCAGTTGCGTTCTATATTTTATTCATAAAATGTCTTCAAGTTTAATTTTTACCTTTGACAAAGACATGGCAAAGTACCTTTTCCTAGATATTTTGGTAATTTTACGAATATACTTATAAGTCACTGCGTATTACTTCCCAGTTATGATGTCTATATCAAAATATGATGTACATCTAACTGTGCATGTAATGTTTTACTTTCTTACATAACATAAAACCTTTTGTAATGAGTTTTATTCTTCTCAGCTTGTAGACCTTGGAATAACTTGTCCTATAAATTTAAAATAATTTACCAGCGTGCTCGTTTTGGACCTAGGGTGGAGTACGGCTGTTGTTGCGGAGCCTCAAAGGTTAAAGGTAAAGTGACATGTGACAGGATGGATACTTACTCAAAGCGTATGTAAATAATATTGTTTCCACCTTCTAAAAATATTGTTGCTACAAAACTGTAATATTTATTGTATACATTTCTTTTTAATTAAAATTTACAAATGTTCATTTAGCTTGTATTGCTAACATACAAAATTCTTTTCGTTGTACGAGTATATACATTGTATGCATTCATTTAAGGTTAGATTGAATTCAGTACTAAATAGTCCTAACTTCTCGTCTATATGGATACGCATGAATTATTTCATATAAGACTTCCTACAAGCGGAAACACCCACAAATCCACCACCATTTACAGAAATAACAAATGGATCGTATGTAACGCTAACGCGTTTCAGAGAAAATAATAACTGATACGTTTGGTCTGAAACAGTTAGAAGCTAGGATAAACAGTCAGCTGTATTTACCCTTCCTAACCTGTATAGAAGTGTTGATTAGTTCAGAATGCTTGAGGACACACAAAGTTAGCCAAGTCTAAACTAACCTGGCCTACTCAGTCCGTCCACACCTTAGGCTTCCTGACCTTGAGCAGCCATTCCAACCATCGATAAAAAGGAAACGTGAAAAATTTTCCAATTTGATATATACAGGGTGTGCGAAGATTGTAAAGTGAGATAATGTTCAAATGTTATTTCATCCGTTACATAAAATAGAACAAACTCTAAACATCAGATACAAACCCAAATTTTCCCTGGTTGTGTCCTTAAATCTCAATAGGCTACAACAACAAAAAATAATAAAGACAAGAAAACGTCTACCTCTCACTTCACACTGTCTACATTGTCACATCTTCTTATACCTACGTTCTCATGGTTGGAAACTATTAAGAATTGTTACCAATAGTAGAAGCCCCATTTAAAATTCATACCCGAACGTTTAACAGGAATAGGCAGGTTGTGTGTTTGTGGGGCTTGTTAAAAGGGGAGGTTTACAGCGGCGCGACGGAGGGTTTATCAGAATGGTTCTTGGCAACTATCCTGCCAAGCTTCGGCAGACAGCTTTCTTCTAAAGTGATCCAGAAACAACTTGACCTACTACTTGCTTTTAATAAATTAAAGGTTACCATGTTGAGTTGTTTTTGTAATTAATATAAATTCTCGAAATTAAACGAACATGTACGACTTAAGCCATGAACAGTTATATCCATCTAAATTTCATGACAACAATGCCTTCAATCCTCTCTATTTGAACAAGTAAACTGAAAACAACAGCTTTGTTAGTTACATTTGGAAACAGTTTAGTTACCTACAACTTGGTCTCCGCAGTTGGTTCATTACAACTTTTAATGAGTTTGTATTCAAGACCATTTACCGTGTGCATATGTACATTCTTGGAACTGATTCAGTTTAATGTAAAATGCTTACTTAACAGTTGAAATGAGTATCAGTAAAATAAAATTGGGCATCACTAAGATAAACAGAATGTTCAATTAATTTAAACTTATTAAATCTCTATCGAGTTTTTCTGAGAGAACTATTACATCATAGCAATTAATCCTCTAGAATCTTTACATTACTGTATATTTTAAACAGCAAAACATGGGTTGGGTTTCGATTTATTAAACTAAACGCCTTTCTTTGGTTTTGTTTGGGTATTATCAAAAATCGATAATATGTTTTAAATGCACAGCATAATGCAAATCGTTTAAGTATAAAACAACACAGTTTTGTCAATTATTGCTATGTTCAATTTGAAGGCCCTGGGGTATGAGGATGGTAAATATAAACGGTTCTATATCCACAGTCTGCTTGATATCATATAACAAAGAATGTATTAATAAGACAACAAAATTATGCAAATATTGTAACGCAACTCAATACCAGCATGTGAAAGATTTGATCTTTTTAGATCAGGGTCAAACGTGGTAAATAAAATTAAAATATAGTATGCTGAGTACCGCATAAAAGAAATGCTTGAAAACGTATTCGTCTATGATCTTAAGATAGCCTCAAACCTGTTGAACATTAAACACTTTTACAAATTATAATGATACCCAACGTCAAATCCGTGAAAAAGGTTAAGAGAAAGATAACGAAGAAAGAAGGTCGTGTAAAGAATCGGTTCAGTGAATTTTGATTGGTCGAGCAACATCCTGATTAACAACTCAGCTCTAGTCAACACAGTTATCGAGTGAACCATCTGACCAGGAAGTAAATTGTGGTTATCTTCGTTTTTTCCATGGATTTTCTGAAAACATCTCTGAAAAACAGTTTCTACAATATGTTTTGGTAAAGTTGAGTCATCAGGAAACGGGCATTAGAAAACGTAGGTAACTTAAAAAGGTTAAACTAGTTACATATAAAGCGTCCTTACTAAAAGCTATTCATTTCTTAAAACAACGAAAACCTGAAAACTTGGATGCTTTGGCTATGTTTCTCATGGTCACTATTTAAAAACATAATGTTTATTGCACTAGAAAAACAATTTACTGCTTTCAGTAATTTGAACGTGAGTTTTTTAAATTAAAATGTTATAACTGATAGTTTCCATACCTTTTGAGTGAACAAAAATTACTCGAAAAACTTCTGGCTTGGTAGAAAATTCTGATTAATTTATACAAGTTCAAAAACAAGGAAGTCTATGGCTGTTATAAATAGATATTTTTGGATAGTAGATTTAATACATTCAGATTTATGTGAATATGAACTATGTTCAAAAATATGTAAAAGTAAACTTTCTTTTCAAAGGACTGAAAACTAGTTTATAAAGCTTTAATAGCTCTAAAGCTCTAATACCTTTTTTATTTCGTAAATATTTTGTACATGCTCTATTTATTCTTGGCTAGTTGTTATTTAAAATTTCTTATATTTAGAGATTGTGATATATTCATTTTCTAATGTTTTGTGTTTAGTTTTTAGGTAACTTTTTACCTGATGATGGGGTGAATTCAACCAAAGAAGTGAGATTAATTTTGTACAGTACTGGAACATTTTAAAATTTATTGGAATTGTATGCAGATTGGGCTCAACTGAGGGATAAATGTTTCCACTTTAAACTATCAATACTCGTGCGAAAACCTCTTCCTCTATGATTTACGATGCAGTGGTTATCACTTGTACAAAACATGCTCGGTTCCATGTTCTGTCATTTACTTGTTATAAACATGCAGAGGTTTGATATGTCATGTGGGTTTACAAAACTTCAGACACAGACTGTGCAAACTAATTTTGTTTTGGTAACGGTAACATCATAAAACAACTATGTTTGAATTAAAATGTAAAATATTACATTTAACTATTAAACTGTTTAACAACATTACTCGTATAAACAATGGCTTGTTTGACATTACTACATTTTTTCCATGTTATTTACTTTGTTTTTCTTTTTTTCTCAAGCTTTAAAGCATCACAATCATGAATGTTGTTTCTAACACCAACAATATTTGGAAGCTTGAGATACAAAACACAACAAAACTGTGTTTCTCTCTAGGTGAATTGAGAACAAAGAGTTGAGTTGAGTTTTGCATTATCATTGGTTTCACCAGCAATCTCAGAGGGAATGAGAGGCATTGTTCTTGAAGCCGGAGTTGTAGTCAATGCAGCTGTTCTTTGTTATCTATGTTGAGGTTAACCGCAGATTACACACTATTCATAGTGAAGTTGGATTCAGGTGTTCTAGCCGAGATAATGTTTATTACAGTGTCTTTCAGTTATAAACCAAGCTGATAAGTGTTACCTGTTATTAGTGTTTTTAGGCTTATAATCTGCAAATGCAAGGAGCCGAATAACCAACCATGAAATTTAGTGTTAACGGTGTTTTTAATGAACAGTTTACGGTCAACTTAGTCATATCGTTTACCGACTTAAAATTAAAACATCCGTCATTGGATTAAGAAAAATAAAGTAAGTTTTCAAATAAAAGGTAAATGAGTGGTAAAAGGATATAGTTACTGTATTTAAAACATAGCATTTATAGTGCTGTTAATTATTCACCATCAAGGTAACCTGACCAAGGTGGGGCAGGCTACCTGCATATCTGGAATAGAAGAGCAGCCTGATCGAGTTATCTTTTAATTTTACCTTGATGATGTTGTGAAGGGATTCTCTCAGTACACCTATATAGTTACCGAGTAAATTTTGTAATTATAGCTATTAAACGTTTAAGAAAATTTTACCGGTGTTACTTCCCGCTGGACTTATTTTGTTTAAACACCCTAGAATTATGCTCGTATATTGTTACTTGTACAATTCTCTTTTTAACGAACAAAAACGTAAGCACCTATTAACTTACTGTACACTTTACAAAACAATAACGATACCGATATGTATCTTTATCTTAAAGTCACATTTACAAACAACTTCTTTTGTTAGTTACATTTTAAAATGTTAGTTACATACAACTTGGTTTCCGCAATTGGTTCATTACAACTTTAATGAGTTTAGATTCAGGTAGATTAAATGAGCGCATATGTACATGCTCGAAACTGGTTCAGTTTAATCTGAAGTGCTTACATAACAGTTAAACTGTTTGTCCAGCAAACTAGAAATATTGGTACAATTAAGTTAAACAAATTTTAATACTAATAACCATAACGGATTAAATCTGTATGAATCCTTCCGTAATTATATATATATGGTATTTTATAATGTTGGTACAATTTTTGGACACAAACATCGCATGAATAAAATAGCAAATCACACGAAAAGTCTCAATTTATTAAATTATGGGTGGTATTTTAATTAATTTCGTTTGATATAATTATGTATTCTGACAAACTTTGGGATGTTAATGAACCAACCCAAGTATTGTTGATACATTTTATTTTTTACATAATTATCAATAAAATTGTAATGATGAAGAAAAACAGTAATACTATGTACAAAACTGTTGAAACGATTAAATTTTAAATGTCTGTTTTATACCGCACACATTAAATGTTACTGTATTCAGTAAACAAATATAAGCTGGACTTGGTTCAGTAATGATATTCTGAAATAAAATCTTAATCTTTCAGTTCACAACAGAACTTGCTCTGCCAGCGTATATTATCAAAACTAGGACTTGGTTCATTATTGCACTGAAATTCTACATTTTTTGGTGCATGTTTTGGCGCTAAAAACTCGAAAACTCAAAAGTGGACTTGGTCCACTTGTATTCCCTAGTATCCATTTATAACGAACACACTTTATATTTATATCCTAAATACGTTTTGCAAAATATAAAGGTATGGGACAAAAATAACTCCGTGAACTAATATATCAATTTGAACTATCATGCGGTCATGTAGTTTATAAAAGAAAAATTTAATGGTTATGACTTGAGATTTTCGATGAAAATCATCAAAATCTCAAGTCATAACCATTACATTTTATATTATATAATAGTTCAATCATTCAACTTATTTCAAATAACTATATTTTCATTTTACACCATACATTATATAAAATCTTGTCTTGATGTTTTTGTCAAATAAATAACCTTTAATTTGTGTTGCCCGACGATGCCTTGCTATCGAAAGTTCTCATAGAAGTTAAATAATTATAAGTATTGGTTTTGTTTTTATTTTATCTAACTTTGTAAGACAAACTTTATGAAAGAGTAAGGATAACCAGGATATAATATGCTTCTTTTTAACACAAAAAGACGATTTGTTTACCAAACGGTCATGCCAACTTCAAATAAAACCATGGTACGCATTTTCTCGGTAGCATTCTGGTAATGGTGTTAAATGGTATTTAGGAAATAAGATTTTCGTAAGGCTCAACAGAACCGTTCACAATATATGCAAAATATACTTGTATATTGCTTCAAGCAATGGGACCTTTTCTTCTTTTCTTCCATTGTTTGCCTAAACTACTATTATTTGCGTCTATTTCTGGGCGTTAAAACCATATTAGTCCGAAAAGAAGTATGCCACCACAAACTAACCAGTCCAAACACTATAAGCTCAATTACTAACTAAAAACAGTGTAATAAACATTATCTCGGCTAAAACACCTGAATCAGCTTCACTATGAATAGTGTGTAATCTGCGGTTAACCTCAACATAGATAACAAAAGAACAGCTGCATTGACTACAACTCCGGCTTCAAGAACAATGCCTCATTCCCTCTGAGATTGCTGGTTGAAACCAATGATAATGCAAAACTCAACTCAACTCTTTGTTCAGAAATACAGAGTTTTGTTTGTACATTGCTTTGACGTGGTATGTTGAAAATAATATTACGTGCTGAAAAAAAAGAAACATCATCAAGGTCCTGACGTAATTCGTTGCCGAAAAAATTGTTATTCCTTTAAACAGACTGTGACTGGAGGTCTGTAAACCTGACGCCTTGACATACCTAGAGCAGTGTATGTCTATAACAAACGAATGACAGAACATGGAACCGAGCATTGTGCAGACAGTGATTACCACTGCATCGTAAATCGTAGGGAAGGGTTTTCATAACCCACGATTAATATGACTTGTAAATGCAAAATAGCTGTTTAAATTGAAACTTTCCATCTTCTATTTGAATCATTCCTTGCACATTTATTTCACAAGATGAATAATTAATAGATAAATAACACCTCATTTTTCAAAACTGCGTTATCAAGACCTTTGTACAGTAGTAAATAAATATGAATTGTTCAATGCAATTTTTATGTAAATATAGTAAATACATTTTCTATGTAGCCAAGATTCAACAATTTGATTAAGCTTTTTCTACGACTCTGGCCATGAGTTTGGAAGACAAATCTGGAACTTCAATTGTGCTTGAATTTAATGATATCCCAGAGACCACAGTAGAGGAGAACTATCTTCACTGCTTTTAATTCAGAGACAGTAAAGCTCGTAAATTAGGTTACAGGGTATTTTACTGTGGTAAGGTTTATTGGAAACGTTTTAAACTTCAGCTACTTTACAATATTTCTTTCGAATTAAAGACTGTTTTATAGGTAAAAACATCCCAAATATTCTTCACTAAAGCGAAAACTGTTCAGTTTATTACGTATCCTTAGCGTAAAGTTGTAACCTTTCCTAATTTTATGTTGAAATCTATCAACAAGATCATTCGTTTGAACCTCTTAGAACACCGCAACACGTTTTTACCTTTATTTAAATGTTCTCGTAAATAAAATCATTGGCAGTAATTTTTTATAGCAAACGTATTTACATCTTAGAGCACTGGCTGTTTGGCCAAAACAACGTTTGAACGACTTACACGACCAATATGTTACTCACAATGTGTGTTCACGGTTTCCGTTACTACTTTCAAAACGTTTTAAATGAAACAAGTTCAAATATACAAGTACTTTTAATTATAACAAAATTAAATAGTGAACATGAGAACAAAACCAAAAAATTTTCAGGTTTCAATTTTTAAGAAATGAATAAGCTAAAAGGACGCTTATATGTAACTAGTTTCAAATATTTGATCGAGCTGTTTTCTGCAACTCTCGCCACGAGGTTGGAAGACAAATGTGGAACTTCAATTGACACTAAAGTTAATGATATCCCTGGAGACCTCAGTTGAGGAGAGAACTGTCTTCACATCTCTGTGAGAGCAATGGGCCGTAAAACTAGGACACAGGGTATTTTACTCTGGTAAGATTTGTCGAAAATAATCTATCTTGAAAGCAATATTTTAACGACTGTAATTAAATAACGTTTTAAATGTCGGGGCTATATACAAACTACTTACTCAAAAGTTGGAAACTATATTCCTTACTACTTTAGAAATACAGGGTTATTCTTCAGGGTTAAATACAAATGATGTTCTTGATTCTAATTATAAATATTACCGGCTAATTTTGCTTTTAGACCATTTTAATTGGTACCATTGGAAAGAACATCTCATAAAGTTTTATTTATACTTGTTTGGGTGCGTGTATGCTGTTTCTTAAGTCAATTGGTTACGTGTTGTGTAATGGTTGAGTTTTAACAGTAATTATTGTTGTGTAGTGGATTATCACATTAACCAAATTTTTGTAAGTGTGCAACCACTTTTTAGAATCAGGTCTAATGAAGATCCTCCTAGTAACCAATCTAATCGCAAGTAGTAATATAATTTTAAAACAAAAGGGCGCATTTGAAAATAAATTGATTAATGCTCATCATTTGTGCTTGGGGCATGGATCAGGCGCGGAGGTCCGAATGATGACGTACTTCTGAACTGGCCTCCAATATCTTCGGATTACGCTCTCTGTTATTTTTTTCTTGTGGGGATACATCAAATAAAAGGTGTACACACCACCATTACCATTAGCAAACCTTAGATCCAACAACGGATTACCAATGCCATAGAAACAATGTATCAAGATACTCTTATCAACGTATGGCAAGAGCTTGATTATAGGGTTGAAATCTGTTGAAGCACCCGTGGGAGTACCCGTATCAAAAACTTATAGTTATGAGTACTTGTGACGAAACCTTTTGAGTTTTTCTTAAAATGCAACCATTTTGTTTCTTTGTATAGCATGTAAACCTACATTTTATACACACTTGAAATCGTAATAACCCTGTATAAAATAATTTCAATAAACACTCTAGAGCAATTTTTAAACGGAATGTCCGGTACAAAGTCCATTGCCTTTTATGTTAGAATAAGAAAATCAGCATAGTGAATTCTAAACAAAGAGTACATAAACTGCGCTTAGATATATCAAAATCAAAGCTAATGTAGGTGGAAGCATTCGTTTGTTAAAAGCTTAAGGTGGCTTCAGCGGATGAAAGTTTTGTTGTAGAAAGGCTTGAGGCAAAATACAGTTTATTTATTTGATAGTGTGATTCTATAATTGTCAAAATTTTATTTCAATACGTTTTATTTGTACTTAAGCCTTTAAGATGATACTCGTAAACAAACTAATACCTTATAACCTAATATCCTTTACTCTCGTTATTTTGAAGATACGGTCAAACTTCAGATGACTTTAATGTTATTCAGATGACTCAAAAATTATAATGTACATCATTAAACATTATAATGTATCAAATTAATTTTGCTAATGCAAGTTTGAAACTACTTATTTGTTCAAAGACAGTTTGAATTTGGCTGTTGTGACTGTTTTACAACCCCCCCTTCCCTAAGAATAGTACAGTTTACTGAGTGGCACGCTACCAGTTCTATAAATATGATAAAACTTAATTGTTAATACAAGGCTTATAAAACGACTAGCCGATAAATTATTGTTGATTAGTTCAAAGTGCCTGAGGACACTTGAAGTTAGCCGAGCCTAAACTAACCTGACCTTCTCAGTCCGCCTACACCTTAGGCCTCTCAAATTTGGGTATACCTTAACTAGTTTAAAACTGTAATATTGTTATGAAGTCCTTCTTCCCACTCTTTCACATAAGAAAGGGTAAACTGACAACATTTTCTATCACTATTTATACCTTTTCTTACATGAAATCAACCATGCCCATTAAAATGATAACATAATTATTGTGTACAATAATTGTTTATGGGCATGCCGACACTGTCATGAACTTGCCTTATAACTTTCAAACGATTCAAAGATATCTCCCAACAGCCTCAACTAGCTTGTACACCTTAATCTATGATAAACAGAGCAGCAACTAGTAAAATGAATAAACTTATTATATATAACTGCTTCATAAAACGACTAGTCAAATGATTGTACTGCGTGACATTGAATCTTTAACAAAGAACTTCTACTCTTGATTTACTTGTTCACTGTATATTATACTGTATAAGTCGTTGCTAAAGCAAAAAAGTCTCTTTCGGTTTTACATTTTAGTTCCATCACGATAAGATTTAATTTCTAAAAGAAAACAGCATTACACAATTGTTAAAGTTGTCATATATTTTATTATTACTCCACATTATACTTTATTACCAAGTGTATAAAACTGTAATATATAGTTATAAATAATTCAACTCAAACGTGAACAGACTCAGATGACATGAAATTGCTGAGGGAAGGCCGGAACAAATGATGTCGTTAGAAAGTAATTTGTGTCAAAACGCAACGCGTGTCTCGTTCTTTTAGCTTTTACTCAAAGACGTGACGCAAAGTCAGATGACTTCTTTCTCCGTGACATTTTGGAAATTAAAAAATAATTTATCATGCTTTTAGAAGCCTTAATTGTATCTTCTGTGTTTAAATGTGTTTTTAAGAATAAATTATTTCAATTGTAAAATATATCACAAGAACATGACTGAACAAGTGTGTAACACTGCAGCTGTGTGAGTGTAGATAAGGTAAACGAAGCCAAGCTTGAGTATAATCCTGTGATGTACAGTCGTCTCATCACACAAGTAGACCAAAGTACAGTCAGCTGATTACACAAGTAGACCAAAGTGAGCATTCGTTGCCAGAACATCCCTGTCATATTATCTTAGTGGAGGGTTTCGTGATATCGTACGAATATACAACCCAGCACCCACATGTTCAATTTGATCCATTGCCAGCAGAAATATTAGATATTAAAACAAGTGTTCTGTTTATCAATAACTAACTGGTTTTATTTTTAAATAACATGTTTAAATGTCAGAATAAGGGGTTTCTTATAAAAATCCTTATTCATAGGAGTCACAAAAACCAAAATTACATGGCTATTTAACAGATATCTTGCGGTATTTTGTTTTCAATATTGTTGTATTATTTAAACAATTAAAACTGGGTATAAGTTATAGGTAAGTCATCAATATAACTCAATATGACTCAGTCAGTAGGATTCACCAAGGTGTTCGATAGAATGCCGATACTGGCGGCAGGCTCGACCGTAGGAATGTAATATCCACCAGCATTAGAGATCAGGGCAGCCGACCAACAACACAAATGCTGTTTAAGAAATCGACAACTGTTATACAATCTACGTTTTAAAGAGTACAGTCTTATTGAAAATTACATATAATTTTATAATAAGAATAAAAATTTAAACATAGTACCCTTTAAGCATTTTATAATTGCACGACTAGTTTCGGCGGTCATGCCATTTTCTTGGTGTGATCAATGCAAATTCAGAGGGTACTATGTTTCAATGTATATTCTAATATATAATCAAGTAGTCCTATTTGAATCTCCTTCTATATAAATATATGATTTTAAATAAACTGCATATATTCCAATAATGAAAACTGGTCTCTGAAGATAAACACGTTGTGCTACAAATGCCTCAGGCAAATACATTTTTATTATTAGAATACGTGCAGTTTATGTAAAATTATGTATATACCATTCCAAACACACAATTAAAAAAACATGTTTTGAAATGTTGGTTGAAATTAAATAGTGTTTTAATGAAAAAATTTAGAGGTTTTGGTACGTTTTATGAGAGCAAACCTCCTTAAAAGGCTTGTTTTAAACTTTAGATCAGACCATAAAAGAGCCTTGGTAAGTACCGCATGACAATTTTGTGTTCAAACCTGTAACCTGCTCAAAGTTGTCGCAAACAGTTTCAGGTTATACTTCAAAAGCAAGATTCCTTCTATGAAAACAAATTAATTTAAACATTATTTATCTTTATTAAAACATTATCCAGTTAAAAGTACAGGCTAAAAAGATAGTGCATGCCAATCTGTTTGATGAAATGGAGATACTATAGTTTCATTCCAATGTTCCTGTATGCTAAGACAGAAAAAAGTAGAAACATGTTTCTCAGAAGGATCATTGCTTTTGACGTGTATTGCTTTTTCAGTTCAAATCGCTACTAGGGAGTTATTATATTGTCCCCATTTTATGAGAAGATATCTCAAAATATTGCTAGTTTTCCTACCCATCAATTAAAATGTATGATGTCGTTAACGAAAAATATTCAAGGTTTTTACATCACATTTTGCATTGGACAGATTGAAAACTTGAGCCCATCAGCTGGTGAAAATAAATTACTAATTTCAAGTAGCCAATTAGTAAGAACAGTGCTTGTTTGTAAAGAAGACTACTTATCAAAGAGCTCATTGATCCTGCTTGTTAATTAATGGTATCCGAATCTTTTCAGAGTTCCAGGTCAAATTTGCAACAGCTGGGTACAGTTCTTTATTTCTCATATACCTATCAATGATTAACCTTTTCACCTTTTGAATTTATACTATCGTGCATACATTTTAATTTAATAGAGTCGTCACTTTAAGGTTATTTAGCTGCAATTGAACAGGGTTATTACAAATGATGTTCCTGATTTTGATTATAAATATTACTGAGTAAATTTGCTTTTTGGCCATTTTAATTGTTACCATTGGAAAGAAAAACTCATCAAATTTCATTTGTAATGGTTTGGATGCGTGTCTGCTGTTTCTTAAGTCAATTGTTTGTATGTGTTGTGTAATGGTTGAATTTGAAGCAATAATGCTTGTTGTGTGATGGTTTATCACAGTAACTAATTTTCTATTAGTGTGCAACCAATTTTTAGAACCAGGTTTAATGACGGTCCTCCTAGTAACCAATCTAATCGCAAGTAGTAATTAAATTTTCAAACGAACGGCCGCATTTGTAAAAAAAATTACTAAAGCTCATCATTTGTGCTTGGGGCATGAATCGGACGCGGAGGTCGGAATGGAGGAACGTACTCTTGAACTGGCCACCAATATCTTCGGATAACACTCCCTGTTATTTTTTCTTGTAGGGATACATATAAAATAAGGTGTGCACACCAATATTACCATTAGCAAACCTGAGATCCAGCAATGGATTACCAATGCCATCGAAACAATGGATCAAGATACTCTTATCAACTTATGGCCAGAGCTTGGTAATAGGATTGAAATCTGTTGTAGCACAAGAGGTACCCATATCAAAAGTTTATAGATAAGAATAGTTGTGATGAAACTTTTTGAGTTTTTCTTCAAATGTAACCGTTTTGTTCCTTTGTATAACATAATTTTAAAACTAAATTTTTTGTACACTAGAAATCGTGAACATCATTTGTAATAACCCTGTATATGCATTATTAGATACAGTGCAATGATGACTCTGCAACTAAGAGTCCGGCTAGATCCAGCACTTCTTCTAAAAATGTTTTAGGCTTTTAGTTTGGGCAAAACCACAGTGAGTTAAGTTATCTCTAAGCTTTCGCGGGTTTCAGCCAATCAGTGACTGAAGATGTTACTCCACAGCAAGGCTTAAATACCTCAACCTAATTATGAAGTTTGGACGCGTTGTGAACCGGAAGAACTACACACAGTGATTAACTGTTCAAAATGTAACGGAACTAGTGCCCTTGCAAAAAATCGTAGAATGTTTCCAAACTTATAGAACTAAATTGGAACAAAAATGTTTGCGACATAATACAGAGATTAAATTAGGTAAACAACTAAGTAAAAGTAAAGGTTTATCAATAAATCATTAGGAATTACGAGAAAAAAAATTTGTTTTGCTTAGTTTCCTTTTACTATCTGTTCAGGGCGTTTGTTTCGGGCTATCTAGTAAACTTTGTGAAATTGTTTAAACATTGGCCAATATAATTATACAAAACCAAAGGATATCAATACTATACAGAATGTCCAGTAATTAGGGGATCAAACTTTACCAAATGATTTATCAAGTCAAAATAAACAAGGTTTTTCATAATACATAGTCATATCTCGCTTAGTTTTGGGTATGTCTGTCTAACTATGTTTTGAATAAATAATTTTATCTCCTAGTTGGAAAAAGGTAGCCTATGCACTCAAATCTTTGCAAACTAATTGTTAACATAATAGAATTCAACATTTAAAAGAAAATTAGTACAATCATTATAACTTTCGGTTTCGAAATGGCGGCCGTACTAAGTTTTCAAAGCTTAATAACTCAAAACTCTTGAGCTTTGTAGTAAAAACACCGGTATAAGAAAACGTGGCTGATGCCTTTAAGCGTTTGGAGTTATTAAACCTAAAAAGCTTAGTATAAACGCCATTTTGAAACCAGAATTATTAATACTTCAAACTAATTTTTAAATGTTGAATTTGATTATGTTTACAAGACAGTGTGCATAATTTTGACTTTATACCTTATTGTACCTCGGAGATAAATATTAGTGAAAAACACAGACAGCCAGACGGACTAAGTGAGATAGGACTATGTGTCTTGAAAACGTTTTGTTTATTTTGACTAGTTGTCCATTCTAAGTTGTCTAAGCCTAATAACGTAAAACTCTTAAACTTTATAGTAAACATACAAATTAATTAAATGTAGCAAATGTTTTTACAAACATATTAGGACCAAGTTTGATGTTCTGAGATAATTAGTAATGGAGAAACTATTACAGTTTTTCTGATCGCACTCCTTTATTTACACATGTCTTAAATGTGAATAAAGAAGTGCGTTCAGGAAAACCTAATTTTCTACGTTATTATTTATCATAGCACATCAAACCTGGTCTTGAAATATTTGTAATCACGTGTGTCACGTTTTGTTATGCCTGCGTTTTTACTACAGAGTTCTGAGTTATAAAATTTAGTATGACCGTAAGGGATAAGGGATATAACCCGACTCCTGTTCAACATCGTCTGTACAGTTCGTTAGGTATAGCATGGCCGGTGGTCTTGAGATTTCACCGTTTACCATACCCTAAACCTGAAAATCTATATTGTTGCACTATGAGTTGCACCTTTTTAGTTTGAACATCAAGGTGCTTCCATCTTCTTAAGATTTAACTCTTAACAATCAAAGATAGACTAAGACCGCATTCGAAACAAAGATGGGTTAAAGGTAGTTTTTTCCTTAATGCTCACGATATTCTGCAGTTTCTAGGTAATAGATAAGTTGAATTTGTTATTGATAAAAAACCTAACTTTGAATAATTTTCCATTTTTGCTACTTAACATTATATTTATAAATAAAGCGAAGTAGTGCTAATTTCTTTGTTTAAAGTGTGTTGTTGACGATGGGAGAGTTTCAGAGTTTAAACTATTATTGCGGACATTTTCAATCGTCAGTGAGCAAGATGATCACGATGTTTCGGGATCTACTCTCTGATCCCGTCGTCAGGTAAAAAGTAACCTTTAAACATAACACAGAATATTATAAAACGAGCTAGCCTAAAGTAATCACCTTGAGCCAATCAGTCAAGCACAACCGAGTAACATGTAGCTGTTGAAGTCAAAATACTAAAACTTAAAATCTGGCCTAGAAAACAAAACCACAAGCATAAAACACACTAAAAACTTAAAGGCACACTAAACACTACAAGAAACAACTCTAAGAAACTCATCCACAATCGGTGAAGGCTCTCGACGATAAAAGCTCTTTTACTACCAACAGCCTCCACCGAGTTCTAAATATTTGAACAGTTATAATACAGTGCTCAACTCACCTGTCACACTTTGAACGAAACATCTGAAACACAAAATAAATGAATCAGTCTAAATGAAAGACTTGCTAGGCAGTTAGACTTGAGCTATCAGGGTTAACTAGTGTGCTAACTGAGGTGCAAACCCTCTAACTACTCACCAGTGCTTAGCTAACAAGATAATCAATACTCATCGGGTGTAACAGTTGAAGTGCACGGTTGCTACGATAAGACCTGATCGTGTATCAAGGGAAACCCAAGTGTTTAAAAGTAATGTAAAATAGTGATTTGATGAAAGGTATGTTACGAGATTGAAGGCTGAACAATATCAGTTGGTTCTAATAGAGCTCAGCTCTAAAACAGCTACAGACAAAAATATACAGAGTGTCCGGTAATTACGGGATCAAACTTCACCAAGTTTATCAAGTCAAAATAAATAAAGAATTCCCATAACACATAGTCTATCTCGCTTAGTTGTATGTCTGTCTGTCTGTGTTTTCCATGAATAGTATTTTCTCGGTTATAGATCAAGGTCTAACTGAAAACTTGACCCAACATTTAAAAATAAATTTAAATTATTATGGCGGTCATAAAAAATGGCCGGTTTAAAAATGGCGGTCATACTAAGTTGTCTTAGCCTAATAACTTAAAACACTTAAACTTTATAGTAAACATACAAACTAATTAAATGTAGCAAATGTTTTTACAAACATATTAAGACCAAGTTTGATGTTTTGAAATATTCAGTAACGGAGAAACTATTACTGTTTTCTGATCGCACTCCTTTATTTACACATGTCTTAAATGTGAATAAAGGAGTGCGTTCAGGAAAAACAATTTTCTGCGTAGTATGTATCACAGCACAACAAACGTTGTCTTGAAATATTTGTAAACAGGGTTGTCACGTTTTGTTATGCATGTGTTTTTACTATAGAGTTCTGAGTTATAAAACTTAAAACATTGAGTACGGCCGTGAAGGATAATAGTTGAAGTTTATTTTTTAAATATTGGTTTCACTACACTAACAAAATTTTAAGTTTAACCTTATTGACTAAATCTACCTTTGAGATAAAGATTGTTTAATGAAAAACACAGACAGCAGACAGACGTACGGAAATATAAGCGAGACAGGACTATGGGTTATAGAAATCGTTAGGTTTATTTTGACTTGATAAATCACCTGGTAAGGTTTAAACCCTTAATTACTAGACATTCTGTATAAAAAATAACTTGAAGAAATAGCGAGACCAATACCTGAGGTCGATAATTGTAGTTATTGGATCAAATACTAAGGCCAAAGGCCGAAGTAGTAGAGTGTGAATTGTAATGACATGATGAAGCTTCGAGTTTCAAGGTAAAAAAAGAACAACAAATTTTATCATTTTTGCTTCAGCTAAAGTACAGGCTACTCTAAACTTGTTAGGAAAGACGCCAAAGAGAAGGCAGTTAATCACAATGCAGTATTCACACTACAAGCCAGCAAACCGGTCTGTATACAGATCTCTATTATAATAGAGATACTCAAGAAAAATATATTAACCTTTGATTATTCAATGCACATATTTATATTTAATTCATTTCTTCTTACGGCTCAATTTACAAAAATTCAATTGGTATATTCACCAACCCTGCTACAGTTCTAGCTTACTTGCCTACCTGACATTAATTGATTAGTTGCAATATTTTTAAGTTGTATTTACCTAAGAAATGTTGCCTTTATACACGCTTCAGTGATTTTTTGTTGCAAACCATAGTTAACAATTTTCTAAAGAAATGGTGAAAGAGGGTTTTGAGAGGTAAAGAATTACATTCTTTGCTGAACAAAGTAGAAACTTAAACAAAGGCAGTCAGATTTGTCTTGTTAGCTGATTGGCCAAAACCCCAGATTTCGAACTGAAAACGCCTTTTATTCAGTTCTTTATAGAAGGTTTTGTTTTTACTGTTCATTATAAATTGGTTTTGCAAGAGACTTTTGTTAATTCATATTTTAAAGAGTGAATCAAAATAAAACAGAAAATATGTCTATGTGTTAAAACATACAATAAATATTGGACCGGTCTTTACGGTGATAACATATAGACAGAAAACTGCTTTAGCTAGGGAGGTTCCTTTTATCCGGTAACAGCCACAAATTATTTTAACAGTCAAGGTTTTCACGTAAAGCCGATTTTTCAAAATCAAGGTAACCTTTGACCAATCAAGTTTAACCTTAAGCAGGCCTTCACCGTGTAGTTCCAAAATATCAAGCAGTTCGTGTGGAGCTTGATCCCGAATTCAGTCCACACAAAACCGGGAACCTGCTTGAGGTAAACCTTGCTAAGGGGCAGCCATAAAGGGACCACGGGGCTTTAATAGTAGTAATGTAGTAAATAACGTTAACTATAGTAACGAAATTATAAACAAAACAGTTGGACACGCGGCCGCTCCATCCGGCCGCATCTTAAACGTGATTTTGTTGTTAAAAATGTATGGACTTATATACAAAACGGGGTTTATTAAAGTTTACGAGGTATTTAATACATCTGTTTCGAATAATAACTGTGTTTGAAAGGAAAATACTTTGTACGTCCCGCGATATGAGATATAGAAAGTATATGGCTAAAATAGTTGCTAAAATTCACAAAACAACAGACCAATCACAAGAACGCATAAATCTTTACACTATTATAGACAAAATTGGGTTAAAACACGAAGTTTATTGACTAGTTTTAACGATTTTCTTAATTTTTTAGGCAAAAAATAAACTTAACATAGTTTTTATTTATTTTTAAAACTTAAATAGACATGTGCATAAGTTCTTTAGCTAACTATAGTAAATACTAACGTAAGTACTTTTTGACCTGACGAAATACAAAATAAATACTACATAAAAGCGAGTAAGTCGAATTACGAATTAGAACATTGCGGCAGATGGCGACAAATAAATATTCAACAAACGTAGTGTCCAGAATAGGTCACATGTCCACAGCATGTTACTCGGTCCATATTTAATTTAGAAATATTATCTTTCAACAGTACTTGCCGTTTTTATGATTTAATCCAATTACCAGCTGTTGTCAAACATATATTTATTCAATTTCTTTTTAAAGCCGTCTCAATTCACATGATCAAACTAAATTAATTTTCAAAGTCAGTTCTAAAAGTGTTACGTAAATGACGATATGCGGTTTTCACGAAACACCTATCTCCTTTAAAAGAAGTTCTATAGATTAATTATTGAAATATTTATATAATACGTAAAATAAAAAATAATTCAGAAATTCGAACGAGTTTATATACGTACATAGTCAGTCAGTGTAGCTTAACGCCGATTTTCAGAAAATTTCTTTGAATTTAAAGGCTTACTCAGAACTAGCCTAAAAATAAATCGTTTAGTAAAAAATATGTAAACCCCAATATCTTAAATGCCCTATTTGGATTGATAACAGTTTTAATGTGTATAGAAATTGTTATTACTCTATCCGGTAGTGCTGTAATATTCACGAGCTGTTCATTAGTTTCTTGTTTAAATTTTAACAATCATAACACAGTAAATGCGTAAGCTCTGATAAAATGACACAGTTCCGGTTCTCATTCTCTACAGAACCCTCAACTAACTAACAAAATTCGTATGTTACAAATTAAAATTTCTTTTACAATTTATAATACTATAAAATAAATAATTCATTAATTTAATTTTTGTTTAAATTGCCCTACTTATAGTTTTAACCCAAATATTAAGCTAGTCTTAGTTGCAATACGACTACAGAAAACGTTTAGTTATACCTTGTTAAAGAACGGTGACCAGTAAAACTGGAAAGAACAGAAGATTCAGGTCAGAACAAATAAACGAAGCGGAAGTCAACAATTGAGTGAAATTGATTGTTGATACCCGACTCTGTCCTAGATTCCACAAACCCAATATTCCTGTAGGAGTGAATACTAGATGAGAAAACAGTTATTGCGGTGAAACCGATACAAGACAGTGTATTTACGTTTCATTAATTAAGAAATCGAGTTTGTAAAATGCTCTTTTTCTAATTATCTTAAGGAAAACGAGATTTTTATAAAGATAAAGCTGTTCTCAAGTGTTTTAACTAAGAGTTAGTCAAACAAAAGATAAATGTCAATTCTCTATTTGAAGTTTTTTATGACAATTGTCAGATTACTGTGGCATGAAAGGCATTAACTGCGACTTAGTAGCTGCTACAAGCCATGTGTGTGAAGTATTCAGTATGTCAACATTGCTTACCATTAAAATATAAGCTGTTTAATTCTGACTTGCCGAAAACGTCACAGACATGGCTAGTAAGTATTAGTAGGGTAGCTATTAAGTCGCAATGACATGGCCTTTATTCGGGCGTTTTCTATAACTTAAGGGATATTTTCACATTAAGACATGATCGGATTTTAGATTCTGGATTCCATAACGTCGTAGTATCGTATTATGGACATAGAAGACTGGGACTCGTGGCGTGGTACTGTAATCCAGCTTCATGGAGGTCAGGTTTTCAGGATGATATAGGTCTAAAGCGGTTCAGACAGCCTCAGTGATCATCTGATGATACCCGCATCAACTCCACCATCTTTTAGACATATCAGACCATCACCTGCGTGGTTCGGAGTCACGTTAAGCCGTTGGTCCGTGTATTTCCATTGGTCATTCTACCAATTTAAGGAAGAGTCGGCCTTAGTTTGTAACAAGACTACACGTCAACTCATTACTACCACTCATCACACTCATCCTACCACATATTTGCCTTGCAATATCCTCATGAGAGTGGTCGGCATCTCAAATCTCTCTCAAATAGTATTCTTCTTGTTTACACAAAAACGGCAGACAACGATCGCAATAATATATTCACCTCATGTGAAGGAAAGATACAAAGTAATAAACGTGTATTGTTTTTTTTTTTGGTATAATGTGTTGTCCATGTGACATTTTAATGTGATTAACATATAATTATATAATGTGTATTTTGTTGTTTTCTAATGAAATATAATCTAAATGTATAGTTTTAATTTATTTATTTCACAAAACTACTGACTACTTCTTTGGAAATGTCTTTCAACATAATTTGGACATGTTGTAAAACGTTATAATATCATAAGCATTAAGATCATTTGGGAAGTAGGGTTGATGTAGTGAATCATAATGGACATAATGGATATTGAACAAATTCCCAAAATTCATATTCTACATTCCTGAAATTCGAAAGGAATTCAGATTAAAATTCTAATCGCTTTGAAAGTAAAAAACAAATCCCACGAAAATCAAAATACGTGAGAAAATAAGATTAGTGAAGATGAATTCGCCTGAAAAGGGACCGTGACTGATTCCCTTGGATTTAAAGTGAATCCAGTGATGTGTCACTGGGAAAACCTTCTCACACTTAAACACGAACCGTTCCCTTTACATACGCCGTATAATATTATTCTTCGTTTATATTCTACTATGTATCAATATTATTGTTTGAAACTTCATTGCCTTCATTGTCTGTAAGTTTGATTAAACGATACAATTTAAAGAGTTATTGAACGCGTAACAAACGCAAATATATTTTTACTTTAAAGTCAAAGCCATTTTTTTTTCAAATATTTTGAGTTGAATATCAAATTTTGTACCCTCTATTGTAAATACTCGTAAATCTTATGACCTGACCTTCTGATACGCTGGTCCTATGACCTCTTTCCTGCATTATAACTTTTATTATGTGTTTATATCATACATTCAGTTATTTTGAATATTTTGGAATGCCTTTTGTAATTGATAACAAGGAGGGTTTAATTTGTATATACTCAATTATTGATTTTGGTTTCATTATACTCAATTGTTATTTTCCACTATACCAAAAATTCACTTTCATAAATAACAATATTGTTTCATAAAACAACAAAAAACAAAAGAATTTGCTACAGCGAATTACAAATTTGGAGGATTGAGTTAGGATTAAACTCTTTTGTATATGCAATAATAAAGGTTTGAAGCTTGTTAGATACTAATTAAAGTACTAAATTGATGTAAGGTGGAGTATAGTTTGATTTAATATAAAATTTCAGAAGTAACTTTGAAAAACCTGTGTAGAATTGAAGCTTTAAATACAGAGTCACAAATATTTGATGCCATCAAAACTTTCTTCCGTTAATTTTGGTAAAAAGTGTATATTTTCCCCGTAAAAATATATTAAAGATAACGTGTTTATCTAAAGGTGAGCTATCTAGGTGTTGAAATGGAACTGGAATGGAAGTCAGTTGGAAGGTGTGGGCCAGGCGGATAACACAGTACATGAAGCGAATAATCCATTGACAACCAATCATACAGTTGCGTTCTCACCTACAACACGAGTTCCCTATTCCTGGGCAAGATCCATCACGGTTCATTCAATTGTTTAACACTTAATTCAATTTAACAGTGTTTGTCAGATGAAACCACGGATTGCAACAAAAACACATAAACATAAACAATATAACATAAATATTAACTTAAGGAAAACAAATGGTTTTGAGGTGAACTTGGATTTTTATCTACCTCTCGTCTACCGGAAGGAAATACTCAATACTCCGCTATTTCAGTGGTAAACGTGGGTTATTGCTTGACTAATCTTCACTAAATCACTATTTGAGATTCCGACCACTCTCATGAGGGTATTTTAAGGCAAATAATTATGTGGTGAAGGATGAGTGTGATGAGTGGTAGTAATGAGTTATGGGGTGTAGTCTTGTTACAAACTAAGGCCGACTCTTCCTTAGAATGGGTCATTAATTAATAGCCCAATGACCAAAAATACAAGAACCAACGGCTTAACGTGACTTCCGAACCACACAGGTGATGGTCAGATATGTTTAAACGATAGTGGGAGTTGATGCGGGTATCATCAGATGATCGCTGAGACTATATGAGCCGCTTTATACCTATATCATCCTCAAAATCTGACCTCCATGAAGCTGGATTACAGGACCATGCCACGAGTCCCAGTCTTCTTAAGAATTGGCTTACTAGAAATAACATGTTAAAACGTAGCTGCGACATGGACGTATGCTAAATCATGGTGTGAATTGACCACGTTTGATGCGTTTAATGTAAACGCATGTAAGTTGCTGTGTAAAACGTTAACTGGTAGTACTTTAACGTCTTTGTTTGTTAAAATTCAAACGTGTTAAAATGAATCTCAAAAGATCAACTGTTGCTTTGACGGGTTGTATTCAACACGTGTTAAAATTCAAGTAAAAAGGGTAGAAATAAAATTATATTTGCCGTGAATCATTAAAAACAACAAATGAGTTTTTCTGATGTTATGTTTCTTCTGTTATTTGATTGTTTTATATGATCTTGTTGATTTGTATCATGAAAGATGACAAAGTATTTTACGTTACTAAGAAAGGTTTAATTAGGCTATTTGAAAATAATAAAATATTCAAAACAAAAGTATTTTTGTAAATATAAGTTGGGGATATTTATCATAATTATAGAAACGTTCCCCTCGATTTAGTTTTGTGCATCTGTAAAGTCCTTGTAAAACCACACTTTGTTAAACAGAATTAAATATTATATTTTACCCTGCCATCGTTGATATATTTTGAGGAAGAGTATTTCAAAAGTATTTCCCACTCAAAATGAGAAGGCTATGTTAATACAACTAATTCATGGAATTTTCCTTCCCATTAAAGAAAAGTATTAGCACCGACTGCTTCTTGTGATGAACTAAATACAATCATGGACTAACATTCGGAACCAAACTATTTCCTTTCATTTCATCGCTCCTATTTCGTTTAAAACTGGATTTTTCTTTGGCAAAGTGTACGTAAATATTAAAACCAGCCAAACTGTTACAAAAAAAACTCAAAATCATACAGGTTGTTAAACAAAAGGAACAATAAATGAAAATCATTGGTTCCATAATTTAATCCATGAGTGTATATAACTTGAAACAAAATGTGTTCTAAGAAACAAAACAACTGAGGGAGTGTGTTTATCATACAATGTAACATTCATCACCAAACATATGTCAGGTGTTGTAGCAATACAATGTTTCTAGGTTTCCAGTGTGGTGAATTTAACTTAGATTCGTCGACAATTTCAAACTAAATGCACACATAAGCAAGTTAGTTTCCATTTTAATTCGTAATAGTGCTTAAGGTCAATATTTATATGTTTTACTGTACTAAACAATAATACCGGTGTTCACGAGGTCCTTGACGGATAAAAAGTAAATTACTACGGGTTTTGCTAGTAGTAGATGTTTTATACATCATTAAACAGCTGATTTCTTAAAGTTTTACTTACATAGATTGGTAGCATTTGTATTCTAATTATGTCAATTAAACAACAATTACTGATTCTTTGTCAAATCTTCAAATGACAACAAAACAAAAACAGTTCAACGTGTTCTTTGGTTTCATGAATCCAACTCTTCAATAACAGTTCAAAACTTCAAACAGTTCAAACAGTTCAAAAACAGAAGACGAATTAGAAGAGATCCACGAGCCATTTATAGTAGTTTTTGGTAGTTTTCAACAGGTGGGCGCCACCGCATTGGTCGACACAATTTTACCGCTGGATTGGCCGTGGTGGACCAACATCCTGGCCTCGCTCACCTGACATCACACCCTCGGACTTTTTCTTTTGGAACTACATAAAAGATATTGTGTGTGCTTCTCTTATTCCAGACATGCTCACTTTAAGGACAGTAATCACTGAATCAATGTTGACAGTAAACAGATGTTATCGAACACTGGAGACATAGAATCGCCTCGATCTTCTTCGGGCCAACAACGAGGGCCACGTGGAGGTTTGCTGATAATATTTTATATGTCAATAAAAGTTTATTCATCACTTTATCATTTAAATAAAAGTGCAAATATCTAACATCATCAGTTTAATTTTATAACATTTTATAATCCGTCAAGAACTTTGTGGACACCGGTACTGAAAATTAGGTCGACGGCAGCTGTAAGCTCTCAGCCTTTTGTATAACGGGGTTCGAAGTATGATGCCGTAAGAGTAGTTTAACAGCCTCGCAACGCCCGTGATACTAAAACACGTATATCTGATACCGAAAACCGAAGTGAGGCTGTTACAATAAGAGAAAATATTTCAAAACAAATTCGTTTGATAGCGGTGCTTTTGTGCTTAGCTTCGTGCCGTTAAAGGTAAAAAAGGTAAAGTTTGTCTTGTTTAACGAGGCGAAGTTAGGACTACAAAGTCATCTCTACCACTTAACCTCGATCTTTTACCTAGCGTCACCGTATTAGTCACATTACAAATGTAAGTGGTGACTGCGGGGATCGAACCCGTGCCACCGGGTGATGAGCTCCGAGTCGCGTGCGATACCAATCCGCGGATCCGTTAAATCCGTTGTCTTGCTTGTCTGTTCGGCTGACCCAAAGAAAATATGTATGTATTTGATACTCTATGTGTGAAACCATTTTTATATTAGTCTTATTAGTGCTACCTGTGTCGTAACAAATCTTGCGATAGTAAATCTTGTTAGGGCCAAACTTAAATTAAAGTTGAGTCAGTACAACTTAACATTTTAGTCAGTTGACAAGTGGCACTCATTACTAGTTAATTTGTATTATTTAAAATTCAGCCCACAGGGTTTTAACCCGTAACAAAGCACGGGAATGTTGACTAGTAAATATAATTGTCACACAGTTACTTTCGAATCGGATGCACAAGGTGTAAGGAGGAAGAAGTAAAGTCTATTTGACATTTTAAATTACAATCGAAACCCCTTCTTCTAACGATAATGTTTTTCAAAACGATATTTCCTTATGTCTATTTCAATATGGAGTTTGCTAGGTAAGTATAGACGCTCAGTTAACTTAAGGAGCTTAGCACCTAACTAAGTACACTAGTGTTGTTAATGCAATCTAGAACCGATCCTGGCGCAAACTCGCTTCGATCTACGAGTATACAGGGTGAGTGTGAAACGCTTTGTAGATTCCAAACCGAGTTACAGTTAAGCAAAGAAAACTATTCTTGTAAGGAAACGTACCAAAAGAAGTCCGTATAAACTACCAAGAAAATCCCAATTCGTAATATACTCGTACATCAAATTAGAGAACTTTCCATCCAGAGTTAACAGTTATCAAAAATCATTTAAATAGTACAACCCTGAATGAAAGTGGCAATTTAAAGGTTTGAAATATAAAATGCTTTAAAACTGCGTGAAGAACTAACTCAACTATAGCATTTCCAGGGATTTGAATTCTACTAATTAAGATCTCCCCTTTGAAAACAGACTAATTCTTTAACTCATTGAATATTTTTTCAATGGCTCTTTGGATTAACACTACAGTAGTAGTTCTCTAACTACATAACAAATGTTGCTTTTATTTTAAAATGTGTAACTTTAAATTTTGATTGTATATATTACAGTCCAAAACGAACTAGTCGTTTACATTTCTTTGCCTGGATTTTAACAAGGTGAATTAACACAAAACATCCAAAATAACTAATATACAGAAGATAGAATACTCGTATGAAGAATATAGTTTCAGTATAAAATAGTTGCAGCAAGAAGTTAACATACGATTTGTTTCTTGTTTATACGTATAACTTATGGCTTAGCTGCGTGTCGGCCTAGTATTATTAGAAGCTGAAAAACTTAGTAACGGTTTTAGTTTGGTAATTAAAAGCAGAAATGTAGGAGAGAATGCTTTATCGGACTGATGCGGACATGGTTATGGATTCTAATGAGGGAATTAGCGGGGTTTTGTTGTGGTGAACTGGGTCAAATGCAACTGTTCACTTGTTCATGACAATCCAATGAGTCGTACAATAAATCTAATTTAACCTACAATCCTACGTGGTTAGATTGTAACAGTTATATTATTTTACAAAACTATCCTACTTTGGAAATAAATATTTATTTTAAAGGTATGTTACGACGAAAGTTGTCATTATTATTAGTTATGAATAAAACACGTTGCGTGTTTGTACGGAAAATGAAATAGTTCTTGGACTATAAATTGCAAGGTTAAAGGTAAATTTTAAAAATTTTAATTATATTTCAAATATCAAAATATTATGAGACATATAAAAAATAGGTATTTACCTCTCTCCTACAGTTTATATATTTTCGTTGACTAAGGGTAATAATATGATCCTTACTTGATGCTTGAAACTTTCATCCTTGACCGAAGTATCGTATTGATTGCGTAAATTTAATTATTATTTAATAGATAAATGAATGAATGAATGAATTTATTGTTTCTTTCTTCGCAATTCCACAATACAGTATATAATACATTTGTAAAACATATATGTACTCAACAATTTCACAAAATTTACAACGTAACTTAACTATTTTCTAATATTACTGTAACAAAATTGACTAAATTAATTAAGAAACAATAACAAAATTATCTCGAGGTAATTAACCTGTTTGGGACTTGCACTTTTTTTTGTTGTTGCGGGTTTGTTAGCTGCGTGGCTGGCCTAATTAATTTTATTCCGGTTAAATACCGGTTGGGTGCCTGTAGACCTTGTGAAGAGTGGCAATTGGAAATACTGGGTTTCCAAGGTCTACAGGCACCAACAAGAATTCATCTATTAATTTATATAGGCCTTGAGACTGGATATAATAAAACTAGATATTATAGTTGCGTTTAATTCGGCTCATTGTGTGAAAATCTTGTAAAAGATCTTCTTGATAACGATAACTACCTCTAAATATTCTGTGCTTTGTGTTAGGTTTTTTTTACTATTATTAACACTAACACACACACATGGAACACATCTATGAAATAAATAAAAGGTTTTATGCATAAACAGAACAAGTATGTCTACACACAAAGCACAAATTGAGGTTTTGAAGACACGTGTGGTAACAAACTCGGCTCCGCATCGCGTATAAATTTGATAAATCCAAAAGTCATTTCAAACTGTACCGAAGTACTCAATTTACTATTCTGGAATGTTTTAAATAGTTCTTAAATATAACTAGTGTAATACGACTGAAAGGAGACAAACGACTTCGTTAGAAACAAATTCACTTTTGATCCGAGACGCGTGACTGAGCTCTTCTTATATTGAAAATGCTATCAGTCAAATAACACTATTCTGTTTAGAGAATATCACATATCAGTTTTTTGTAACATTTCTTTTCATAGTTACTTTGACATATTCTACCATAACCACTATAATAGTTGTAATTTTTGAATATTTTCTTATGTATATTTATTATTGAGAACTCTTTCTCTTATGCGGTGGGTGTCTTTACCAAGTAGACTAAATAAAAGAATTTGTGGGAGTTATAAGCATTTATTTTAATAATTGGTTCAATATCACAGCAATGAAAGAATTATTGATAATAATAAAACCTTATACTAATAGACCTTTAAAAGGGGTTAATTATGATAATATCAAGTGTTCTTAAGAGCTACAAAATAAATTAAAGACAGAGTTGCCACAAGGTAAGCAAACACTGACCGTGCGTATGTGTGTGTGTAGATCATACACTAAGGAAGCAAACACTGACCGTGCGTATGTGTGTGTGTAGGACAGAATTGCCACACAAGGTAAGCAAACACTGACCTTTAAATGTGCGCGAAAGGGATACAACCGCAGTATTGCCACACCAGGGTAAGCAAACACTGCTTCAGTTGTACCTCTTTCGGAGGTGAGTGTCGGTGTGTCGTTTGCTGCTCCAGCAGCTCCATTTATACTCCCGGGGTACAAAAAGAATAAAAGACGCGACCAATAGCGAATAAGTGAAACCCCTCTAGGGCCAGATTGGTGCGCCTGATCGAAACATGGCGGCTTGCGTCAGCTGTCACCGCAGACTCCACAGAGTCTGGTTGTCAGTGAGGTTATGTTCTGTCGCTTGTTTACGTTATGAATATTAATAGTTTCTATTGTTTATATTTAAGTGAATATTAATATAACTATAAATATGTATCAAAGGTTATAACATAATAATCATTTTAAAATACCTTGCGTGGTGTATTTCTTCTTTAAATAGGTGATGACTAAACTTATAACTGGATCGGACAGTGACGTGCGCGGTTTGCCTGGTATAGGCTATGTTTAGGTTGGTACCGTCACAATTGCCCCCTTAAAAATTTAGGAATTTTGTTTTTCAAAGAAAATAAATAAATTTTTATGAATTAATCAAGAGTAAACGTTTCATCTAGCATAATTTCTAAGTATTCGGACGGTTCTGTTGCTGGCGGCATTGTTGGGGGGTACTCCTTCCATGTTGGGACCAAGTAGTTCGGATTCCTCGTAGTCACTGGGGGATGGTCTCCTCGTAGTGGGCTCAGTAGACGTGGTACCTTTGCTTCATGTAAGAACTTCCTTAGCTTGTATTCCTCTTTGGTTGTTTCCTGTGTTTTCCTTCTCCGCTCTTCTAGTTCCTCTTCTCCCTTTTTTAGTTGCACGTTGGTATTTTCTATTCTTAATTCTAGTTCTTCTATTTCCATCACCAGACTCTGAATGTCTTTATCAGTCCAAACTGATTCCATCTGGGCTCGTGCTTCCTCTCTTCTCATGAATTCTTGTCTGTCTATCTCAATCATCATTTCTCTGACTGAAGTTTGGCGATCTGCTTCTTTTTTTATTCTCTTCCTCTCTTCTATAGCTAACAGTCTGGCGGCGTTACGGTTTTCTTCTATCCGGGCTCGTGCTTCCTCTCTTCTCATGAATTCTCGTCTGTCTATCTCAATCATCATTTCTCTGACTGAAGTCTGGCGATCTGCTTCTTTTTTTATTCTCTTCCTCTCTTCTATAGCTAACAGTCTGGCGGCGTTACGGTTTTCTTCTAAAATAATCTTCCTCTTCTCGCTGTCCAAGTTGTAGATTTGTTCTAACTCTTGGCGACGGGGGTCGGCTGGTGGAAGTTGCTTGATCCATTGTCGAAACCGTTGCATTACTCGCTGCCCGCTCTTCCTCTTCTTCTTTTGGATCAGGGACATCTGGGAAACAAGGATAAGGTAAGGGAATGGTAAGGATGGGTGTCCATGAGAGGTATAAAAGGTTAAGAGGTTTTGTTGTTGTTGTTTTTTTTTTTTTTTTTATTTGTATACATTTGGTTCTTGTTATACAATTTGTATTTAATAAATCTTTTATGTACTGAGATGTTTTTTGTTATCTTTGTTTACCCCTATTTTTTGTTTAAAAGAATTTTTTCATATGACTCGTATGGTACGGTCCCCTTAAGTTTAAATGGTTTAGGTCGCAAATCATGTAAGTGGATTTACCTATTTTATGATGTATTTTGTATGGACCCTCATAGATTAGACATAGACTCTTTGTTTCCCCTGCTATAGCACTTGATATCGGTGCTGTTTTTAGTAATATTAAATCATTGGCATTAAAGTGTGTTAGTTTGTGAAGTGCGTTTAGTTTTTCTGCCCTCCTTTCCTTTTTCTTTTGCATTCGTGTCTTTGCTAATTCTAACTTGATTATCCATCCCTGTTTATTTTCTGTTGGTGCTTTTAATATTTGATTCCAGAACCTATCAGTTCTCTTATTTAGATGTAGTTCGTTAGGTGTGAACCCAGTAGTCTCATTTTGGACCTCGTTAATAAATTCATTCACGACGTTTATATATTCAGGCCACCTTTTCTGATTGTCGTGGCAGTATGTTCGTAAGCATCTCTTTGTTTCTTTGATTATCCTTTCGGCTAGGTTTGGCTGGGGGTGTCTGATTGGAGAGAAGATTGGGCGTATGCCTTCCATATTCAATTTGTTTAAGTATTGGTGACTCCTAAATTGTGTCGCATTGTCACTGTGTATTTTGTTTGGCTTGCCATAATTTGGTATATATTCCAAGAATATTTTGTTTATTGCTGTCTGGGTTGTTGCCCGTTTTACTGGGTAAAGCTTAACAAATTTTGTGAAAACGTCCACCATAACTAGTATGTACTGTAAGCCAAATCTGCCCATGGGGAGGGGCCCTAGATAATCGATAGCTAAGACGTCATTTTTATGTGCCACAACGACTCCTTGCGTTATGCCATGGTTTGTCTGGTTGTCATGCTTGCATTTCTGACATGTCTCACAAGTTCTTAGCACTGTTTTTATTCTTTTCAACATATTTCTAAATGCGAACGTTTCACTCAATAAGAGATGACATTTTCTTGGGCCGCAATGCAAATAATAAAAGTGACAGCTCCAAATGAGTTTCTCAATTAGATTTTCAGGTATCACAATTTTCCAAGCTAGGTTTCGATTTCGTTCCATCAATATACCATCCTTTATTTGGTAGTTATTTAGTGGTTTGAAAGGTGCCCCTTTGTTCTCTTCCCTCAGTTTTAATTCTATCAGTCTCCTGATCCTTAAGTCGTTTATTTGATGTTCTCTAAGGTTTTCCAAGTCTCTCATGGTTTCTACATGCGGCTTTCTGAGGACCGTAGCTATCGTAAGCTCGTCTTCTAGTGTATTCTCCTTTAGATCATTTGTACAATATCGGCTTAAAGAGTCTGCGACTACATTCTCCTTTCCTGAACACCCTTCTATAGTATATTGATACTCTTGCAACGCCAATGCCCATCTGGTCAGTCTCGAGTTAAGAAGTCTACAGCTTTTTATAAAAGTCAAGGCTTGATGGTCTGTAACAATGCGTATTTTAGATCCCAGGACTATTTGTCTTGTTTTTTCCAAACAAAATAATATTGCTAACATCTCCTTCTCTGTAGTAAAATAATTAATCTCATGCCCCCTTAGGACTCTACTCATGAAAGCGATGGCCCCCTTCGTTCCATCTTCCTTTATTTGATATAAGTGTCCACCTATAGCCTTGTTGCTAGCGTCACACTGTAAGATGAATTCTTTGTTTAAGTCTGGGTGGGTAAGGACGTTAGTTTTTAAGAATAACTCTTTCGTTTCCTCAAAAACAGTTTGCTCTTTCTCCGTCCATATGAATTTATTGTTCTTTGATGTTAAGGCCAGTAATGGTTGTAGAGTATCTGAATAATTGTCTACAAAGCGATTATAATAATTGATCGTTCCCAAGAATCCTTTTAATTCCCTTTGGTTTTTTGGTGGACGTAAGTTGAGTATTGCTTGTACTTTGTCTGGGTCAGGTTCTATGCCCTCTCCTGTTACAATGTACCCTAGGAATGGAACTTTGTCTCGGCAAAATAAGGATTTTCCGAATTTAATTTTCATATTGGCTGTTTTCAGGCTTTGAAATATTGACTCTAAGTGTTTCAAGTGAGTCTCGAAATCAGGTGAGTGACACAAGATATCATCTGCGTAAATTAGCGTAAAAGCTTCATGTTCACCGCCCAAAACTAGGCTCAAGGCTCGTACTAGTGCCGCTGAAGAAGTATTGAGACCGAATGGTGTCACACAATATTGATAAGTTCTGCCCTGGAACTGAAAGGCTGTATACTTCCGTGAATCCTTTTTTAGTTTTACTTGCCAAAATGCGTTAGTTAAGTCAATGGTACTTAACCATTTTGTTGATCTTCCTTTGAATAATATTTCATTCACCCCTTGGTTACATTCATAGTCTGGTACGGTGATCTCATTAATTTTCCTGGCATCTAGGCATATTCTTACTTCTCCGTTCTTTTTAACGACGGGTACGATTGGATTTATATATGAGCTATCACTTCTCTCTATAATTCCTTCTCTTTCCATTTTTACTATTTCCTTTCTTACTGCTTCCATGTACTTGTATGGGATCGGGTAAACTTGCTGTTTAAAGGGCTTGTCATTTTTGATTTTTATTTCATGTTCATAAAGGGTACATAATCCTGGGTTGTCTGAAAATACGTCTTCGAATTTCGCAAATAATTTCTCTAGTTGAACCTTTTGTTTATCGTCTAAATTTTCTAAACAGTTAGTCTTGGTAGAAGTCTCGCGTTTCTGTATGTTAACGCGCTCTTGGCTATCATAGGGTTTATCTTGCTTTTGTATTAACTGGCATTCGATACCATCTTTAGTATGTTTAGTATATTTTATTTCATGGGTTTCATTCCCTCTTTTAATGACTATCCTGCTATTAGCAAAATCCATCGTCATGTTCAATTCCCTCATTGTATCTACTCCTATGATTATTTCTTGTATGAGTTTTGGTATTACCAAACATTGTAGGATGATGATTTGATTGTCTAGTTTTGCCTCTAACATAATCATCCTAGGTACCCGTTTACTTTTCTGGCCTGTGGCCGTAGTGATATAAACATTAGTCAGAGGTAATTGTCCTAATATTTTTATTTGGTCTTTGTATTTTTCTAGCCATTCCTCCTGGACACAGGTCACATTGCTTCCAGTATCTAATAGTGCGGAAACTGATTGTTTATTAAGTTTTAATAATATTTCTGGGCAATTTATCTTTTTGCTTGTTGGTTCTTGGGATTGTGCATAGTCTTCGTCTAATAGAAAATCTCTATTACAGTGAACATTTCCTATAGGTTCGCTCATTTTGTTGGTGTCTTCCCTTTCCGGGATATCATGTTTTATGCTGGCTGTATAATTCCTTACATAGGGGAATTCTGTCATGGTGCCCTTATCAATTTTCACTACATCACTGCGTTTGATTATTGTTACTACTTCCCTATTTTCATTTTTTGCATCATTGGGGGTATCTTCTTTATCTATAGTATTATTTACAATGTTCCCTTTTGTTTCCTTGTTGGGTTTGAGCAATATGGGATTATCTTGCACCGAGTTCCTGTCACATCCTCTAGGTTCTAATTCCTCGAACATGTGGCTCCGAGTGGTCTGGAGCTCGGTGCGTATTCGTTTAAAGGTTGAGACTCACGATCAGCCCATCTTACCCCTCGGTTTCTGTATTGGTAATTATTTATTGGTACGCGGCCTGTCCTTCGCTCATAAGTAAAATAGTTCTTATCCTGTGGATAATTAGCTTTATTTCTTTTATCAGTTTTGTGTGCCTCTCTATCCCTATTTCTATGTTCGTTTTGATTTTTCCAATGAGGTTCGGTGCCTTTTGTTTCACTACTTCTCCGATATTGTGTAAAACGTCTCCTATTTTGAAATCTCTGTGCTTTATTGTGATCTTCACTATCTTCGCGATCTAACAATCTTTCCATGTCCCGAATTGTCCTAATTCCTTGGACTCTGTATGCATCCTGTATTCTTTGATCAAAATTGTCTGACAATATGCTAACTATTTCCCCTTCGTTTAGGTCGCTAATGGTCAAACATTTTAAGATGGCTGCTTTTTCCATAAAGTAATCGGATCTGTTTAACGGACCTCCTGGTCTGTATGTACCATTTTCTATCCTTTGTTTCAGGCCCTTTTGGGTTTCCCTACTCCAGTATTTATTTGTAAACAATTCCTCAAAATCTTCAAAATCCCTTACATATTCTTGATTTATTTGCCACCAAAATGATGTTGACCCGACGAGAGACTCTTCAATTATCTCTTTCAAATCATCTGTTGTTGAAATTAGCCCTTTCTTTTCTTCCTTAACTATGTACTGTTTTAGTTTGGTAAGAAACGACATGGGGTTTTGGTTTTTACCATCGAATTGAAGTGGCTTCTTAGGCCCCTGATCTGCCAGATACCTAACTGTTACTTCCTGGCTCTTAGGCCCTAAAATATTTTGTCCTGAACCATTGTTTACCGATGTCTGATCTAGCTTTGCTTCCTGCGTTTTTGTTTGGCCTTTTAATTGTTCTAGTTCAGCCTCTAATGAAGTAAATGCGGCGTGTAAATTACATATCTGTCTGTTATATCTTTGAAAGTCCTGCCTCATTTCTTGCATTCTATTCATAATTATTGTGAACTGCGCGTTACTGAAAGGTGGGGATTCAATGTTCGTTTGATTCTCAGAAAGGAGAGGTGGGATAGTATTGGATGGGAAATTTGGTACATATAGATCATCTGACTCATTGTCATCATTATTTTCATCAACCCTTTGGGTGTTATTATTCAGTATTTGCCCAGGATGTGTTTCCTGACCTATTGCCTGCCTAGTGGGTGGATTATCGTGTGCATCCTCTACATCCCTTTGTAAAAACTCAAACAAGTTAGTTTGTTCATTAGCCTTTTCTGTTAACCTGATGCTACTTCTTAGGTTATGTCTTTTAGACCGTCCCATTTTATGATATTTGTTTAGTGTATTTAATTGCCTAGCTATTATTTAAGCCTCCTTTATCTAGCCTACACTGTTGGGCGCCAAATTACGATAGTAAAAGTGAATCCTTTGGATATTTTATTATATATTTATTATTGAGAACTCTTTTCTCTTATGCAGGGAGTGGGTGTCTTTACCAAGTAGACTAAATAAAAGAGGCTGTGGGAGTTATAAACATTTATTTTAATAATTAGTTCAATATCACAGCAATGAAAGAATTATTTGATAATAATAAAACCTTATACTAATAGACCTTTAAAAGGGGGTAATTATGATAATATAATGTTCTTAAGAGCTAAAAAATAAATTAAAGACAGAGTTGCCACACAAGGTAAGCAAACACTGACCGTGCGTATGTGTGTGTGTAGATCAGAATTGCCACACTAAGGTAAGCAAACACTGACCGTGCGTATGTGTGTGTGTAGGACAGAATTGCCACACAAGGTAAGCAAACACTGACCTTTAAATGCGCGAAAGGGATACAACCGCAGTATTGCCACACCAGGGTAAGCAAACACTGCTTCAGTTGTACCTCTTTCGGAGGTGAGTGTCGGTGTGTCGTTTGCTGCTCCAGCAGCTCGATTTATACTCCCGGGGTACAAAAAGAATAAAAGACGCGACCAATAGCGAATAAGTGAAACCCCTCTAGGGCCAGATTGGTGCGCCTGATCGAAACATGGCGGCTTGCGTCAGCTGTCACCGCAGACTCCACAGAGTCTGGTTGTCATTGAGGTTATGTTCTGTCGCTTGTTTACGTTATGAATATTAATAGTTTCTATTGTTTATATTTAAGTGAATATTAATATAACTATAAATATGTATCAAAGGTTATAACATAATAATCATTTTAAAATACCTTGCGTGGTGTATTTCTTCTTTAAATAGGTGATGACTAAACTTATAACTGGATCGGACAGTGACGTGCGCGGTTTGCCTGGTATAGGCTATGTTTAGGTTGGAAATTGCCACAACCAAGTATATGACTATCTATATGTGATAATTTATGATAGTAAAATTATCATAGTTTATACACATTTAAATGATTGTGTTTCTTGTATAGGCCAGGTAGGACCATGCAAAGTATTACCACGCCGTCTTGAAAACGTGGTTTTTGTGCACCCTGACTTGGCTTCATCCTCTCGGAGTGAGCTATTTTTCTTTCATCAGTCCAGATTACCCGTCCCAATTTAGTAAATTTTAGAAACATTTAAATTACAACAATTCCTCTTTTTAAATTTTAGTAGAACATTGATTAATTACAGAAATAACAAGAATGACGGGCCCAAATAACTGAAAACATACATGATTAAACCACCAAAGAGAAACTGTTTGCATTGGCACCAAAATCACTACTCTAAAATAGTTGTAAATCTACATCGTATATTATAGCCCCCAATCCCATTCCATTGGCTGTTCATAAATAAGTATTTTTCCTGTTCTGTGTTAGAATTGGTCAATCTGATTCTCGGCAGCGATTTGTCGTCCACTGCTCCGAGCCAGCCAATGGGGCTAAATGTCTGGCAGCTGGCCAGGCAGTCAATCAGTGTGTAGCTGTCACTAGCTTTGGATGTGGTTGATTTCTTTATTTGTTTTTTAATTTTGTAAAGTTTTTATACATGTTGTATTGTTTTCTAGACTAGCTGTTATAAAATTAACAGGATTAACAAGGGAAGAGAAGAAGGGAAGAAAAAGGTTATTTGGTGGTGGTGACTGGTAGATGGTGATGATTACTTTTAGGCTAGCTAGTTTCCTAATGTTTTGTGTCATGTTTGAGGTTAATTTTCCCTTGAAGACGGAGTCAGAATCCAGATCCCGAATCATCGTGTATTTTTTCTTCACTAAAAAACTACAAAAACGTCCGTAATAACGTTTTAACTTTAACCTCAGTTAACTACACGTGTTGATCACCTGTGCTGAGGCAGACACTGGGCACCGACTCCGTAAGGGCCCTTGATCTCAGAGTCGTACTTCTGTGTCCATGCGTCACCCGGGAAGCTTCTCTGCTGAGGAACATGAAGCGCCTCGTACAGCCAGGGTGTCAGAGTGAGAGAGGCCGTTCCCGCAGCTCAGGCAGGATCGAAGTCACAATCATCGTGATGCACACAAACACCGCTGGGATTATCAGCTGTTCAACATCAACATCAAAAGCTTTTGCTCGATAATAATTTTCTAAAATATAATCAAAATTGTATGCTCTTTTAATGTGTTTAACCTTGATCTATAGTTAATTAATACCACTATAACTGCATATGGGGTCTATGGCAAGTTTGGAATTCACATAGAATCAAATGCAATGTTCATGTTGGTGGGTGACTGGTAGATGGCGATGATTACTTTAGGCTAATTTCCTAATGTTTTGTGCTGGTCAAATGTTTTAACATGTTGATCGCAGGGAAAGATTTAGTCGAGATTTCTACTATTGTATTTACATTGTACAATAATCATTATAATATGACTTTTGTGTTAATCCCAAAGATTATGTACAATAGAAAATTAAAAAAAACAAATTAATGAATAAAATAGTCACAAATGTTTAGTATTGAAAAAGGGCTAAAACTCAAAAACTATACTAAACATATACTAAAACTTGAGAGGTCGACTCCTGCTGTTACCTCGGAGAAGAGCGCCTTCTTGTTGCGGGAGGTGTGGTGGAAGCGCTTGACGTGCAGCGCCGCAAACTGTCTCCAGTGTTTGTTGCCTGGAGGGTCAATAATCTCGTGATCCTGCTCCTGCTCTTGCATCGGCACCGTAGAATCTATCAAAATCATGTCAACAATCAATAACAAAATCAAGAATAATCTAATGAATTCTGAAAAATGATTTTAATTTCTTGGCAAAACACTTCTTCTATTAAAATAAATAGTACACTTTTTACATGTATAAAAATCCCACTATACTCAACAAAATATCCTCTTCAGGTGAAAATATCTAATTATTGGAAAAATTTAATACATTACAATTTATAAATACAAAATGAGAGTTTTAAAGTTAACTTTAACCACTTTTAAGAGCTTTGGGACGCAAGGAATACTTGAGATCACTGAGAATGACTCATCAAATCTAAGGAAGTATTCTTAAGGTAAGATGATGGTCCATGTGTGTAAATTAGTATTTAAGTGTCTACTAATGCACCATACAAGAAGGCAGATTAGCTACAATTCTGATGGTCTGCTCATCTTATATGAGTATGGTTTTAAAACCATAAGGTTTTATAATTACAAAACAACAATATTAAGTTTTATTTGCAACAAATGCATTTAAATGCTTAGCTTTTCGGTCTGGCAAACAATAAACTGGTCCTTTGTATACTCGATATTGATAATTTGTGACCTGTTGAATTATGTAGCTATTTACAATCAAAATTTAAAATTTTCCTCTTCTTTAACAATAATTGTTAAATGGTAGTAAAAATACCAAAGGGTTAGTGTCAATACATAAATTCATGTTAGTATAGGTATAAATAAGCACCTACTGAAAGACAGGCCAATGAAGAATAAAGTTAGTCAAACAGTCCAAAATGCCACTACAGTATATACATAACCAATTTAGTTAGCAATAAAACCAGAATATATTAAAAACTAGCTTAACATTATATTCAGACTAAACTTCTACAATCATGTAAGACTAAGCACCCAGAAAATGAAAACAATTCTACAAGTTGTTAGCGAAAGAAAAGATATTATAAAGTAGAAATCATGGCAGCCTCACGGAGCAAAAACATCACAAGTGTAACTTACACTTAACAGTCGTACCATTCCTACGCACACTAATCTCATTCTCTGCTGAAAAACAACAAACCGAGTTCAAAACAGGGAAAGCTTACAGTTAACAGCTTCTTTGAAATAAATGAAACCAAAGAAAATGTTATGATAAGTAGATTGTGCATAGATGCCACAGGGCTGAGGCAGGAAGATCAACATTGTTTTGCAGCCCAAGCACAGATTGTGCTGCGATGGAATTCTTTTAAGAGTCTCAAGTAGAGCCCCTGACCTAACGTGTGTTCTAGTTCTCAAGACCACACACATTTAGTTACACTAAGATTTGGTTACATTTAACCCTTTATGTCTCATTATTTTTAAATTTTCAGAAAAGCCTCCCATATGGGTTTCCAGTCCCTGTAAGCAAATTTCAGAACCCTCTGCGGTGCATTACCAGTCATTGAATCACACCCTGCTGGATTTAGCGCCCCTGAGCTCAAAGCACTCCCTCCTCACTGATTTGATGAGCCATTTTCTCTTCAGTGATCCTCAGCTGGTCATTGTGGGTCCCCGCGACCGGGCGTGATCCAACAACTAGCACTGCACCGCACAGAGCGCACTGGTGATTCAACTCACGCCTGTGACAGACAGGGGCCAGCTGTCTCACTATAACCACTAAACCACCGGCTGTTTGTGTGGGCTGTCAAACTCACACTTGAGTTGCCGAGGAGGGGAGGAGTGGTAGTCAGCCTCTTCTCTGCTAGGCTGTTAGTGTTATGGTTCTCGCGATATCAGAGATGGTTTCAACCATCTCTAAACTGCACATCAAGCGCTCAAAGGAAATAGCATTTGTCGACCATAGTCGACACGCGACCTCAAGGTTAAGTCATCGACATTGGTCGAACCTCGGGAAGGTGGGAGTCAAGGGGAGAAAGGTGGTGAGAGATGGCAGCTATTCGTGCTAGAGCTGCCTCAACCATGTGGCATCTATGTGCAATCTACTTATCATATCATTTTCTTTGATAAACATAAGATGCATGATAATATAGTAGTTTTTAAATATCTTTGTAATTGGAAACACAAGAAAAGTTATTTAACTTTTCTGTCTGGCTAAGACCAGGGAGCATACTATAATGCATAATTACGGTGATTTTAAAAATTTCAACATCTTCTCCTGATAGGTTTCAGAGAAATATTAGTCAATTTTCATATAAACCAAAAAAATTCTTGGTAAAAATTGAACACAAGTCACGTCAACACTATTAAGGACTAAAGTTTGATGAATTATTACTAAAGAAGCATTACAACTCTTACTTAAAATAAAATAAATATTAAAAATAAAGACTAATGATAGTCTAAAGTCTAAACCACTTTATTCATTAACAACAATACAAGTTCATCTCTTTTGTATCAGATTTACACTTTAACTTTGTTTTCTTTATAATTGAGCAACTTCAATCATTTCTCCTTTCTTCATTAGCCTGTTGAAATGATGATTGCTGTAAAACTTTTAAAATAAAACATGTTTGGAACAAAATGTTGAAATAAAAACTATAAAATAATGAAAAGGTTACAGGCAAATATTTATACGTAAAAAAATAAACTGTAAAACAATTTTAAATGTGAAACTAGGCATACACAGGAGACATGAATAGTTCTAACTTGCATAGTAAATTATGAAAAGTTACCTGGTTGAGGCTTTTTAGCGGAGTTTTGACCGGCAGAGGCAACGTTCGACCGGAGTCAAAAAAGTAACTTTTCAACTTCCTGTACCAGCTAACTGGTTCTTTTCCTGAAAGGTTAGACATTATAATACCACTTATTGTCAGGCTCAGGGAGTTTTATTTTTTATTCTCTTTAGTACTGTTTATTTGTTAACAGGTCGGAAAGACTATTTGAACAGCGGGAAAGATTAAGGACCATTTTAAACGAGTGACTAAAACATAACCTTGAATCTTAGGTTTTCACGGCCGAGGTCAAAAGTATAATCTAGTTCTTCCACTTCACACTTGTCAAAACATAATTGTAATTTACTTAAATTCTTCGATCTCGCTATGGATTACCATCTTCAGTCACTGATTGGCTGAAGATGGATGGACTGATATACTTGCTGTCTGCTATCCTATTGATCACAGGTCTGCCAATAGGATAGCTGACTGTATCTTAGTTTTGGTGAATCAGTGCCTGGGATAGTTTTCCACTGCGATACCAAAATATTTCAAGTTAGTTGTGATAAAATTTTGACGCCGTTTGAATCGTAAGAACTAGATTTCAGTTAAAACGTAACCACTAAAATATAAGGCTTCCGGTTTACACTGCTTCACAGTTGAATTATAAATACTGCTGGAGAGTCATCCTCAGTAGCTGGTTGTCTGGCTGAGACTGGACTGGCCGGCCGTGGCGTCTTTTTATATACCCAACAGTGAGGGTGGGGCCTGTCACCTGACTGGCCTACACACACAAACATATACTTGAACGCTCAATAACACCATCATCAAACACAGAAGGACAGGGTTTTGAACACACTAATCACTATTTGAGATGCCGACCACTCTCATGAGGGTATTTTAAGGCAAATATGTGGTGAAGGATGAGTGTGGTGAGTGGTAGTAATGAGTTATGAGGTGTAGTCTTGTTACAAACTAAGGCCGACTCTTCCTTAGAATGGGTCATTTATAGCCCAATGACCAATGGAAATACATGGATAAACAGAGCCATCCACATATCAGACAAGGACAGTTGGAATTCAGAAAAGAAAACATTGAAGAAGACACTGCAAGACAATGGCTATACAAGACATCAAATCAACAAGGCATTACACCGACAGATTGCCTCAGCCGTCATCCAAAACGAAAACCAAACACAACTACAAGACAATGATCCACCGAAACGAGCCTACATTCCATACGTCAAGGACTACAGACAAGGTTGGTAAAATTCTGAAGAAACACAACATCCAAACTATATTCAAGCCAGCCAACAAACTCAAGAACTGTTTACGACCCTATCGAAGCCAGCCAATCCAGTTAGACAACGAACAACAAGCTCCGCCTTCTTCTGCCAGTCGGGTGACAGGCCCCACCCCTTTGGTATTTAAGAAGACGCCATGGCCGGCCAATCCAGTCTCTGCCAGTCAACCAGCAATTGAGGATGGCTCTCCAAAGCGAGGTCGAAATATTTAGCAATATTGATATTTCAACTGTGACGCAGTGTAAACCGGAAGCCTTAGATCTTAGGGATGACTCCGGCCGCAGAAGCTAAGAGTTAAAATTAAAACGTAACCGCTTGCATGCGGACAATAAAACGCAAGTTTATACAAATCTACAAAGTGCAAAAATACAAACAAGGGCAACTTGTGAAAATTGACTTACAACTGGAAACATGGAGAAAACAGGTAAAGTTTCTTGCTGTAACATCTGAGAATTAGAACTGATTACTATTTTTATGAACTAGAAATGAAAACTAGCAAAACATTTATTTCTCTGAATATAGTAAGAAAGCCTGTCCATTAAACGTTTTAAACAGGTAAAATCAGTAGGACAGTTAATTTACTATTTTTATACAAGGTAAAAGAATCTTACCCGATGGAACAGTTTCAGCAGTTTCATTATCTTCAGTCACTCTCAGAAATATCTGGAACCATAAAATATTATGATATGAAACAATATACAGTAGCTAAACACTAAGCTGAACTGACTACTTCTGATTTCCAACAAAATAATGCATGGATAGCTAGGAAGATAGATGCATGGATAGATGAAGCAAAAAATTACAATAAGCTAGAAAAATCATTCTTTTGCCCTTTCTTTTTTCTCTTTCTTACAAAAAGGAGAAAAACAAATGCCTAACCTCACAGGCTATAAATACTAAATTAGGGACCGATACAAAATATATTATTTATATTTAAGGAGCTGAAAGTGGATATTGTCAAATAATACATGACTATAACTTATCAGTTTCAGACTAAAAATTGCTCAAAACAGGTTAAAAATAACCCTTCCTCAAATTTCCATATTTTCCTGGATTTGACCCAAGTACCTCCTGGTTACATTGGTTATACAAAGAATAGTCCTTATTAAAAAGTAGCACTCAACAAAACAGTGCTGACCATTTCAGTGGGTAACAATAGGATTTAGGTGTATTTTTTTTGTTTGTTTTGTTTTCTTCTCTCAATGAATATGAATTGATATTGGACTCAATGAATAAAGAAGGACAGAAAGAAGTGTTTTGTATTATTGTATTAATGACTTAGCCAATTGTTAATCTTAAATAAATATTTGAATTTCTACAAACCAAATTCAAAACAATTATGGGTGTTAAGTTGTACCATGCCAACATGAAATTCTTTTTAACTCAGTACACTTTTTGAAAATTGGGACAGAAATTCTAGGCTAATAAGTAATAACTTTAAGTATCACTCTCCTTTGGTTTGCATTAATGATCACAAACGTCGTTAACTCTAAATCAATTCTTTACCGATGATACAACTTTTTTTTTAACTCAAGTACTAATTTTAATGAGCTCAAAGTTTAGCTCAAAATTCAATAGATACAGCCAGAATGGTTCAAAACTAACGGTTTCCTTCTTAATGAAGATAAACTCAAAAATATACATTTTCCTTAAGACCACTTAATAATGATGTACCACTAGATAATTTCACTGATCAAGTTAAGTTTCTGGTGTTTATATTGATAAAAATCTGTTGGGGTTACCATATTGATTATATTAATTCAAGGTTATCTAGAGTTATTTTTCTTATTAATAAATTAACAAAATGTATAAATAAAGATTATATCCGTTTGCATACTTTTCATATTTTCAATCAATATTTAGATATGGCCTTATTTTTTTTACGGTAATTGTAGCAGAATTGAAGAAGTTTTAATTTTACAGAAAAAGTTGTTAGGATTATAAGTAGGGATGGGTCGGTTCCAATTTTATGCCGTTATCGGTTATCGGTTCTCTAGCCATTTCGTTATCGGTTATCGGTTCCATCGGTTCTTTCCTGATACTAGGTGTGCGCGAGTACTGATTTTTTGAGTCGAAGTTCGAGTACTTTCCGATACTCAACTCGCTCGAAGATCGCAAAGCTCGAATTTGGTCGAGTAATTTGCCGCGAACGGTATCAAGTCGCGGATTTTACCGCTGAAGTAGCGAAGTCAAGAAATCGCCAACGGTATCGAGTCTGATTTAAATCGCCGACGGCGGGAGTCAAGTCGCCGCTAACGGCACCGGTTGTGATTTCACCGCGGGCGCACGAGTCAAAAATCGCCGCTAACGGTATCGGTCGATTTTACCACGAAGCGCATGGAGTCAAGAATCGCCGCTTAACGGTACCGGTTGTGATTTCACCGCGGGCGCACGAGTCAAAAATCGCCGCTGAACGGTATCGAAGTCGTGATTTACCACAAGCGAAGGGGAGTCAAGAAATCGCCGCTTAACGGTACCGTTGTGATTTCACCGCGGCGCACAGAGTCAAGAAATCGCCGCGAACGGTATCAAGTCGCGGATTTTACAATGGAAGTGAAGGGAGTCAAGAAATCGCCGCTAACGGTACCGGTGTGATTTCACCGCTGGCGTTAAGGGAGTCAAGAAATCGCCGCTAACGGTATCAATTGTGATTTCACCGTTCTGGAACCGTTTAGTTTGTCGGTCATCGGTTATCGGTTCCGCAAGAACGGTGGAACCGATAACCGAACCGAACCGACCCATCCCTAATTATAAGTAATGCTGAATTCCTGGACCACTGTAAACCTCTCTTTGTTACTCAAAAATACCAACTATCATTAATCTATATATTTACGATCTTGTCTTATATATTTTTTAAACACCCCAATATAATTAAGAATGTTACTCATAATTACAATACTAGAACTAGTTAGTGGTTTTGCTAAAGTAGATTTCTTTAGACTAAGTAAGTCTGTCAACAGCTATCATGTAATCTCAATTAAAATCTATAATAAACTATGTCACTTAATGGACAATACCAACAAAATGTATTTTGCAATAAACTTTATAATTGGCTCATAAGTAATCCGCTTATTCAATTGACTAATTTTTTTGACTCATATGTTTTATTTTAAATACATGTTATTTATTGTTATTTATTATATATACATTGTTATTTATTTTGCATCTTAGTAATGTAGCACTATAGATATTTATAACTAAGTAGATTTCTATTATGATTTGTAATGACCTTGTCAATGAATGTATTAACATTTAAAATGGCAATAACGATATTTATTTATTTATTTATTTATTTATCTAACCCATTAAACAACCTAGGATTAAAAAACAACTTTACTACACATCTGCGTTATCTTTTACCAAACATGAGGAATAGATTTATGCCTATACCTCACCTCTTCCAGTGAAGTGTCGGAAATGCCGTAAGACTTGACGTGGAGGGAGGTCTGTTGCTTGTCCAAGGCTAGGAACAGCGCCGGCAACTGCTTCTGAGATCCTTGCGGCAGAAGATACACACTCTCGTCTCCTATGTTCTCCAGGAGCTTGGCTGAGGCTATGTGCCTGTGTATGAACTCTGTCCTCTCTATGCAACACAGATACATAACTCACAACTATAATCTAGTTCTTCCAGTTCACACAGCGTCAAAACATCATTATGATTAGTTTGAAATATTTCGGTCTAGCCGGTTACTGATTGGCTGAAACTAAGTTACTTAGTTGCTTGATGCCAACTGTTAATGTTCTTTTATTATTTAAATTAAATTTTACTTTTATTTTTTGGTTTATTTTAATTTAAGTTTAAAAGATGGTTGGATTAGAACTACAAGTTGTATTTTAATGTTGCATACAAAGTTAAATGATTTAGAGTGAAATTGAGAAGAAGGAGCATTTTGTTTACTTAATATAAGTTACTTGTATATATTTTTTCTTTGAGCTTTAGTTTGAATAATTTTATTTGAAGGAACCTCTCAACAGGCCCTGCCTAAGGAGGCTAATTATTTTTGAAGGTTTGTGTGTAAATGAAAGTAAGAGGTAATTATTTTTAGAGTAAGTTAATTTTTGTTATTTTGTGTGTGATATTACGAACACTTTCGACCGGTGACTTGTTATGTTAAATATCTCTACACTCTATTATATTTTATTTGTATACTCTTTTGAACTATTTATTGTATACATACACTTCAAAAATGAAACATATTCTGTTTTATTCATTGGCTGTGACACTTCTAAAAAGCTGGCAACCAGTCCTGAAGAAGTCCTTTTGACATTGTCACAGCCAATAAGAACATCGACTGTTGGCATCCCTCTTCCAATGGACGATTAGCAGCCCTGCCACCAATAGAATAGTAGACAGCCAGAATCTCAGTTTTAGCCAATCAGTGACTAAAGATGGTATTGCACAGCAAGACCGATATATCTCAAGCTAATTATTATTTTTTAACGCGGTGTGAACCGGAAGAACTAGATTATAGTTGCAACACAGAATCGGTACAGTACACTTGGCAATACAAGTTCAATTTATTGTATGTGTCAGAACATTAGAGAAGTGGAGGAAGCACTTTGTTCAGTCTGACGTAAATTAGTGTCTTTAAACCCTTTGACAGGTGAGTTTTCCAGGAGAATTTGTGCCCCAGAAAGTTGAGTTTTTACATTTTATTTTCATAATTTTTTTTGTATAAGTATTTTTTAAATACTGGGTTTTGGTCAAATAACCTGTTTTAAACCTTAAAAATATATTTTTTTGTTAAAATAGGTACATAGGTAAAAAAGTGTTTTGATGTTTGAAAATTTATTTTATATATAACTTTTTAGTTATTATATTGGATATAATTCAAATGTGGTTACAAAGAAAAAGGTGTGTGCATCTTTACCTCAAAAGTTTAGCTTTGTATGGTAAGTGAAAAAGAAGAATGCCTTGAGAGGGAAGCGTAGCGTGTCACACTTCAGCGAGTCGCGGCACATCACTACTGCTTGGCCTTCTCCTGAATAGTCGCTACGTTTTCGTCTTCTTTCTCAATTTCACATTAACTTTCACCGTTCATAAAAATCTCCGCTATGATTGTTAGAAAGAGGTGGTTACAATAATAAAGCGCTCTCAAAATAAAAGTAAATAGTTAGTGAAACTAAATCAATAAGTAATCAAATATAAGTAAAACTGCTGAAAACAACTGTTTATAACTTTTCCTTGAACACAATGAATAGTAATAAACACAAGAAACAAATAAAACAAATCAGCTGTCAGTTTACCAGATGTCTTATAAAACCATAGATGAAATATGTCGGCACAACACGAAGCGATGTCAGGCAGCAAAACCCAACTGGTAGACATCAGCTACAATCTAAGCGGATCAATATTTTAACTGTTTCCAGAGGTTAGAAAAACTCCGCTAGATAGCAGGGCATCCACAAGCGTTATACTTTATAAACTGAGCGGGTGTATTGATCACAACAGTCGTCTCGCGTGCTACAAGAGGTCTATCGCCCGACCGCCAAGCGTTCGCGAGCGTGCGCAGCCGCGCACTCAAGCCTTGTGACATAAGCGTTGCATGCATACCTGCTAAAGGGTTAAACAGAAAGTAATAATAATTCAACTTATTTGACTCTGCTTCTGATATCATTTCATTCACCACTGGACAAAAATTTGTCCAGAGCTTGAATATGTGTAGAAAAATTAATTGAACAGCTTTTAAATAGAGAAGTGGGCCAGGAATGGTTAAACAGTTTAACGTCCACAACATTAATTGGGTTATTCAATATTCATAATACTTTAGTGTAGTAAATTTACAATTTGAACCAAGAAAAAAATATTCTACAGTTTCAAAACACTCTTCATGTTTTATTCTCATTAATTAATACAATTCTTAAGTGATGACAACGAAGTGATTGTATCAAAAAGTACTGGGATGAACACAACACAGCTGCCTCAAAAGACAAAGATAATGGACTGACTAAAGTGATCATATGTGTTTGTAAAAGCTAAATAAATAATACAATTCTTACCTTTAATACTATCCTCCGAGTTGTTATCAGCCTAAACAAGACAAAACTAAATTAAAACCAAACCTTTTTATAAATGACTTTTTAAAATGTTCAAACAGATTTAATGTTAAGTTTAATATCTGAACATACAATTATATCACATTTAAAAACATTATCATATACAGAAAGTATTGGTGTTTACCAACCCGACTAGGTTAGGTTGGATTAGGTATTGCTGACCCTACTAAATTACTTTTTTTGTAAACTCCTACAAGATTGAAGATGAGTTAAATATTCATAGCAACCTTCATAGCCACAAAACTAACTAAATGTGAAAGGATAGCTTGTGAAGTGAAAGTGCTTGCAATACCTGGGACTCTACGGTGAGGTAGTAACGCTGCCGAAGTGGTTCTTGAGGAACACACTTGTGCCGCAGCACTGCAGCTGACCGTTGGCGATGATGGCGATTCTGTCTCCGAGCAAGTCAGCTTCGTCCATGTAGTGAGTGGTTAGAATCACGGTGCGGTCTGCAACCAGACGTCAAATCAAGAGTATAATCTAGTTCTACCGGTTCACACCGTGTCAAAACATCATAATAACTAGCTAGATATTTCAGTCTCGCTGTGGAGAAATAGAAATGACATATCAATCCTAAATCACTCGTTAAAATGTTTCTGCAAATCAACTAAAACTGTAGGTATAAAATTCTGCAAAATCTTAAAAAGATTAAAAAAAAAATTAAGAACTATTTAAAGATGAGGCTTTGAGGATAAAGGGATTTTTTATATACCTTTGAAGAATTATAAAAAATAAAGGTATAAACTATATTCATTAAATGTATAAATTTAAGATATTTCAAAGCATTTAAAAAAAAACATATATTTAAGCTGAATTTATAATACATTCCTTTAATATTATTATTAATATTACTAAGTTATAACTATAATGTAACTAGCTAACGCCAATCAATAATTGTACTGGGTCATCATGTGCAGTTTGTTTTGATTGAATAATGTTTTGAATTTGATTTGAATACCATCTGCAGTCGCCGACTGGATGAAACTGAAATCCTTGCTGTCTGCTATCCTATTGGCCACAGGGCTGCCAAGTGCCAACCAATAGGATAGCAGACAGCAAGTAGCTCAGGTTCAGCCAACCAGTAGATTTTGTAGTCCTAATTTCGCCTCGTTAAAACAAGAGATACACTTTTAACTTTACCTCACCTATCTTAAGAAAATGAAGAAAGTCGCGGGACGGAAACCTGACAGCAGATTAAAGCCAGCAACATTTTGTCCCAAAAAGCTGTTAATATTTGGGTATGAGAGTTTTTTTATTCCGTATTGTCCTGACTTGTCTTGAAAAATCTTGAATATTTAAAATTTCCTGCCTAGTTTCATATCAAAATCTACAAGTTCATCCCATCTACCTTTAGTTTAAAGTTGTTAAAATATACATCAAAAGAAAGGAAAGTTCTTAACTCTTATGCGGCTGGTTTTTGGTTTTCTACTTTTATAAATGTTAAGAAATATTTCCGTCATCTCAAGTAATTGTACATTATTTCTATGTAATTAAAATAAAGAAAGAAAACTTGAGAAATGGACTCGTAATGGATTTACCAGTAATGTACTGACCTTTCTTGTACTTGATCAACAGCTCCCAAATGGACCTTCTTGAGTCGGGTCAACTCCTGGCGTAGGCTCGTCTAGAATCACAGTCCTGCAAGGATTTCGAGATTAGAAATTATATTTTGTAAACCATTTTTAAAATTAAGACTAATAACTTAAATTACTAGGGCCCTTATAACTTAAATTACAATGGAAGTTAATTTCTGAACAGACTTTAATTGCTTGGTTCTCAACTCACTTTGAGCCTCCTATGAAAGCCACGGCGACGGACAGTTTGCGCTTCATGCCCCCTGACAGGTCCTTGGACAGAGACGTTGCCTTGTGCGGCAGACCCAGGTCTGAGATCATCTGATGTATCTCTGGTTCCACCTCTGCCTCTGTCTTGCCTCTCAGCATCGCAAAGAACCACAGTGTCTCCTCTACAGTCAGTCTGCAACATTCAGTGTTTCAGTGTCAATAATCTTGACTCAAACTTGTAAATAACACTAATTTAGCTTGGCAATCAATATATAACAACAGTTCTTACTGTCTTGGATATACAGCTCAAGTTGAGTTTTAAATTCCCTTTCTTTACTTTTGAAAAAGGAGAAATTGTGAAAAACCCCTTTGAAGAATGTTTTTATAGGGTCCTAAGTGTTTTTTAGCGTATTTTGCACCACCCAAAAACTGGAGGGCCCTGTTTAAAAAATACAAACACCCTCTTAGTGACACTTCAAAAGAAAGGTAATTTTAATACAAATTTAATGTCAAAAACTCATTTTTTGTCATACAACTCATTTTTTGTCATACCCATTTAAAGATAACAAGTTGTCAGGTTTCAAATGCCACAATTTATTTTGACTGACAAATGTTTTGGAAAAAATCCCCAGAGGGCTATGTTACATCCCCGTGTGAAAAAAACTCACAAAAGATTTGTCAATCAAAATAATTTGTATGCTTAATGTGGTATTCAGTATTATAAACCTGACAGCTTAGGTGGACAATTTTTCTTTGCATTGTTGAAATTGTGTTAAAATTACCATTCTTTTGAGGCTTTTGGGGTGGAGTGGGTAACGCAAAGTATGTCAAATTTTCAAAAACCCACCTATAAAAACATTGCTTAAATGATTTTAAAATTTTTTTTTAAAGCTAAGGTGGTGGAGGTTTAAAACTCACCTAATAAATAATTTTAGTTGACTCCCAAGATATTTGTTAATATACTTCTCCATTTGCAATTCTGGTTCGCGTGAAGTTTTTATTATTAACAGGTCTTTTGAGCAAAAATACTAAACAATTTCCCAGGTCTTAAAACAAGTGGACAACATTTTTAATGTTGCTTAGTAATTGAATATATACAGTAGACCCTCGATGAACGAACTAATGTGGCGACAGGTGGTCCGGATTTGAAAATCCGGACGACGAGAGGACCTGATAAGCATATCCTGGTGCATTAGGATGCGATAAAATAGACTCAAGATGGCGTAATTTGAGGTCCAGATGGGTTACCTGGCGTGTTTGCTGAGCCACATACGTGAAACCACTCACTCTTGTAGGCAGTACTCACACTAAAGGTGTACGATATAAAAAACATTTAGCGTTAGAAAATGTATTTATTTAGGTTCAAAAATACTGTATTTTCACAATTTATGTACAATTCATATTTACAGTAAAAAGGTTTCTAATTTTAATAAAATTCCTCCATAGAATGAACACTCTTGCGCTTTTTGTCCATAATAATCACACAATTTAATCCCCGACACACTAACACAAGTTATCACAATACAGATATCATCGCGAATCAGCTGCGTAACTCACTGTTGTTTACATTTTGTGACAGTGCTGGAAGAGGGTGACTTCGCCCGTGTACAGTAGATAGCCCTGACATTATGATCCTCCCTGCTCCAGTCTGCGGTGTATCCTGACAACCAACATCGATTAGCAAACTCAGAACTCAGTTGCGTTTCTGCGTGCTTTGGTATTGTCAGCGTGGCGTTAGTGCACTATATTGTCATTAAATATTGTTTTAAATTACGTTTAGCGTTGATGTTAAAAATACTGTATGTAACAAAAATATGTTTTTGTATATTTAATTACCGAGGGTGGTCGGACCATCCCGAATCCGGTCAGCGAGGTCGTTTGACGGCGTCTACTGTAATATATTTAGAAAAGGTGTAAAAACTAATCTTGAAAAGAAAATGAACTGAGCGGAAGAGTTAAGAATATTCAATTTAAAACACGATTATTAATAATTTTACCAGCAAGAATTCTTTAGTTGGGCAAAAGCAAAGTTATCTAATAAAATCAGCCTGTGAAAAACTTTAAAACAACTGACATGAAATAATAATGGTTTTCTTAGCAATGTTCGTAGTTTACTTACAAATCAAAGAGAACATTGTGCTGAGGACACATGCCCAGGTTGTTTCTTATCCGATCCATATCTCGGCGGATATCACTGCCGTAGATGTAAGCTGTCCCACTCGTTGGAGGAAACATTCCCGTCAATATGGATCTGAAAAGTGCTGATAATTAATCAAGTTTCCTTATCAATTCCTCTTTTTACCCAAAGTGTGTTTCACTGTGTGAGTATAGCGAGGCATCGATTATACCACATATTGGGGTCGTAATGCAAAACAATGGAAAAGCATCACTGTGTTTGCATTTAAAGGCGTAACTTCGGATTATTAAACTGGTACTACTGTAAGATTATTACATACTATTTATTATTACAAATTTATCCTTTAAATCAAACAAAACCCAACTAATCTTAGCAACAAACCTAAAATACAAAGAAACTAAACTTAACAAAACTTACCCTACCAACACCAGCTTTCGGCTGCGCTCAAAAGCCATGTAGCCGATGCCCCAAACACAAACACACCCAACACTCGGTCCAAGACCTCTCTTTGATCTGTCTCTGTCCTGTCTCCAACCTATCTCCCTATGACCTTACTCCAACTATATACTGGTAAGCTAAGCCCTTGGCAACAAGGCTACACATATCAGACACCCAGCTATTCACAATTTCTACAAGGTTTCCTACAGTACATGCTATCTACCAGCTAAATACGAAAGTACATTAAATCCTATCTAAAATTTTAATTTTTAAGTGACAACAAAATACTAAACAAAAACACAATTACTTATTTACACAACTGTATTCGAACAAAGTCACTGCAAGTTGTTGTTTCTTGTGTTGCTTTTCAGTAGGCAGTAACGTAAATAGTAACCCTCAACATTCAGATTGTATGTTTCACTTAAATTCGCATCCAATATTCAGAAAAACAACAACTTGACATGGAGGGTACCTAAAGTGAATGATTGAGTGGGATGAATAATATGTTGGATGATGAGGTGTTGTCTTGTTACAAACTAGCGCTAACTGTAATGCACAGCCCAGCAATAGGTAGCAATGGACGGGTTTACTCTCAATTGTTTACAGTGGGAAGAGACATTCATGCAATGTTAGCAGTGCCGGGAATACAGCCCTGAAAAGCATGCACTAACTATACCACTGAGCTATTGCCTACACCACTTCCAGAATCCATTGTCTATTACAAAAAACAAGATATTTTTTGTAGTACAGTACGATCTCACAAATTCAGCCCTATATCGGGATCGGAAGAGCGGATCAGAAATGCGGATTAGTGGAGGTTCACTAAAAAAGATTCAATTTGCCAGGAATAATATTTCTTACATTGAGAACAATTCACTACTCTTAAGAATGCTTCAATTTCATTCTTATTCTTCCTTATGTCTGTGAATTTTGATCTGCCGATGTTAACTTATCATTACATTCTAATCATTTTAAAATCCGTGCTTTTGATCTATGTCAAAGTAACATGATTACGTTTTTGCAACATCTCTCGGCCTGTACTGAGCGGGCACCGATTAGCAATAAGGCATACGCTTTACAGACAAGTAGAGACTTAAAACAGGAGCTAAATGGCTGGCGGTCACAGTGCGGATCACTGGACGTGTCGGAGTGGCGAACGGCCGGATTATAGAGACTGTACTGTATAGCCATCATATTGAGTGCATCCACACTTATATTCAAATAATTTAATAAGCTTCTGCAGCTCTAATTGAGCTTCTGCAAACCATTGACAATTTATTAGGCTGCTTAAATATTTTCAGTTGTTCACAAACAACCTATGAATTTAGCCGGTAGCGCTTACATGGTGGTGGTTTTCCCCGCCCCGTTGTGACCGAGGAAAGAAGTGATCTGGTTCTCGTAAAAGTTGATGTTGAGATTGTTGAGTGCAACTTTGCCGTTGTCGTAAACCATTCCGAGCTTGTGAACGAAAACTCCCATCTTCATCCCCTTTGGCTCAGGCTCGAAACTGTCTTGTAAGTCAGCAGCTAAAACAACCCAAATCAGTGTTTGAATAAGCTTTATGTTATAAGAAAAAGTTTTACAGATTTCAAATCATTCTACCGTAGCAGCTGAATTCACAGTTAGGTATGTTGTCTCAATAATTACCGGTATTGCTAAGTTTGTGCATCAAACACTTGTTTACAGTTACAAATGTTTGCACTGTTAATATTTAAAATAACAGGATTTTTATTACATTAGTAGAATATCATCAACAAACATTGTGAAACTTAGTAAATCGATCAGCTTTCAGTCAATGATGAAATAGTTTAGAGGTATATTAAAGCTCTGTGGTTGATAAATAAATTTACTGAAGCCTTCACATTGACTTATTTAGTATACAAAAGTCATAAGCGGAAACTTACACTGTTCGTTTTCAATAAGTTTATCGTAACTGTCAGCGAGACCTGTTCTGCACTTTGAGCCGAACCAATAAGACTTGGTTACTGGGAAGTACCAGCACTTCGGAATCCCAAATTCACCTGAAAATACAACTTTTTTAAAGATATATTGGCAAAAGAAAATCTTGAGGAATGTGTGCCGGAAATGGCCTAACTTATTGACTAAACTGCAGCACAGAATATCTACTTTAAATAAATGTTGTACCTGGGAAAACAGCCTCGATGTACCACGTGAGGACGAGGTGACCGGCATCGGCTACAGCATAGCCATGATGTAGCCGAGGTTGAAGTTGTCTCCGTAGATCGGACTCTCCCACAAGTCTGACCAGCCGACTCCTGTCCCTCTCTCCTCTAACAGAGCCAAGTAGCCGGCACCTAGTCCCAGGGCCACGTTGGACGACAACGACTGTACAGAAATTCACGCTATGAAGTTGTTCCCTGTAGATCACTCTCAAGAAGTTTACGTTTATTAGGTCACTAAAAAAATATATTTTAATTTTGTACCAACTCAAGTTTTGAATTTGCTAAAGGTAAACAAAGATTTTAAAAGCCTAAAAAAATTGAAAATTAACATTTTAAGACAATTTAAGACAAAAATATTTTTCTTAATTCCTTCCCAAAGAGAAAAATTCAATCCAGCTTGCCCCTACTGGAATTTATTATGAGGATACAGCTCTTGTACTCAAGAAAAGCTGAAGTGAATACTTACCAGCAATGTTTTAGCGAGTGGACTCATCTGGAGGATCCAGCGCACCATGAAGCTGTAGGGAAGATACAACAGGAAGAATATAATTCCTCCCGAAGCAGCGGACAAGTTCGCTTTCGAGAAGAGTGTAGAGATCAAGAAGGCGAGTGCCATTGTTGCGATGCAGATTGTCAGAAATGCAAAGATCAATGTAGGATCAGCACTGTTTAGAATCTCTCCATACTGTAAGAGTAACAAGAATATTTTAGAACTAGACACAATTCTTTGCTTGAAGTTTCTTGTTGACGATTGTACAATATCTGAGGTTTAAATATTATTACGGACATTTTTCAACGATTTTAAGAGAACAAAAAGTACACGACGTTTTGGGATCTGGAATCTGACCGCCTCAGGAAAAAAATAACCTCAAACATAACACACAAAAATTAGTAAAAGAGCTGGCCTGTAAGTAATCCCCCCAAGCTGACCAGTCATCTGTTAAAATTTTTCTCCTGTTAAACTTGTTAATTTTGTAACAGCTAGCCAAGAAAACATTACAACATGTACACAAAAATTTACACAAAATAAAAAACAAATAGGGAAATCAAGCAACTCCACGGCCAGTGACAGCTGCCAGACAGCCCCATTGGCTGGCTCAAAGCAGTGAACGACCAATCACAGCCTTGAATCAGTCTGAACAACTGCAACACAACAAATACCTATTTGGAATTTCCTTTCCATTGGCTGTACATAAGTAGGTATTTGTTGTGTTCTCTATTACAGTTGGTAAGTCTGGTTAAGGTCGTTCACTGCTACATTTACTGTAACGTTTGCTGAGGTTTGCTTCATTCTAACTGCGGTTCTGGCGTGGGGCTGCAGTTGCTGCACCAATAAATAAAAAATAAATAAATAAATTAAAGGTGTTTTGAAGTTAGTGAATAGTTAGTTGTGTTGTTAAGAAGTAAATTCCAAGTTTTGACATTTGTTGTGTCTACAACTTTTATGTTCAAAAATACATTTTTTAGTTTATTGAAACTAGGTACTTGTATTGATTTTTTGGTGGCATATAAAGGTTGGGGTATACTGTAATACACTTTGCCCTGCAGATGCAGGAGATGTTTTGTTCATAGCGAATATACTAAAGAATATCATAATGAAGAAATAAATTTCCTCGATATAACTATTTCAAAAGCAGAAAAAAACATATGTTCAAAATCTATAGAAAATCAACTCAATCTGAATTAGTTATTCCAAGGATTCCAACCACCCCTGGTCACAGAAATGGCTGGATTTCATGCATTAATTAACAGACTTATGAATATTCCCATGAGCCAGTCTGATTTTAACAAAGAAGAACGTAATTAAATACATAGCAGTTAAAAATGGGTACAGTGATAAGTTGATAGATAATATGATTAAGAGAAACATAATAATCAGAGTAAATTGGTAAGCCCTCAGAGTTGTAATGGCCGAAAGTTAGTTTGTGCCTTACAATAGATCATTAGACAAAGCCATTAGAAAAACATTCAACAATTCAGAGTTCAAATTATGCTATGGGACCAAGAACAGCGTTCCAATTGATAAAATCTAGTGAACAAACCAAGAAAAAATACAAACATGTTTGATAACTCTGGAGTCTATAGAATAAATTGTAATGACTGTTCAAGTTTTTATATTGGGCAAACAGGGCGGCCCTTCAAATCCAGATTTAAAGAGCACATTCAAACTTTGCGGTCTAACAACATAGCGTCTATGAAGTAGTCTTTTGAACACTTGCTGGAAACCAACCATACTTATTCAAATATGGAAAAGAACATGGTTATCCTAGAAACGGACGTAAAAGGTGACAGCATGAACTGTAAAGAGGACTTTCATATTTATGTCAACCAGAAAACCAGCCCGGATCAATTGCTTAATACTATGCATATCACTACCAATAACCCTGTTTTTGATTATATAAACAACTTAAAAAGGTAAAGAAAAAATTGATCAAGAGTCCACTGTTTTAACATCTGCTTTGAATGTTGTGTTTATAAGTTTGTTGTTTTGTAAAATATTTGTATTAACCTAAACACCTACGATGATGGGCTAAGTCCCGAAACCGGTAGTGTTGGTTATTAAAAGATGATAAAAAGGGTACTTTATTGTCTTTTGTTCTTTAATAATATTACAAGTAGCCCTGTGTGAACAAACCTTTTCAAATAAATAAATATCTTTATTTGTCATTAGGATTTTACAATCATTGACAATTGTCATGTAAGGCTACTTACTTTATAGGTTGGACATCAGAATTCCCATTATAACTAAACAAACTAATATTAAGACATTGCCTGATTTATATTATAATAGTTTTGAAAAGAAAATAACAGTTAACATTCCAATAAATTTAACATTTTAATCTAATTGTATTTTTTGCTAAAAAATTCTACAATATTGTAGAATGGATTTTGAAGAAGCCAGAGGTAAAATTCGCATTAAAAGCTGTTTATTAGAATAAGTGTTTAATAAATGTTCTATTGAGTTAAAGATTTTTAAAGCTATCACCATATGACTATTTGTTGTCTTACTTAGTCTGTGGAATTTAATGTAAGTATTGTTTTTCCCTCTTGTATGATAGCTGTGAATTTCATGGGTTGGGCTCAGAAAGTTATGATTTTAATTATGTATACTGCAAGATCAAATATGTACAAGTTAATTATAGTCTGGATTTCCAGTTGATAAAAGTGGTCTGCAATGTTCCTTTATAATTTGTTGTATAAACAATTTTAAAAATTTACTCTTCTGCAGTTAGCAATTTATTTACTTAACTGAAGTAATCAAAAAACCAACAATTTTATGGGGAACATACAGAAAAATATGTGTCTGAGTGCTCTGCCTTCTTCAACCCAAACTCACTGAGAAAATTTACACAATTAAATGTGCAGTAAAATAAATCAAAATTAAGTTGGTGAAGCTAATCTATATAGAAAATACAAGGGCTGTTTTGAATTAAGTTCCGTTCGAAAATTCTAAAACTTACACTATTTGTGGACTTGTTTCTGGTATTCATATTAAAGAGCATTCTTTCACCTGCAATTTGGCATATTTACGATGAAGATCAGAGCACTTATCAAGTTATCAAACTAAGGCACAAAATTTCTTTTGCCATTGCATGACATAACGTGAACGTAATTCACTTCTAAATCTGCTTAAGTTCGCAAAATGCTGGATTATACGCAACTTTTAAAAGTTAAAGACAGAACTTTTTGAAAAAAGTTGTACACTAAAATTATTTTTTTTAAAGTAAATATGGCTATTATTTTACAGGCAAGAGAAAAAACATGTAGAGATAATTTTGATTCAAAGTTTAGATAGTAAACAAATATCAAAACAAAATGTTGAACATACCGTAGGATTCACAATGAGTCCATCCAACAACGTATAATTTGCATACGTGAGTTCAATCGTCAGAAGTTAATTTCTGAACAGCCTTTGTATCCAAAGGAATCCACTTTGTAGTTTAACCCCTAAACTTATTTTGTATTAACTCCATCTAAATCTTATCACCTTTGAAATCGAAATATTGATCTGCAGTGAAGGTTTCTTACCACTAGAACAGCAGTGAGTAGCACGATGGTGAGCAGCATGGGCACGATGCTGTCTATGAACCAGCCGAGCCAATGCACCAAGTTGCCAAGTCCCATCACTCTCATCGTCTCCTTCAGTCTCTGCTCCTTCTCGTACACAATGCTCTTCACCATCATCGCGCACGTGTACACCCACGACAGCACCATGAACAGCGGGAACGTGCGCGATATTGCAATCACAAACCTGACCGGCAGAAAAGCACTTTCATGTCATGTTCAAAATTATATATGGTGCTTGCTCCTTCTACTGGGAGGTATCCCATTTCCCAGACCCTCCGGTGTTCCAGCCCTTTTAGCAAAGATAATGTTATGGTAAGTAGATTGTGCATAGATGCCACATGGCTGAGGCAGGAAAATCAACATAGTTTGGCAGCCCAAGCACAGATAGCGCTGTGAGCGAATTCTTTCAAGAGCTTCAAGTAGAGCCACTGACGCACGCGGAAGTTTGTTCGTTCTCGAAAATTACAATTCGGTCACATTTAAGTCATCGGCATCGGACAAACTCGAGCATGTGGAGCCGAAGGGGGAGAAAGACGGCAAGAGATGGCAATACTCACAGTGCAATCTGTGCTTGGGCTGCCGAACTATGTTGATTTTCCAACCTCATTCATGTGGCATCTATGCCCCATCTACCTACTATGACATTATCTTTGCCAAAACTTAAACAGAGGATTGAAGAAACAGCACTCATAGTTTGTTCTACAGTATACACTACAGTATGTTCCTCACCTATCCTCGATGTAGCAAGGGTAGGGGGCCTGCTGCAGAAACACGCCCGGGGGTTGACTACGGCCTGACTGCTCTGTGATGATGAGATGGTCCAGCATGTCCTGCAGATACGCAAACCCGTACGTTATGTACTTCAGGTCGATAGCAGGCCGCAGTCGGGCCCCAACCTTTGAAACCGGTCCTGTATGTACTCTGTGCTGTCCACTCGGTCCACGCTCATCCTGCCACACAACACATGTTCAACGATTAATCTCAGTTCAAGAAGATTATAAAGAAGAAAAAGTAAAATGGTGTTGGATTGGCAGGAGAAATTTAAGCTCCGCTAAGGTTTTATACGGTGAAAAACTTTATTATTTTATCTAGAATTATTTTTTAAGTTACCTATTATGCCTATAGAGTCTGTGGAAGCCTAAAAATTGCACTGGAAGAGGTCAACCAAGAGTTTTAATCTTAAAATAGAAGAGGAACAACAAAATTGGACCCGTCTGGTGAAAGAGCTTAATCTAGCATTTAAACAATTGTTCAAAATTGAAATGTGAATTGAAGCCTAATGATATTGCACCCAAAAACCTGTAATTACAAAAATTTACCCGGGAAAATGCGAGAAATTTACGGGAAGTTAGGATGCTGTAAAACAATTACACTTATTCATTGTTGACAAGGCTATCACCAACAAACACACCAGCTGGTTCTTATCTGACAGTAATATAAAACCAACAACAAGTTTTAGTAGAGACCTGATTTTGTAGATAGTGTTGGGGTTCAAGGTGCTGTTGCCCGGGTCCATAAACACCACCAGAGCCCACAGATTGTTCTTCTCCACCAGGCTCATGCCAGCATCCATTGCAGCCCCTTCGTCAACGTAGCCTTCGACCTTATCCCAGTCAAAACACTGCAACAGCATGAGAATACACCACTTCAACTCCTTTGTTGGGAAAACTTGATTCATGATTCATTCATCAAACCCCTAAGAATTTCTTTTCATTGGCTGTGCATAAATCGGTATTTTTTGTGTTCTTTGTTACAAAAGGGCAGTGTGGTTTACGGCTGTGATTGGTCATTCAAGGCTCCAAGCCAGCCAATGGGGCTGTCTGGCAGCTGTCACTGGTCGTGGACATGCTTGATGATTTCTCTATTTGTTTTTTAATTCCACACCATTTTTTGTACATGTTGTATTGTTTTCTAGGCTAGCTAACTAATAAATTTAACAGGGGAAAACAATTAAGGCTATTTGGTGATAAGTGACTGATCAGCTTGAGCTGATGACTTTGACGCTAGCTCATTTCCTGATGTTTTCTGTTATGTTTTAGGTTACTTTTCACCTGAAGACGTGGTCAGATTCCAGATCAATGTCCAATCTCACATTACCCGTTTTTCATAACTATCCAGAAAATTAATTAAGTTGATGGATATAACAATGTCCACCTAGAATTTAAATGGAAGATAACTCTTTTGATGCGCCTAACCTAGATACAACTTGTAAGAATGAACCTTCTAAAAATAACTCGTGGCAGCCTCAACCATTAATCTGTAAAGTCTACATTGCTTAGTGTTTGCAGAATAATTTCAACAAAATACAAATCAAGTTGCAAAGTAAAAATACTAACCTCCAACATCTGAGTGATGTTCGTCGTTACGTTGATAAGATTATTAAACGTATCTTCACGGAACTGTGTATTGTTTGGGTCCAGAAATCTGTAAAATAACCATGTAGTATTTTAAAGCCTGGTTACCAACTAAAATATTATTTAACTACTTTAAAGCTGCTTGTATAGCTAACAAACTGACTGAACAGATAAAATGTTTAGGCACTTCCGTTGAGTTAACCCCTTCAACCATGACAACCATACACTTCGTATCATCAACCATACATTCGTTTTGGTGTGAAACCTTCTGAAAAATATAATCTAGTTCTTCCAGTTTACACAGCGCCAAAACAGCATAATAATTAGCTTAAAATATTTTGGTCTCGGTGTGGAGTACCAACTTCAGTCACTGATTGGCTGAAACTAAGATACTTGCTGTCTGCTATCTATTGGTCACAGGGCTGCCAACTGTCCGTTGGAGCAGGGGTGCCAACTGGCGATGTTTTCATTGTCATCCCTGCTCCAATAGACGGCAACCCTGTGACCATCAGGTAGCAAACAGCAAGTAGCTCAGTTTCAGCCAAGCAGTGACTGAAGCTGGTACTCCACACCAAGACAAAATATTTCAAGCAAATTGTTATGATGTTTGATGTGGTGTGAAATGGAAGAACTAGATTATCACTGGAAGATGGTAAGGGTTAGAGCGCAGTTGAGGGGTTGGAGATTATCAAAAGACAGTAGAACTGGTGAGAAAACAAGCAACAACAAAATTGGCTTTTAAATAAACATTTTAAGTAATCTTACTTGTCTAGATTATCTTTGAATTCACTCATCGTCGTATTGTAGTCGTTGCCAAACAAGGAACGGAAAAATGCATTGTTTAATAGGCCGGCTCCAGCTGGTGAGTCCAAAACAGCCTGAAACATAAATGAACAAGATTAACGTACACCTGTTCATTTTCTACTGTTGAAAAGCTTCCGTAGATTCCAATGGGAATCAATAATCAAGAATCTTTTATTGCCACCAAACACATTTTACAATCATTACATAATATGATAATACAGACAACGTGGTAATAGTAATAAAGACTTTGTAGTACAATTAATTTTGTACTACCACTAAACTAAATTCAGAAAATAGCATCAAATATTTTTTACTTCCTACAAAGTCAAAAAGCTGCTTTTAAACATTTTTGAACATTGTGCCGAGTTCTTGGCAGGGCTTATATTTGGTGGTAATTTATTGAAAACCCTCAGAGAAGTAAAATCATAAAACCTTTTATAGGCTTCATTAGATAGCTGCCGTAGCGCTACTTGGTTTCTTTCTTCCTACAGTTAGTTCTTAAATAACGTAATATTTTACTAAGTTCTGGCTACAATAAACAAGATAATCATAACATTAATTGCAATACAATCAATAATACGAGTAAAATGGAAATTAACTGGCTAAAATTAAGAATTTCCCGCATTCTAAGAACTATTCTTATACAGCAGCCTCTCATCAGTGTGTACTGATCATCAAACTGATTTAAACTGTTTTCCCTAATTTAGAAAGCAAAGTTTTGTTGCTAAGGAGGTTTTGAATTCTGATTGGTGAACAATATGCAATGAAAATTGTAAGAAATGTCGCACTTGGGACATTTGATTAAGATAAGTTGTTGATTTTAATAACTTGATTTTTGTTTAAACTCTGGTATAAAAAGAAGAGCAGGCTCACCTGGATAAAGCTAGAAACACTAGGAGAACACAGACTTTCAAATTGTCAGCCCTACTAGGCCTTTGTCAAGACAAAAAGAGAGCATTAGAAAGAGGGCAAAGTAGGCTTATTTTATGTCTTCTCTTATGTGTTTCTGCTTTGTCCAAGTGAGCCTGTTCTCCTTTCTATTCCTTTTTGTTAGCATAACCTTGACTAGTGCCCTTTCCTAAATATATGTTTAAACCCACTAATATGCAAGGCTACTTCCTCTGGAAAAATTGGCAATTGTTCAGTAAAATTTGTGCTTTCAACATAGTAGGAGTTGAACCTCCTCAGGAATACTTCCTTGGTTTGCCTACTTTAACGCTTCAAAAGCACTGTGGTCCCTAAACACAATCCTAGTAAATTTCCGCACTACAAACTAACCTTGATCAGTTGAAGTCGTACAGTGTTGTTGACAAGCAATTCTCTCTGTTGGGGCAATGTCGAGTTAGACAAAGTAAAGGCCGTCTCGTGCAAGTCTTTCACAATATCGAAGGCACTGTTGAGTTGTTGCATCAGTTTGTCGGTAATAAACGTTGACGGTGTGTACAGTATCTTACCTCTGAAACCAAATTCAACAACGTTACAGACAGTTCTTTAAGAGCCTGAGTATTGATTGGGGGTCGTACGTTAGCTTACCTGTGAAAACATATCCAACACTTGGTTATGTGTAAAAATCTTTAATGGATTTTACTCAAAAACATTATAAAACATTAGTAGATTCCTTTTTTTCAGTGCGGCTTGATCTTGGAAAAACTGAGTTTTCTTTTAGTTTTTAGACTTTAGTAAGATAATCGGGTGAATACAATTTCATGACTGTACTCACTACATTGTATCATGGCAGGCTTATGTCGCATGATTACAGAGTTCATCACTCTGCTGGCGTAAGTTAAATCCCTGCATTCCACCATTAGAAGAGCTGGTCTAATTTTTTCGGTTGCAGTAAATTGTTTTTAAATGTAAATAAATAATTTAATAAGCTATTAAGATTTCTCAGAGAAACCTTTTGAGCACTTCTCAGGTGTAGTCAGGATCGTATTCAAGTATCTGCCGCTCCTTGTTAGCGCTTTCCCTCATGTCACTTAGATCACTTAAATACATTCCCGTCAGCCAATTATTTAGAAAACTAATCGGTAAGTGCCTGCTGCATCAACAAATTTAATAACTTTTTGGACCCTTCTTTACAGACAATATTATTGGGCCATTTTCGTGTAAAGTGCAATTTCTAACTTCCGATTGGTATTAAAATGATGAGTTGTTCACTTGTATCTAATCAGTCAGAATCACGTTTTGCGGCTTAAAAAGGAAAAAAGGCGTAGAATACTTTTTTTAAGATCTTTGAAACTTTTATTTTTGAAGGGTCAATACTTGTGGGGCGTACACCAAAAATGTTGCCACCCTAGATACACGCCATGTCCGCCTATTCGGAAATACATTGTGGTGCCTCATGCACAGTGAGCATCACACAGCCAGTCTCTCAGAATATTCTCTAACGACATAATAACGGTTGATTCATCACAGATCGTCTGGTTACCTGATGAAAGGCTTGAACATTCGCCACAGAGCGCTGAGTGGAGGCGAGGCTTGGAGACTGGCAAACACTTCGTTTGCAATACGGCGTCGTCGTGTTATCGTAGACGTACTTTTCTGGTTCACTGTAGTGTCCATCATCTGTTCTCGAATATCGTCCCACCTTCAAGTTACAGCATAGTGAAAACACAAACGTTCAAATGCAGTGGTTTTCAAATTAATTCGATTGCATTCAAAATTGATACATATGTTACATAGTAATTAACTAAGAAAAATAACACTTTTTATGACAAATAATATTGTAATAACTATGAGAGATGACAAAACTTTGAGAAAAACAATTTCTCAAATAAAAATTTGTTCAAAACATTTCACTGAGAAAGGAATCATTGTAAGAATTATTTCATAAAAATTACTAGGTCAAGGAATATACATAGTTGATTTTAAATTACAAAGGAATTAAACTCAGCGTGGGGAATATTTTTGTATATTAAACCGAGGTATTACATTAGAAACCAGAAGGGAAAAATAATTCAAAGGGGACTAAGTTAGCATTAAGATTGAGGTATTTTTATTTCTAAAACTCTTAAAACAATTTGGTCTTGGACCTTTGTATCACAGCATTTCATACTCTTAAGTTAATTTTCTTTTCTACAACCTACTTCAAGAATCACACTTCTTTCGCCTTTATCCGTGAAATCACAATATTTTGGCTTTATTTGTCTTAAGAAACATCATCCCAACGTATCTGACATGAATATTGAAACACCATGCACAACACAAACGTAATTTGTTGACAATCCTGTTGAAATAAACATTTGTGACAACTTACTGAGAGGCCTTGCCTCCTCCCCCCAGTATCTGGTCCACGAGATCACCTGATTGATTGCCGCACATGAACTTGTTGAACATCACCAGAAACTTCTCCGACTCTGTGAAATTGTCGGCCATTTCCTGTCTCAGCTCAGCGTAGCTGTTGCCTGTGCTCATCATCTCACTGCAACAACAAAATGCAATGCATCTGAATACAGTGGAGTCTCGAGTCTAATAATACAAGCCCCAAAATTGATAATACAATACTGTGTAATTCAAGGTGCCCTCTTCCACAAAAAAATAATTTGTAATAATACTTTAGCGATAAAACTCTGTTCTTCTACCTCATAGCTGTTGAATAGTTCCTTAAAGACGTAAAGTCCTGCATCAGTTGACTAGACAGCGTTCTCATCCGTGTCCAATCACTCCTGGATATCGGCTGGTCCAGATTTGTATCCACAAATGTTAACAGCTAAAACCAAAACAAACCAAGCTGTAGAATCTCAAGAAGAATTCTAGAATTCAGCATTTGCGAAATCTGGGATGATAATGCTTAACAAGGACATCAGAATTCATAACAAATGTTACAGCACAACTCAACACATATTTTCCGCAAATTGATAGTTTTCAATTTTCTTAATATCTAAGACTAAGAATTTTTTTAATATCAAATTGAATGGATCAGTTATTTCAAATGCTCTGCGTTATTTTGATAAACACCAAATTTTAAATTTGATGATAGCGAACATGCATGCACAACTATAATCTAGTTAGTTTGAAAGTTCATAATAGTGGCGCAGAGCAATTTAGTAAAAAGAAAGAAACTTTCTCCTGCCACTTCCGGAGAAAGTTAAAAATAATCTAGTTCTTTTGGTTCACACAGTGTCAAAACATCATAATAAATAGCTTGATATATTTTGGTCTCGCTGTGGAGTACTATCTTCAGTGGCTGATTGGCTGAAATTAAGATACTTGCTGCCTGCTCTCCTATTGGTCACAGGGCTGGCAACCAGTCCTGAAGAAGTCCTTTTGATAGTGTCACAGCCAATGAGAACATCGACAGTAGGTATCCCTGCTCCAATGGGCGATTGGCAGCCCTGTGACCAATAGGATAGCAGATAGCAAGTATCTCAGTTTCAACCAATCAGTGACTGAAGATGGTACTCCACAGCCAATATTTCAAATATTTTCAATATTTCAAGCAAATTATGATGTTTTGACACAATGTGAACCGGAAGAACGAGATAATAGTTGTGACATTGGCACGAAAGCCTAAGACTTATGCATGCAAAACTCTTCTCTTGTGTTCCTCGGATAATGACAATCGTACTACTTTGATATTCAATTATTTTTGTAATCTTATTCGTATTGTACCTGTTCAGAGGTGCCTGCTGCAGAGAGAGAATCTCTGACGATATTGGTAAGTAGAATCAGCTGGTGTTCTGGTAGCGAGCACAACTCTTTGAAAACAGCTGATTCAACATTGAGAATGCTCTTCATAAGTTCGGTGTCACATAAAATCAACGATGCATTCTGCTGTAGTAATAAAACATGACCCTGAAAATTAAACAAATATTCTAGACTGACAGATTGGGCGCTCATTTGGGCTTAACAATTTAAAGTTTTTGTAATATATAGGTCTCAAATTTGTTAAGGCTCTAAACATGTGTTTTGTAGTTTTCTAATATTCTGATATTTTAAAACAGTATAAAGTAGACTCTCTCATGAACAGACTAGTGTGGCAGAAGGGCAGTTTGGATTTTTTTAAATCTGGATGAGAGTGAGTTTGCTGTTAATGAAGGAGGAAACAGAGGCAGTCCAATCCAAATGTAGTAGATTCAAGTCACCAAAAAAAAAATCAATCAGCTTGTGTTAGGGCAAGAAGAGATAACTTCATGAAACGCTGTGGAGAAACACTCGTAGACAATGCCACCACTCTTCTAAGCGCTGGTAAGAGGGGACCTGTCAAAACACAACAACTTTGAAGTTATCATTAATGTCTGGAGTAAGCTTAAAATGTGATGATTGGATATACTAATCATATTTTACTGTCATTTACAAAAAATAGTGTGTGACATAAAAAACAAGAAACAAAGTAATACAAATAAGTATGGCAAAATCACCATCAAAGTATGCTGTTGTGTAACTTAGTTTGCAGCCCTTAGACATTTTGACTTTAACAATAACGAGGGTTACAAACTTCAATATTAGAATGTATATAATAAATTTAAAACACTTCATAAAGCCGATACTAGTTTTTATTTGGTTGATAAGATCTTTCAAAAGCTATGCTTTCTTCATCAGCTTGTCGTCTATAGAAAAAATAATGTTGGCTTTATAAAATGTTTTAAATATAAACATTTTTCAGGATGCCATTTATAAATTTGATGGTTAAATTTAGAAAATAGGAAACTAGGCCGGGATATGCTATCAAAAAAGAATAAAAAGGAGAGCAGGATCACCTGAAATACGTAGAAAGGAGACTGTCTATAAAAAATAAATAATCTTAACTCTTAAGCTTTTGCGGCCGGTGTCATCACTAAAATCTAAGGCTTCGGGTTTACACCACCTCACAGTTGAAATATCAATACTGCTAAACGTTTCGACGTCGCTGTGCAGAGTCATCCTCAGTAGCTGGATGATTGGCTGAGACTGGATTGGCTGGCTGTGGCGTCTTCCTATATAACCAAGGGGGGGGGACTGTTGCCTGATTGGCCAAAGTGGGCGGAGCTTGTGGCTCATTGCCGAACTGGATTGGCTGTCTTCAATAGGACTTTTGAAGAACTGGCTACAAACTTTTCGATAATTTTATGCGGTTTTCTTTGTTAAAGTTATCTTCATGCTTGATTATTTCTATGGATTCTCTAATTTTCCTTGGATAATCGTGTGAAATTTTCGCCAAGACTTTGGTTTTGTCAAAATAAATTCCATGTTTTGTCTTGTAGCTGTGTTCTGAGCCATTTGTTGTACAGAAAGCCTACACACACAAACAGGTACTTTGAAATTTGAATGCTCAATAACACCATCATCCAGCACACTAATAAACAGAGCCATCCACATATCAGACAAGGACAGTTGGAATTCAGAAAAGAAAATAGTACACAAGACACTGCAAGAAGATGGCTATACAAGACATCAAATCAACAAGGAATTGCACCGACAGATTGCGAGAACAAATCAGCCGTCATCCAAAGCGAAAACCAACGACAACTACAAAACAATGATCCACCGAAACGAGCCTACATTCCATACGTCAAGGGGACTACAGACAAGGTTGGTAAAATTCTGAAGAAACACAACATCCAAACTATATTCAAACTGGCCAACAATCTCAAGAACTGTTTACGACCCATGAAAGACAACATTCATCTTTGTACACCTGGAATTTATGAGATACCTTGTAGTTGCGGCTCAGTCTATATTGGTGAAGCAGGCGGCTAATCTCCACCGCGACTTCAAGAGCACATAGGCACCGCGAAACAAGAAGAAATAGCAGAACACAGCTACAAGACAAAACATGGAATTGATTTTGACAAAACCAAAGTCTTGGCAGAAATTTCACACTATTATCCAAGGAAAATTAGAGAATCCATAGAAATAATCAAGCATGAAGACAACTTTAACAAAGAAGACAGCATAAAATTATCGAAAAGTTGGTAGCCAGTTCTTCAGGCGTTCTATTGAAGCCAGCCAATCCAGTTGACAGCGAGCAACAAGCTCCAGCCGGACAATCAGATAACAGGCCCCACCCCACCCCTTGGGTATATAGGAAGCGCCACGGCCGGCGATCCAGTCTCAGCCAGTCAACCAGCTACTGGGATGACTCTCCACTGCGGTCGAAATGTTTAGCAGTATTGATATTTCAACTGTGAGTGAGTAAACCCTAAGCCTTAGATTTTAGTAAAAATGAATAGAAATATCTTTTAAACCAACTATTAAATTTGCTATCAAAAAGGAATAAAAAGGAGATCAGGCTTACCTGGATAGAGTGGAAATACATAAGAGAACACATACTGTCTATCAAAAAGGAATAGAAAAGAGAGCAGGCTCCCTGGGTCAAGTAAAAAAAGAGGAGCACTTGATCACTACTCATTCAAGTGCTCTCTTTTTGTCTTGACAAAGGCTCTGGTAGGGCTAAAAATTGACAGTCTGTGTTATATTATGTGTTCCTACTTTATCCAGGTGAGCCTGCTCTCCTTTTTATTCCTTATTGATAGTAAATTTAATAGTTGGTTTAAAAAGATATTTAAAAGTTTCCAAACAAACTGCAGTTATTTTTTATAGCATTAATTAACTACTTTGTTTGAAACTTGTTGACAAAGGGAGGATTTCATTGTTTGTAACGTTATTGAGGACATTTCCCATCTAGACGACGAGCCTACCGGTTAGAATTAATTCAAAGTATTCAATACTTAATTACATTCCTGGAGATTTAAGGTCCACCACCTAGATAAAACAAGCACACATTGTTTGAACTTCAATTTATTGTAAAGTTAAATTAGCTCTAAATGATAATTTTAATGTTTAAATGAAAATAAATAATTCTGGTCCCGCACAGCTCTAAAAAGTTATACTATTTGTATCAGAAATACAATCTAAATGCCATAGTTTACTGCTGAACATACTTTGTATTAGTGATGGGTCGATTCAATCTCAAATCTACCAATTTCTGGTACAAATTCAAATTTGAGATTCGGTCGATTCAAGTCAAATTACTAAATATGAATTTGACTTTGACCAAATAAACGGCATACAACTATACATTGGTTTTCGCACGTTAAAACTCTACATAGATTACGATTAGCATATTCCTTTAATTTTAATAGGCCTAGTACTTGGTTGATCAGATCAGTTAATTTTACTAGAATAGGTGCTATCTTATCGGAACAAGTTTGGCAGCCATTACTGGCTATACCTATACGCCACTATTACGCTAAAAAGTAGTCCACGTTAGAAACGTAAAATAATTTCTTAGTTATAACTAACTACGCGAAGACTGTTTCTGTGCATAGACAATCAGTGAACAATACATAGATGTTAGATTGAGGGATCAAGTGGTCAGGGACTGGTTACCCTTAAGCACGCCTGCCTCGTCTGTTGGGCATATTGCTACCAATCGAATAAAAGGAAGTCTGGATTCAGGAGAGTAATGGGACTGGTTTCGGCTGACCAGACAATCATGAGAGGGTGCGACAAGCAAGCCCGCTGACCACTTAGGGGACTCTAACCCTCAAGACATGGAGAGCCTTGCCAACACCGGGGCCGCCCAAGATTATGGCAAGCCTCTCCTGAAGTCGCTGTCTACCCTACTGCAGAACCCCTAAAATGATATCTGATCCAACCCTGGTGGGGAACAGAGCGTGTTCAACATCTGGACAACTACAAAGCTGCCCAGTATTTTTGTGAACAACTCTTTTTGATGTATTCCAGTATAAAGTAATCTAAGCAGGTACTAACCAGACAGATACTGACTGGGGAAAAAATACATAACTCCTTGCATTTATATTTAACAGTGTACACAGTAGTGCAAATTTAAATTCGGCTTTGAATTCGATTCAAGATTTGAAGAGGCTAAATTAGAATTTGATTCGATAATTTTTCAGATTCGATCCATCACTACTTTGTATCAACCGGAATAAAGAAACTATATTAAATAGTTACCAGAGTTAGATTTTGTGGAGAAAATTCAGCATTTAAAAGTGTATCAACAGCATTTTCAGACAATGAGATGTTTCTCTTGTAGATTTCCTCCTTGGCCCAACTCGTGCTACCTAGCAGCCCGTTGACTTTCACACTTCCTGAAACAAACGTAAACTGTTGATTCTGTCTTGTTATAAAAAGAGCAAATACAAAGTCAAGTCTTTATCAGCCTTGTATTCCAGAACTCTTGCTTTGCCAAAACTATTTTTTTTGTCTTAAGCTTTGGAAGTTTTTAAATAACATGGGGTTGTGCTGAATAGAGCAAATTAAAGAATGGATTTTAACTAATATTTGTTATGTACAACGGCGGCAGAATTTTATGCAATAGTGTAGAAAATCAACAAATCTTGTTTCATAAGTGGTCCGATTTTGATCTTAAATATGCCAAGGGGGTAACCCCTTTCACACCAACAAGATCTCAAGACAATGAATACGCTTGGCTAAGTTATGCCGCCATCTTGTAAATGGTTGTATACGGTTGTTACAGTAAGTACATGTATGGTTGTTACAATAATAAGGTTGTTGACTAAATAGTTGCCTACAAAATAAAGTTTTCAAAGGAAAACTACGAAACTTAAATCACACATGATTTCCGGAGGTAATAACGGTGCTGACAAGTACAAGACTTGACGACCACCTCTGGCTTGGTCTTGACACAGTGCCATTCTGCACCAGTTGAGAGATCTCTCCAGATCCTGCACAACACTCTCCGCAGCCTCCAACTCCGGCCCGACCAGTTGCTGCCCCAACATGTTTGACATTGACAAGTACAAGACTTGATCTCGGGACCGAGTGCTAACTTACCTCTGGCTTGGACTTGACACAGTGCCATTCCCTGCACCAGTTGAGAGAGTCTCTCCAGATCCTGCACACACCTCTCAGGCCTCCAACTCCGGCCGACCAGTGGCTGCCCCAACTTGTTTGACAATGACAAGTACAAGACTTGATCTCGGGACCGAGTGCTAACTTACCTCTGGCTTGGACTTGGCGCTGTGCTACTCCCTGCACCAGAGGTCTCTCCAGATCCTGCAAACTCTCCATGGCCTCAACTCCGGTGACCAGAGTCAGCTGCCCCAACATGTTTGACATTGACAAGTACAAGACTTGATCACCGGGACCCGGTGCTAACTTACCTCTGGCTTGGACTTGACACAGTGCCATTCCCTGCACCAGTTGAGAGGAATCTCCAGATCCTGCACAACACTCTCCGCAGCCTCCAACTCCGGCCCGACCAGTCGCTGCCCCAACATGTTTGACAATGACAAGTACAAGACTTGATCTCGGGACCGAGTGCTAACTACCTCTGGCTGGACTTGGCTGTGCTACTCCCTGCACCAGCTGAGAGAGTCTCTCCAGATCCTGCACAACACTCTCCGCAGCCTCCAACTCCGGCCCGACCAGTCGCTGCCCCAACATGTTTGACATTGACAAGTACAAGACTTGATCTCGGGACCGAGTGCTAACTTACCTCTGGCTTGGACTTGACGCTGTGCTACTCCCTGCACCAGTTGAGGGAGTCTCTCCAGATCCTGCACAACACTCTCCGCCCCTCCGGCCCGACCAGTGGCTGCCCCAACAGGTTTGACATTGACAAGTACAAGACTTGATCTCGGGACCGAGTGCTAACTTACCTCTGGCTTGGACTTGACGCAGTGCTACTCCCTGCACCAGCTGAGAGAGTCTCTCCAGATCCTGCACAACACTCTCCGCAGCCTCCAACTCCGGCCCGACCAGTCGCTGCCCCAACATGTTTGACATGTCACTCAGGAGCTCATCCAACCTGAACCCAGCAATGTGTCTATAACTTCAAGTTTCACCATTCGTTGCCACAATTCACTGCATGAGTCACCCGGCTACATCGCACACCTGATGGCTGTTACGGGCGAGCATTGTTGCACCTGGAAGCTTCCAGTTCCAAAAGCACCTATATATTTAGCTCACAGGCAAAAATTGTACTTGAAAGAAACATATTTTTTCATTTTCTTCGTGGAAAGGCGTTTGGACTTTTGCCGTTTTTGGATACTTGACGCTCAGATTATCGACCTCCTACTGTAATTAAAACCCTTCGCTGTCAGCCGATAATTACTAGTTTACATTAGAAAATATATTAAAAATGCAACCTAGCAAAGATGCTGCTGAATGCAACTTGTGATTGGCAGAACTGACTATAATTCTTTAAGTTTGTTTCTTTCCTTCTTAGAATAATCGTAATTTGAGATTGCCAAGGTTCAAATCTGCAGGACTCTATTGCAGTTAAAGTGGCTTCAAAATAATGGCTTTAAAAAGTATTTTATTTTTATCGTTTCATCTAATTAACAAAATTAAATATCTATAATTTTACTATCAAGACACAGCCGTTTGTTCATCAATGAAGAGTGTTAATACTAAAAACACATGTTTGTCTATACATATATCAGTAAATAAACCAAATCAAACTTAACACTTAGGCTTTCGTGAACAGTGTCACAACTATAACCTAGTTCTTCCGGTTCACACTGCGTCAAAAACATCGTAATAATACCTCAAAATATTTCAATCTCGCTGTTCAGTACCATCTTCACAGTCACTGATTGGCTGAAACTGAGCTACAGAGCTGACCAATAGGATAACAGACAGCAAGTAGCTCAGTTTCAGCCAATCAGTGACTGAAGATGGTTCTCCACAGTGAGACCAAAATATTTCAAGCTAATTATTCGATGTTTTGAGATGGTGTGAACCGTAAGAGCTAGATTGTAATTGAAACCCAATTTTCAAATGGCCTCAGCCTGGGTTTGGTAGTACAGTAGACGCTGCTCAACGGACTCGCCGACCGATTCGGGATGGTCGGACCACCCTCGGTAAAAAATATTAAAATTTAAATAAACCAAAACATATTTTTGTTACATACAGTATTTTTAACGCCAACTAAACGCTAATAACGTTTTTACAACAATATTATATGACAATATTGTGCACTAACGTTACTTTGACAATACCGAGCTACAGAAAACGCGAACTGAGTTCTGAGTTTGTGTATCGATGCTGGGGTTGTCAGGATACACCGTGCAGACTGGAGCAGGGAGTGGATCGATAATTTCAGGCCACTCTCTTATCTACTGCGCACCAGCGAAGTTAGCCCTTCCCGCCTCTGTATTGTCACAAATGTAAACAACAGTGAGTCACCTGCAGCTGATTCGTGATGTGATATCTGTACAGTATTGTGATAACTTGTGTTAGTGTGTCGGGTGATTAAATTGTGTGATTTATGGTGGACATTTTATTAAATTAGAAACCTTTTTTACTGTAAATATGAATTGTACATAAATTGTGAAAATACAGTATTTTGAACAAAATAAATACATTTTTGAGCGTTAAATGTGTTTTTATTTAAGACCTTCAGTGTGAGTACTGCCCACGAGTGAGTGGTTTAAGTGTGGCTCAGCCAAACATGTCAGTAACCGATCTGGACCTCAAATTACGTCATCTAGAGTCTATTTTTATCGATCCTAATGCACCAGGATATGCTTATCGGTATCCCCGATCGCCCGGATTTTTCAAAATCCGGACCACCCTTCCGCCACATTAGTCCGTTCTATCGAGGGTCTACTGTAGATGTATCGCTAAGATCACTGCACAAACTGCATAGGCCCATGGAGGCATGGAGACTGGTGGAGCTGACTATGTTACTCTGTAGACGTACCTGGATGAACGGAGATTACTGCCGTCTATTTCAGCTTCTTGTTCAGTTTTGTGACATGTATTGTTGAAGGAACAAACAAAACTTTGTAAGAAAGGAACTTGACCGACTGAAGGCATTGCTTTGGGCGTGAAGTGACTTGTAAACAATATTCGTAACAATTTACACAAATAGAATTTAATATCTTATTGGCACTTATTGTTACTGAAATAGTGTTAAAACATTAACTTCAGTTCATTTGATTCTGATTAGAAAATATCATAAACATTTTAACTGAAAATTTGAGTTTAGTGACTGTGCTTGCAGGTTTTCAATGATTTTCAAACAATTTGAAGGCAATCCTAACTTTTCAACTTTTGCAGTCTTTATCATAAACTATTCAGGTTTTCTTATTTAAATTTCTTTGATAGACAACTTATTGAATAAAAATTTAATGTTACTTAATTAAAATTATAATACAGTAAACATTTACCATACTGCCCATACAACAAACACAATTCCACATTAACAAACTACATTGGAGATTAAAAAAGGATAGGTTAGGTCAGGTTTACTAATACTAATTAATGTATTTTAAACTTACACTAAGGGCCGTTTTTCAATTGCCTGGTTAGCAGCTGGTTAACTAACCCCGGTTAAGTTGTTTACAGTCTGCATGTTTACATTTTCACGCAACGTTCAAAGTACTTAAATGAATTATTTGAAAATATTTCATGCAATAAAGGTAGAGTTTTACCATTTTTATTGAATTTAACAAGTACACATTATGCTAATATAGCTAACTACAAACTGTAACACCAAAATGCAAAATCAAAACAGACAAAGTAAAACTTAACCTAAAAAATATCCAGCTTTTCTATTGGTTGGCTCCCTGTCCTAATTTTAACTGCCGGTTAAGACTGAATTGAAAAACGGCCCTATTGTTTATGATACTTACATTCGCTAGTATTGACTCGAAGTCCTCTTGTACGAACCCACATTAAAATCAGGAATAGAAATAAAGGCCATATTAATTCAACCAGTAGCCTGAACTGAAAGCAAAACAAACCAAACATTGATTTACGAGGGATCTTTGAACTCTTTACACAATCAAGCAGTACAATCACTCTGGTGTTGAGGAATGATCGCCACTAACAACTTTGTCACATGACTTTGCGGTAATGTTAGGTAAGGGATGATTGTGAGCAGTAGAGAGGACTTTGTAATCCTAACTTCGCTTCAATACAATCTCAAAAAACTGTATTGAGACCATTCTCATCTCAATAAACAAGACAAACTTTACTTCTTTTACAAGCCTCCAGGCTGTCAGTTAGGCTCTTACTGGGTTGTAGTCCTAGCAGGTACGGAACTCAGAATTTATAAATCTGGCGTCTGTTTAAACTCAACTAACGCTCCTGGCAGTAACCCATGGTTCGGAAGTCACATTAAGCCCTTGGTACATTCCATTGTGGGAATTTGTTTTGTGTTTGTTATTTATTACTTTATATTATTAATTTATATTCACAACCAATGTCTTTGTTTGTCAATGTCTTTTACAGAGCTCTTTTACTGTATAATTTAAAACTTAAACTTGAGCTTAATTTATAGCTTAAGCTGTAATTTCTGACAATTGTCAATTCATTGTAAAATTATGTCAATGACACATAAAGATTCTTGATTGGTCATTGGGCTATTAATTAATTACCCAACATGGGGAACAATCGGCCCTAGTTTGTAATAAGACTACAGCTCATCAAAAACACTCGTCACACTCACCATCATCCCATTCACCTTAAAATTACCTCTAAGAGTGGTTGGGATCTCAAAAGAAAGCGTGTAATTGCCGTACAATGTTACTTGCCAAGAGTGGTCAGCCGGTTGGTTTAGTGGTATGACGATGGACTCAAGGCCAAAGCTCTCCCAGTCACAAGCTCGACCCAGCAGAGAATAAAATCAACTTTTCAGATTTCATTCTATATAGCCTATCCCGTAATTTTTATCTTTCATCAAAGAAACATTTGTCAAGTTTTAATCTGTACCATGCTTGACAGGCTCTTGAGTTGCCAACTTCCAAGGACATTGGTAAGAAAATAAAATGGATTAAACTGCATAAAACGTGAAGTAAACAGAACTTTTGTATTTTTTGTGCAATTTAAATGAAAAGAATTTCTTTAGTTACTGAGTATATTTCAACCTTGTTGGCTACTCACCTTTTGACGTTTTCTGAGAATAAAGTTTTTCCAAAGAATCATTCGTAGTTGAAGAATAAATCCCATTGTATTTTTTTTCTTTTCACCTTGTATAGTCAACAGTGGTTTTGTATTAAACAAGAACTTTAAAGAACAAAAGCAAAGAAGTCCTGCAAAAAAGTCAAAATATTTACTCTGCTAATTAATAATAAAACATAAATGAACATTTGATTTATTGCTAAAAAGTTTTTAATAAAATCTTTTACACCACCAACCTTCCAGAGGGGCACCGGAGGTTACAGCTCCAGGTGGGTTACCTTAACTTAGTGTAAAAGGAAAAAAATAGTTTTTTACAGTATGACATTTTATTCAACATTTTAACAGAATAAATTGCAATAGGATAAGTGAAACACACAAAAACTGTATAACTACAAAAATGGTACAATGAATGCACCTGCTGCAAGCAGGGTCGCACATGGAGGTTAATTCCGGGCTGCCTCGTAATGTGAGGAGGCGCATCATATAAGTTACCTCTGGGTTTTAATATAAAGAGTTAAAAACCAACTACATCAAAGCTGAATGGGGCTAAATTATATTTTATCGTGTTCTAAGAAAGAAGAGCGGAAGGTTTAGGGATTCACAGGTTTTTGGCTCATGTGTGGGCGATTTGATTAAAGATCAGAGATTCTCCCGGAGGTAACCTCCAGAAGACGACCTCTGAAAGGCTAAGTGTATGGTGATTTCCTCCAAGAATTATTGTCCCCTATTAGGCATACCTAGGTCTAATCGGAGATTTTACAAAAATACCGTAAGCTCGAGATTAAAAATCAGTATTGCTAGATGCCAATTTCCAACAAAAATAAAGGGCCATGTATTGGCAGTGCTCTTGAATTTCAATGAGACAAGATAGGAAGCCTTGTGATTGCACAACCAAGTTTACTTAGACCTAGGTTAAGACATATCAACTCACCTCACCTCTTTGATGATACTAACGTGACATAATAAAAGACCCTTTCCTAGACTATTCATATTAGAGGGGATTAAATGTGTAATTTATAGTGTAAACTTATCCTAAACGTTATCAGTATTTATACGTTGTATGTGTGCCTAAGATATAATGAAATTCAGGAAGTACCGCTGATTGTTTTATAACCAGACACACGAGTTAATGATAAAGGTATAAATTCTAATTAGATCATTTTTAGATTTCAAGAAACTAATTATTAATAGTAGCGGTAAATATGATTGTAACAACGAACAAACAAAACAATCCGGCCTTGAATATTGATAGGCCTAGTACGATTTTCGAATTTCGACAAGTCCCAACTCCCAAGACCTTGGGGAGAAGAGTTTCACCGATGCGCACGCATAAACTCGGCACCTGCGCGAGGTGTTTGAAACCGGTGCGCTATGGAGGGCAACGGCAGTGTTTTTTGACCATATTATTTAATAATAATAATGATTATTATTTCCATATGTGTACATTACATTATTTGAAATACATAAACAATACATTTCATCATATTGTCAGATTTATCTTCAACTCAAGAGTTTTGTAATGTCGTTTACCTGCCAGGGCTGCCTTATGAATTTTACACAAAATAAAATAGGCTACTTTTGCTTATCAGCCCCTTTCCCCTATTTTGACATTGTGAAAATTTAGGGCCTCTGAGGCACAAGGTCTGTTCAGTGGTTCCTTATTTTTGAAATGCAGCGTCCAGACAAAGAATTATTGTATAAAGAAACGGTGTTATTACAAAATGAATTTTAAACACTATTCCGAGCTTACCACCCCGGACCATGGCACTCAAGCGTAAATGACTTATGATTCGTTGAATCATCAAGATAAACTGTTAAGTATTGTTACTAACTGCGTTGTGGTGAAGTAATAAATTAATAATATTATACTTAAATAATAAATTAAAAAGAGAAAGTGGTGTATTGAGTTATAAAATGGGCTGTAATAAAATTACTTCACAAATATAAACATTAAAATAATTCTTAACAATGCAAACATATGTTCTTCAAAGTTAGTAAAAACCCGTGAAAACTAAATCATATAAACTGTACCAAACATATGTACTATAACAGGTACAGGACAAGTATATTTAAATATTAGTAATACTGAAAAAATCAAAAATAATCTTTTACTATAACAATTTAGTTTTATTTTAAACTGAACAAAACTTATTTTGGATACACCTAACAAAATTTCATTTACGATTTAAAATTATTATGTTTGTTACAAATACCTTAAATTCTTTTATGTATATAATTGTTTTATTTTTATCTCCTTTATTCTTAATAAAATATGATTATCATAGAATAATGGAAAAGTGTGCCATAAAACATTGTTTTTTCACTGTGGTTGACCCAAAAACGTTTTATTTTAATCAAAATGTTTTAAATCTTTTGTCCGAACCTTACGTTAAAGGCCTCGTCCTAAATAAAAGTTATAATATTGGTTTTTGATATTTTAAAATTTATTTTAACATTTTCTTGTACCACCGAACACAAATCTTAATTGTATATAGAATATTTAAAAAATAATATCAATTACACTTAAAATAAATCATTATACATTTAATTGCGAAGATCTTAGGAAATCAGCATTTAGAAAGCGCCTTCAAAACAAGACCGCAACATCCTAACACTGCTGTATGTAAAAAGCGTGTCTTTTGCAGGCGCTTTGCTTCTTGATTGTTACATTGTATTGAAGATACATCATGTTATGAGAGCAAATTAATAATTTAGCAATGTAAAATTTAAATGTTCTGAAGAAACTGTTTAACAAATAACTAATTTAAGAACAATATTCTATGCCAGGAAAACTGACAAAATAAAAATCTTCTACTCTAATTTAAATATATCTTAAAAGGTTTAGGTTTTTATTCAAGTTAATTATTTATACTTATTTTATCATTGTTAATTACTTATACTTCTTTAATTATGTTAATTTACTCATATAATCCAAAATTATGTATTTATAGAGTCCAGTTGCATGTTTGGCTTTACCCTTAGCATGTAAGCACATCCTAATTTATGTAATTTTAAAATTAAATGTATGTATTGAAATTGATTCTGACCGTTGATAGAAAATAAATAAATAAAACTTACAAGATGTTTGATTAAAAAGTACTGTAAGTATACCTAAAAATTATTTGTTGTCTGTGAAAATAATGTCTGTAAAATAGTAAACGTACCCCTTTAGCAAAACCTCTCAATATCCCGGCGGAAAATATACAACATATAACAAACTACTGAAATAGCGTTAGGGGTTTTTTTAAAACTGTTTCCAGTGCTGAAACAGTTAGGAAATATAAAGGACAATCAAGCAAAGTTCACATCACTGGACAAAAGGAATCAATACAGCCATTTGTTTGAGTGCATTATTAATGCAGATTGAATAGCCAGCTCTCACTCTAGTGACTTCAAGGATAGAGTATTTGTTTCAAAAACTGTGGTGTCATCACAACACAATATTGTATTGCTTCGAAAATTGATTATTTTCTGAAAAAGAAGAGTTGCCTTTGGAACAAGTATATATAGTTATTCCATCTGCACTTCCAAAATTCATAGCCCCAAATTATAAGTAATTGACTAGTTACTTGATTCCTGCGTCGATGACCAAAAACTTCGGATGGACTGTGTCATTGTTAAAATTTTATTTACATTATTCACAGCTATTCTGGGTTTCTGGTTGGATCCAGAACTAAATTGGAAGGATCGTACAGATTACATATGCTCAAAAATATCAAAAGTACTACACCTGCTGCGAAAGCTAAAACATACCATCACTTCTCAGTTTCTAGTTACCGTCTACTACGTCTTGATGCACAGCCATATAAACTATGGTATTATCTGGTGGGGTCATGCTACTGGCTGCAAGGGAATTTGGAAGTTGCCCCATCGAAAAGTTTTAAGGACTAAATTGCCTGATGCCATTAACCTAAGATTTGGCTAGCTTACCTTTCAAATGTTAATGTTCTTCTACATTTCTTTTCCAAATTATCATATGCATCAATAGTTTGTTTTATTTCTTTGTTATGTTTTTAACTTGTTACAAAGTTATTTAATTTTAAGTTAGACACAGATTTTTGTAATTTATACATTAGTTGTTTTGTTTTGTTAATAAGTTTACTTCCTCTTCCCTTGACAAAGTTTGTATTCAAACGAAATTTAGAGTTTTTGTACCTCCCCCTTTCCTTAAATCCTTTTTTATGTATGTCAATAAATAATGACATTTCAATTGAGAAGCAGCGTTCATATCACCCCAGTGCAAAGATATAAATGTTCCTCGCTGTTGGCTAACTAAAACACTGAATAGCTATCCTATGAGGGCTGTGAGAATCTACAACATGCTGCCAGCCCACATCAAGTCTCTGAACAATGAATGAACAATCGGGTGAATTGACAATGTCACCTGTTTTATAGCAAAGCTATGTATTTGAACGTTTTGTGACAATAAAGAGTTGATTTCTGAACGTACACGTGGAGGTCACCCTGAAGAGGATTTTAACATCTAAATCTCTGTATTCTCTAAATGAGATAGGTAGGGATTATTTCTTATAATCGCGTGCCACCATCTTGCCAATGTTGGTGAGTCCTATTAAATCTATGACACAGTCTATTCGGCTGCTGCTGGTCAACGACTACGTACCCAAGCTATGGCGGAGGTAAGCAGTCTCGAAACAGTGGCTCCTCCTCTAGCTCTTTTAAAGAATAAAGAGGTCTCATCCGTTCACAGTGAGTTGTAGATTTTATGGCGGAGCAGGGATAAGACTTGAGGTTTAGACTTAGTCGCCAGCGTGGAAAATCCAAGTCATTGGCACGACATTTTCCATCATCCCTTTTGGTAAAGTTTTTGAGGTTGTCTTTGTGTAAACATAAGATGTTGTACACTTGACTTATGACCGTGAGAATTTCCATGGCTTTGAAAAGAGGCCTACAACGGTCGAGGTATTTTGAGTGGGTAGCTGATGAGTGGCCCCAAGCTACATGACATGACTATGAACCAGTGCATGATATAGAGTTTTCAAGTATTGTTTAGGTAGGACAGATCTTAGTTTTCTAAAGAGATGTAATACTCATGACAGTTTGACACATACCTGGGAGACGTGGTAACTTCGAGTCAATCCACAAGCCGAGAAGTTTCACTGCAGGATCCTCATCAACTAATTGTTTCTCAAGTGGGCACATCAGCGACTGGGTCTGTTTGCCACGAACCACTCCCCACTCCTTGGTATTGTTGTTGGCGTTATATATTTATATCAAAAGTGACATTTGTGCCAGCCACACCTGACAATTCTGAACCTACCATAATAGTAGTACAGTGTCTGTACACATCCCAACATAGTTATTTCTTTAAATTTAGCTCTTACTGATGAATCTTTTTATTTGTGCATTATCCACACGTTACTGGTTTTTCCATAAATAAAACAATAAACTAGTCCAGAACTCTCCCTTTCACTTTGTCAACTTGCAATAAATCTCACAATACTGAGGTCAAATACTTATTATCAAGTCTCTGAAACAAAGCAAAAAGTAAAATAAATAATTCATTAAACAATAATCAGGAAACAAAACCACCTTTAAGCAGCACATACAAAAATAAAATAAATGAGCAAATCTTAAAAACAATGTAAAAATTACTAATACAGTAGTGTATAAAAGAATTTTGTCTAATTCAAAATAGATAAATGCTAGGTTTCAAAGTAGAGCTTGTGGCTACGAGTTACTTTACATATCTGCTAGATATCAACACAAAGGGGTGTTTAGGAACAAAGGAAATGATAGCAGAAAGGATTAATGATAATAATGAAGTAATCTCAACATAAACACATTTACTTGCAAGATATTCTCATAAAACACAGTATATACAAAAATTACTGTTACATTATATCACACGTGATAAACAAAATACAGTACTAATACATAATATGTAGAAGTAAAAAAGAACACATAAATTAATATTATGTCAAAAAAGTTAAAACTTACTAGAACTAAATTTGAAATTGTAGAGCAAGAAGCACTGACAAATCTATGAGTAGGTAACTTGCTTTGTCTTTAGGCAACTTCAAAATACTACATTTAGTCTTACTTTGTGTTGGTAAATGGAAATCAGCAAGCATTGAATTTATACTGAGAATTGAAACAGTCATAAGTCAGATTTACTATAGCTGTTATGTAAACTGATTAAACATAGTGAATCATAGACATAGTTTGCTATGCAAATACTTTTAAGCTTTCAGTTGTAACATTTTCCTCGGGAGGGCCCAAACTCCTCAAGTCCCTGGCCCACTCTAAAGATTTACTCTGGAGCCGCCACTGACAACACGAGACAATCGGAATATTTATTATTCTCAGCTACATTGAAGACTAAACTTTGCATTCTCTAAATTGCCAAAATTTAAATCAGCTCTCCGGTAAGGGTTTTCTCCAACAGAAACTAAAGGTGTATTTGTAAAATTGTATGACTGACTAGAAAACATTTTGAATGCCATCATACAAACCCCATCATAGTTAACTTTGAATTTTAAATTGGTTTAGTTGAACGCAGGCAAAGTCCTAAAAATGACTCATTGCTTGACATTTCACTGATAAAGAAACAAATTCATTTGCTCGTTGTTCAACTGATTAAATGTAGTCAATTGTTATCAACTGGTACATTATTGAGTGAGGACAGTAATATTGAACATCAATACAATCATACAACATTAATACATCAATATTGAAATAGAAAAATTAGTATGAGAAATTTCATACCAATAATCTCAGATGAAGCAAAATGCTTTGTAATTTTGATCCAAATGCGATTATGAATTGTCTAATGTAAACTCAGATAGCTGTTCCAGCTGCCGAGAACATACAACATTATCAGTTATCTCTCTTACAATACTTGTGCTAATAGTGTGTAAACTGTTGTCGGCTTTACAACAAAATAAGTTTTGGTGATAAAGTTCTCCACTAAAGGTAGACCAAGTATAATAGCTACATCGATACGGTACTTATATTGAATAAAGAATTTGAGTGATGAAACCAAAGTCTTGTTTTCCCTGTTTGCCAAACAACGCAACACTGTCCTTCAGAGTAAACCTGACGCCGTTAGATTCTTCAACCGTGCAGAGCTTCTGATTCAGATAGTACGTGTTGTTTGTGTACACAATGATCGTGTACGTTTGGTTCTTCTCCAGTCTTATGCTCTCTTTGAATAATAAGTCCATCAAGGAGGAATACGTTACCTTTCCGCTCCAATTTATAGAGCCCATTGTGACCTTTGTAACTGTCGATGCGTTTTGTAAGGAAACTATGTAGCTCTCTTCGTAGAACTTCATCTGAGGCCCTGAGTGTGGCACCATCCCCGGGAAGAAAGTGGGCACTTGGATGCCGACGAGGGAGATTTCCGTGCTCACAACCAGATCCACACTAAACACTTTGCAGCCGTAAGGAGCACCTAGAGTAGGACCGGGAGAACGGTCAGTTTGTCCATTCTAGGAGAAGCGGTGGACTGATAGTTCCCCAGAGGATTGAACATTCGCCTGATCAATCTTTTAGTCTCTTTTGCAAATAATCTTGACTTTTTCGTGTCGCTAAATCCTTCCGGCAACGGGTACGAGTGGGGCTGGACCATGTTCATGAGCAGAGCGTAACTCTCCTCCAAGGTCAAGATACCCTCGTCTCCTTTAGACTTGCTGTAGGCTACGTTTTGAACAAAGTATTCTTTCGGTAAAGCCATGAACCGAAGCTGCCTCAGAGTACTCTCTTGGAGCACTTTGCGTTTGTTCTCCAGGTTCGGAACAACATCCATGTCTAAACACTTGCGATGAACCCAACTCAACACTCCCTTGACCAGATCTGTCTCCGGAACTCCGAGGTTGTCATCAGCCACCAAACTCGCTAAGATGGTTTGGTCCACAGTCAGAAACTTGGGATGTTTCAACAGATCCGTGATGTGTTTCTGGAAGAACTGGAAAACAGTATTACACTTTTATTCCTTTCACGCATATACCGCAAATTTAAAATAGTTTAAAGTTTTAACAACTCGCTTGATATTCAAAGGTTTAAAACTTTAAAATCAACAAGTCAAGCTTGGCTTCTTAAAAAAGTTCAAGTTTTCTTAAATTTTAATTTAAATTTTAAAATTTGGTCTTTTTGGTGTGTTTTGAAAACTGTAGTACTAAACAAAGTCACTAGTTGATGTGTATACAACATGATACTAGCTAGACGAGCTTGTATTAAGAAAACGGTAACTTTACTTAGAGTTTTAAAACAAAAATATGTTCTAAAATTAAAAGAAAACGACAAGAACACAACTTGACTTGAGATAAATAAACAAAAGCTTGATTAGACCTGAAAAATAACCACTTGCAAAAGCTTTTGTTATTTTAGTACCAATGTAACACATGAATTACGAGGGAGGAAAAATGTATTTAGATATTTTGTGCCTAATCCAATATTGACCTGATGAAACAAAGTGTCAGTTCCTACCTTTTAAGCCCTTTTAATTTTACATTTTTATTGATTGCCCTACTTCACCAAGTACAAATTTTTGAACTTAAAAGTGCCCAGGCTGTACATGCATTCACATCTAGCGACACAACGACGCTCCGTTACCTTCTTACACTCATTGGTGAGAATCTGGTCTTGGGTGGCAAGTGCTGCGTCATAGATGGGCCACACATTGTCCAGACTGATCTTGGCCATCATGTACTCCACTGCCTTCTCACAGAGATGTGGCAACTTGAACCTCACACTCGCTCTGTACAGCAGTTGTGTCTTCTCCACACTCCACAGGTTCACATAGTCCAGGTACACGTATCTGCCACAAACACAATCAACCACTGTACTGAACATGCCTTCTCACAGAGGTGTGGCAACTTGAACCTCACACACTCGCTCTTGTACAGCAGTTGTGTCTTCTCTACACTCCACAGGTTCACATAGTCCAGGTACACGCATCTGCCACAAACACAATCAACCACTGTACTGAACATGCCTTCTCACAGAGGTGTGGCAACTTGAACCACCGCTCTGTACAGCAGTGTGTGTCTCTACACTCCACAGGTTCACATAGTCCAGGTACACGTATCTGCCACAAACACAATCAACCACTGTACTGAACATGCCTTCACAGAGGTGTGGCAACTTGAACCTCACACTCGCTCTGTACAGCAGTTGTGTCTTCTCCACACCCACAGGTTCACATAGTCCAGGTACACACATCTGCCACAAACACAATCAACCACTGTACTGAACATGCCTTCTCACAGAGGTGGGTGAACCTCACACTTCGCTCTGTACAGCAGTTGTGTCTTCTCCACACTCCACAGGTTCACATAGTCCAGGTACAATGTATCTGCCACAAACACAATCAACCACTGTACTGAACATGCCTCACAGAGTGGCAACTTGAACCTCACACTCGCTTGTACAGCAGTTGTGTCTTCCACACTCCACAGGTTCACATGGTCCAGGTACACGATCTGCCACAAACACAATCAACCACTGTACTGAACATGCCTCTCACAGAGGTGTGGCAACTTGAACCTCACACTGCCTGTACAGCAGTTGTGTCTCTCTACACCCACAGGTTCACATAGTCCAGGTACACGTATCTGCCACAAACACAATCAACCACTGTACTCCACTGCCTTCTCACAGAGGTGTGGCAACTTGAACCTCACACTCGCTCTGTACAGCAGTTGTGTCTTCTCACACTCCACAGGTTCACATAGTCCAGGTACACGATCTGCCACAAACACAATCAACCACTGTACTGAACTGCCTTCTCAGAGGTAAAAGCAACTTGAACCTCACACTCGCTCTGTACAGCAGTTGTGTCTTCTCCACACTCCACAGGTTCACATAGTCCAGGTACACGATTCGCCACAAACACAATCAACCACTGTACTGAACTGCCTTCTCACAGAGGTGTGGCAACTTGAACCTCACACTCGCTCTGTACAGCAGTTGTGTCTTCTACACCTCCACAGGTTCACATAGTCCAGGTACCGCATTCGCCACAAACACAATCAACCTTGTACTGAACATGCTTCTCACAGAGGTGTGGCAACTTGAACCTCACACCTCGCTCTGTACAGCAGTTGTGTCTCTCTCCACACCCACAGGTTCACATAGTCCAGGTACACACGTATCTGCTACAAACACAATCAACCACTGTACTGAACATGCCTCTCACAGAGAGTGTGGCAACTTGAATCACACTCGCTCTGTACAGCAGTTGTGTCTTCTCCACACTCCACAGGTTCACATAGTCCAGGTACACTTATTCGCCACAAACACAATCAACCACTGTACTGAACATGCCTTCTCACAGAGGTGTGGCAACTTGAACTCACACTCGCTCTGTACAGCAGTTGTGTCTTCTCTACACTCCACAGGTTCACATAGTCCAGGTACACGTATTCGCCACAAACACAATCAACCACTGTACTGAACTGCCTTCTCTGCAGAGGTGTGGCAACTTGAACCTCCACTGCTCTGTACAGCAGTTGTGTCTCCTCTCTCTACCGGGTCTACAGTCCAGGTACAATGTATCTGCCACAAACACAATCAACCACTGTACTGAACATGCCTCTCACAGAGGTGTGGCACTTGAACCTCACACCGCCTCTGTACAGCAGTTGTGTCTCTCTCTCCACACTCCACAGGTTCACATAGTCCAGGTACACGTATCTGCCACAAACACAATCAACCACTGTACTGAACATGCCTTCTCACAGAGTGTGGCAACTTGAACCTCACACTTGCTCTGTACAGCAGTTGTGTCTTCTCCACACTCCACAGGTTCACATAGTCCAGGTACACGTGATCACCACAAACACAATCAACCACTGTACTGAACATGCCTTCACAGAGGTGTGGCAACTTGAACCTCACACTCGCTCTGTACAGCAGTTGTGTCTCTCTCTACACTCCACAGGTTCACATAGTCCAGTACACGATCTGCCACAAACACAATCAACCACTGTACTGAACATGCCTTCTCTCACAGAGGTGTGGCAACTTGAACCTCACACTCCAGCAGTTGTCTTTCACACTCCACAGGTTCACATAGTCCAGGTACACGATCTGCCACAAACACAATCAACCACTGTACTGAACTGCCTTCTCACAGAGGTGTGGCAACTTGAACCTCACACTCGCTCTGTACAGCAGTTGTGTTCCTCTCCACTCCACAGGTTCACATATCCAGGTACATAATGATCTGCCACAAACACAATCAACCACTGTACTGAACATGCCTCTCACAGAGGTGTGGCAACTTGAACCTCACACTCGCTCTCAGCCAGCAGTTGTGTCTTCTCTACACTCCACAGGTTCACATAGTCCAGGTACACGCATCTGCCACAAACACAATCAACCACTGTACTGAACATGCCTTCTCACAGAGGTGTGGCAACTTGAACCTCACACCGCCTGTACAGCAGTTGTGTCTTCTCTACACCCACAGGTTCACATAGTCCAGGTACACGTGTGATCGCCACAAACACAATCAACCACTGTACTGAACATGCCTCTCACAGAGGTGTGGCAACTTGAACCTCACACTCGCTCTGTACAGCAGTTGTGTCCTCTACACTCCACAGGTTCACATAGTCCAGGTACACGCATTCTGCCCAAACACAATCAACCACTGTACTGAACATGCCTTCACAGAGGTGTGGCAACTTGAACCTCACACCTGCTCTGTACAGCAGTTGTAATTTCTCACACTCCACAGGTTCACATAGTCCAGGTACACGATCTGCCACAAACACAATCAACCACTGTACTGAACATGCCTTCACAGAGGTGTGGCAACTTGAACCTCACACTGCTCTGTACAGCAGTTGTGTCTCTCTCCATTACTCCACAGGTTCACAACCAGGTACACGTGATTCGCCACAAACACAATCAACCACTGTACCAAACATGTCTTCAGTGTGTGCAACTTGAACCTCACACTCGCCGCAGCTAGGCTCTCTACACCTACAGGTTCACATAGTCCAGGTACACGTATCTGCCACAAACACAATCAACCACTGTACTGAACATGCCTTCTCACAGAGGTGTGGCAACTTGAACCTCACACTCGCTCTGTACAGCAGTTGTGTCTTCTCTACACTCCACAGGTTCACATAGTCCAGGTACATGATTCTGCCACAAACACAATCAACCACTGTACTGAACATGCCTTCTCACAGAGTGTGGCAACTTGAACCTCACACTCGCTCTGTACAGCAGTTGTGTCTTCTCTACACTCCACAGGTTCACATAGTCCAGGTACACGTATCTGCCACAAACACAATCAACCACTGTACTGAACATGCCTTCTCACAGAGGTGTGGCAACTTGAACCTCACACTCGCTCTGTACAGCAGTTGTGTCTTCTCCACACTCCACAGGTTCACATAGTCCAGGTACACGTATCTGCCACAAACACAATCAACCACTGTACTGAACATGCCTTCTCACAGAGGTGTGGCAACTTGAACCTCACACTCGCTCTGTACAGCAGTTGTGTCTTCTCTACACTCCACAGGTTCACATAGTCCAGGTACACGTATCTGCCACAAACACAATCAACCACTGTACTGAACATGCCTTCTCATGGTGTGGCAACTTGAACCTCACACTGCCTGTACAGCAGTTGTGTCTTCTCCACACTCCACAGGTTCACATAGTCCAGGTACACGTATCTGCCACAAACACAATCAACCACTGTACTGAACTGCCTTCTCACAGAGGTGTGGCAACTTGAACCTCACACTCGCTCTGTACAGTGTTGTGTCTTCTTACACTCCACAGGTTCACATAGTCCAGGTAATAATGATCTGCCACAAACACAATCAACCACTGTACTGAACATGCCTTCTCACAGAGGTGGCAACTTGAACCTCACACTCGCTCTGTACAGCAGTTGTGTCTTCTCCACACTCCACAGGTTCATAGTCCAGGTACACGTATTCGCCACAAACACAATCAACCACTGTACTCCACTGCCTCTCACAGAGGTGTGGCAACTTGAACCTCACACTGCTCTGTACAGCAGTTGTGTCTTCTACACTCCACAGGTTCACATAGTCCAGGTACACGATCTGCCACAAACACAATCAACCACTGTACTGAACATGCCTTCTCACAGAGAGGTGTGGCAACTTGAACCTCACACCGCCTGTACAAGCAGTTGTGTCTTCTCCACACCCACAGGTTCACATAGTCCAGGTACACGTATCTGCCACAAACACAATCAACCACTGTACTGAACTGCCTTCTCACAGAGTGTGGCAACTTGAACCTCACACTCGCTCTGTACAGCAGTTGTGTCTTCCACACCTGGCCAGGTTCACATAGTCCAGGTACACGATCTACAAACACAATCAACCACTGTACTGAACATGCCTTCACAGAGGTGTGGCAACTTGAACCTCACACTGGCTCTGTACAGCAGTTGCGTCTTCCACACCCACAGGTTCACATAGTCCAGGCACACGATTGCCAATCAACCACTGTACCAATAGGAGTCTGATCTGTGAAGAGGGCACTGGCCAGGATATGCTACAAAAGGACTAGTAAGGAGAGTATCTGAATAAAGTAGAATACACACAATAAGAACACAGACTTTGAAGTTACTTAAAAACTTAACTAAAGGGATAGTTTTAGAGAATTAACTCCATTGGTTGTGCAAAATAGGTATTTGTTGTTTCTCGGATGCAGTTGGTCAGTCTGATTCAAGGATATGATTGGTCGCTCATACCCGAGCCAGCCAATGGACTGTTCATGGCTGGTCAGGTCAGTCATAACATTGTCACTGGCGTGGACGTGCTTGATTTCTATTGTTTTTTTAAATTTTAAAGATTTTGTTCATGTTGCATTGTTTTCTAGGCTAGCTCAATAAAAAACATCCGTAATAATGTTTTAACCTCAGAAATTGTACCATTGTCAACAACAAACTTCAAACAAAGGGCTCTCAGTTGCTTACTGGTTTGTGATGCACACACCTGTAAAGTAGTTTGCTCCTCAAACCAATAAAAACTCCTTTCGTCTAGCCAACATTTGTTACTTTTTACTTACTTCCTACTGAAAACTACTTACTCAAGAATTTGCTTGAAAACCTCTGGTTCGATGTCCGGGATGGTTATCTCCTTGCTCTCATTGAGCATATCTTCAAACTCAGGACTGGACATGGCGAGGACTGTCGAATGCAGCTTGAACTCCTACAACATGAAATCCAAGTTTGGTTCCCATATCTGTTTGTATATAAGCCAAATACCATTCACTGACTCACTCATCAACCCACAGCGCAAACTACTTGGCGGATTGTCCAAACACACAGTCTTTTTAGGCTCTACACGCGCACTAAAAAAATATTTGGAAAAATTTAAGTTTTAATAATTTGTAGCAAAGCACGGGTAGGGCAGCTAGTGTCTTTTAAGCTTCTGCTTGAGAGGCACTACTAAAATGTATGTGGAAAAATACTAGTTCCGCAAAAAAGAGCAATAAGGCCAATAAAAGCTCATCTACATAAACAAAGCAAGACCGTTGTCTGTACATAAAAATGAATCCATCGGTTATTTGGCTTTTTAATGATTTGTAAAGATGATTCTCTGACTAGGTCTCTATTACGTTTTGAAGGAATTTAGGAACGCTTATAACTCAAAATTGGCTGAAACTTTATTTAGCCTGAAGAGTTTAGCAGTGCAGTGCGTCTTTAGCAATATTTCATATCCATACATCATCCACAAAATAAATGGCAGGGGACCAAATTGGGCTCTGAAAACGTAATTTTAGAGCAGCGATGTATTTCCGAATTGCAAATGTCTAGGGCGGCAAATTTTAGGGGCGGCAAAATTATATGGATAGATAATCTAATTTTGGTGTCTTGTGGTCTTACAAAAAAATAAGTTAAACAAATAGTGTTGTGTTATTAAATATTGTGTCTATTTGAAATATTGTGTACTGTAAGCTATTTTTAGTTTACTTGGAATGTACATCCAGTGAATTTGTCTGATAAAGTGTTCAATGAAAGCGCCTGCGCTCATTTTTGCGCCATTTTCACGCTGCAAAACACGATTCAGACTTTTGATTAGATAAAACTGAACTACAATGCATTCCATAGATCCAATCAGAAGTCAGAACCGCGTTTACGCGGAAAACGGCTGTGGGCAGGGGATTTTTGTATCGCCCTGTCCAACTAATTATCCAAAAGGAGAGCGCCTGGCCACTAACTCGGATCTTCTAACTAAATTATGCTACTTAAACTAACATCACAGCCATCTTTATGAGTCCAACCAGTTATTAATGTTGTCCTCACCTCAATGAACTACAATATTAGCTCAGAACCTACTTATTTAATAACTACATAATTACCGGATTAGCACACGGCACCGACACGACCTAGATTATTGAATTACAATGGCCCCGCATCTCCCCTTGAAAGCTGAAATTAAACATTCTAAATATTTCCCTAAACTTAAAGATTAGTACTTAGCTGTGGGGAGTAGCATTTAACTTGTTGAGTTTCCACGGTAACCAGACTGGTCACGGGTGGACTGAAGGGTAGGTATATGAAGGCTATGACTGGGTCAGCTGTACTGTACTGACTATATGACCATATATGGTAGTTTATATATGGGGTTTGTATCCGTGGTTTTACCACACGGCACAAAAACGTCCGTATAGAAAAGTCAACAAAGTTATGGGATTTATTGATGCAACAGGCATTTGCTGATAACCTAACTTTTCTACATAAACAAGCTGTATTGTCATGAATTTCGATGATCTTAGTGAAATCAGGGAGGGCAGTCAGAGGGATGCTGGCAAACTTCACTGCCTGGGGACGGCAGATACGCAATACGACCTTAGAACTTCTAAACCTTGGCCATAGCCAAGTAAAATAAGTACTCATGTATACAAGTAACTTATGAAAAATGTTTGTCCAAGTTAGATAAACTAGGCTACTCGGTAGACTGAAGTGAAAAGTGTCAACTCACCTGCTGGCAATCAGGTTTGCCAATGATGATTTTACAATCGCTCAGTTTGGAAGTTGAGAGTAAAACGTTCATCCGTTGTCTCACTGTCGTGGGCATGAGCTGCCACCTACCTTCCCATTTGTTCTCTGTGGCAGAATGTTCAATTAGCAAATAGCAAGTTTAACCTTTGAGTTTTCCTCAATTTAAGAGAGGGCCTGAGAGAGCTGCCGCAGATCCAACTCAGAGTACGGCTTAAAACATGGGATAAAAATTGCAAACTACGTTTTAGGCAAGTTAATTTACTTAAATGTAAAAATTTTCTCTCGGGAAGCATAGATCTATTGATGCTGCTTCATATAAACACTTAAACTTTTACTTTTGTCATCAAATTAATTCTGTAATTCTGAACTAAAAACCGGATTTTTCCATCAGAACAAAGCACTCAAAATTCAGTAATTAAAATTTGTTTTATAACCAAACTCATATTTTTTCTTCTTTGTATGCAGCAGCACTTATGACTATGCTTCCCGAAAAGCTTTCCTCGTTTTAGTTCATTAACCTCATGAAAACACAGTTTGCAAATTGTCCCATGTTAAATTCTCTATACCATTTAAACGCCGATCAGGCTCTATCCGGCCCCCTCTTAAAGTAACTTGAATGGCAGAAATTCAGGTCACTTTTGAAGATTATTATCAGGAACATTTGAGTGGAAAACTATAGTTTGATTTGAACATGTTCCTGTCTGTACTGAATTGAAACATGTAAACTCATCTGTATTGTGTACTTCTAACGCAGCAATGTCAACTTAACCTTTTTCAATCAGGTGTTTTACAATAAATTAGTGTCTTTTAGTTTTCTTCTCAAGAAATTGACGCCAAATTTTAAAATAAAACTAAGAAATAATTGAAATAGTTTTTAACAAAATGTGTGTACACATTTGTTTATTTAATAATTGAAATGTTCATAATTAATTTTGACGTAGCCGCAAAAACGTCAACGTTGTCCTCTGTGTGACAATCGTTCCTTTACTCAGTGTAGACAGTTTAAAAGTTAAGTCTTAATCTAGCCATTCCAAAATTTTCTGATTTGTTCATTCAACCAAACAAATGATCATTATTGTGAAATGAAATGAAAATCGTCTTTATTGGTGGCGAAGTTAGGACTATAAAGTCCTCTCTTCCACTTAACCACAAATTATTCCACTTTCTTACTGTTATTGTGAGACTTGTCTTTGGTCCAAACAGTGTTAATATTTTAATTATTTTTTACCATTAAACAATTTTGTTACCAGTATTTTACCAATTTGTAAAAACTTTACAAGTTTCACTGCAAAAATTAATAATGTATTTGTTAACGATGACATTCAGTCAAAGTCAAAGTAATAGTAAAAATATCATTAAAACGACTATTCTGGATGTTTAAATTACCTGGTTTTTCTTCTTTAATCTGTACAACCTCCTCTGTGTTTGTTTGATCTGAAATCAAATTTTAATAAACATAACATCAACAGTAAGTGTAAAATTACTCATTTATATAATTTCAATAAGTTTTTTATTAAAATAAAAAATAAGAAAATAAACAAAATTAAAAAAAATATTTTAACATTTTTTTTTAACAAATAAATAATCATGTATTGACATGATTACAATTCTTGAAGTTTTGTAAATCAAGATATATTAATTAATTATTACTGTCATAAGTTTAGTTTAATTTTTAAATGTAAATTAGTTTATCATATGAGCCTAAAAGTATATTCATACATGCCCACATATGTTTGTGTGCATCTGGAGGAATTGAAACCTCCGTGAGCGCCTGATGGTGTTTTATAATTGACTCGCCCGGACGAGGATTAAAAGCACAGAGTTAGCTCTGTACCTGAGTTGTCGGTGCCAGGGTTAGTTTGTTGGTCAATCTCCATGACATCCGCAGCAGTCGAGGTGTTGGCAGCAGGCGGTGTTGGCAGTTGTTGAAGAGTCCACGGTTGTTGCAACACTCTCATCTGGTTGTGAAGACGTTCCTAAGTACAGGATGAAATGGTTGTATTCTAACAAAAATAGATGCAAAGCAAATGTTTTATACTATTATTTATTCGCTTAACAATAAAAATTGCATTGTGTTACAATAACAAGAATATAAACGTAGCCAACACATAGACACAAGTGCTACCGTGAATCCTAGCAAATTTGAATGAATAAAATGAATAAATGATTTCCTTGCAAAGGAGTAAAAACTCCACAACAAGAGTCCTTTTTGGACACTTGTGACCCCTCCCTCCCCGCTACAGGTGGCATTTTTTGTCTGTTTTCCAAAATTTGGTGCAAATGCTCTTTTTGTAAACATCTAGATTTAGTTTGTTAACTTCCAAAAATCGGACCACCAGAAGTGTTTTTAAAGAAAGGCCTTTCCTTCCAAAAAGAGTTTTTATTCTATAAAACTGTATTCATGAACTATTCTTTGTTTAAATTTTGTTGTTAACGATAGGAGAATTTCAGATTTTAAACTATTATTGTGGACATTTTCCATCGTTTGTGATCATCTTGCTCACAAACCATGGAAAATGTCCACAATAATAGTTTAAATTTATGAACTAAATTCGATTTATTTTGGTGTAAAGTATAAACATTTACGATATTTTACCCAGCATGTGTGCCAAAAATCAACAAAATCTGTACCTTGCTAGACCAAGATGGCAACTCAGAATAGTTGTTTGAATACATAAAAACAAGATTAAAAACAACGAAAGCTCAGAAATGTATTGTTTCATTTACAAGAAACCTGAGTTGCAGCATTCAAGTTAGAGCTGAGTCGGGATTTCTGTATCAGATACTTTGTAATCAGTACCTGCCAGTCCCGTATGTATCAGATACTCGCGAGGACAAATATCTGATACAAAGTAATCACTTAGATCGCGTTGAGTACTACCGTACTGTGGTTCACTAGTGACTAGGCCTGTACCAGGACTGTAGAGATACTGAGCAAACAGCTGATGACTCTGGTACTGGTAGTACACTAGCGCTTACTCTAGGCTGGTACTGGTAGCACACTAGGCTAACGGCTAGACAAGAGACTTAGAACTTCATTTTTGCTGTCGCATAGTGCCTATTGTTACTTGTTTACGAGTCTTACCTACACTCTGACAGTTTAAACTTTGACTTGCCGTCGAGCATATCGTTATTTGTTGTCGTGTTACTGTGCGATGTGTCTATTAACTAACCATGTTGTTAATATTTTAAAACTGTAAAGTGTATAACCTAATAGTAAGGCAACAAATACAAGATACGAGTAGACCTACTGCAGTGGAGACTATTTAGAATGAACTATTGTGAATGTTAATATAAACATTAATTAGAGTTGTTATCTGCCTTTGATTGTACTGCATTTATAATAGTAATAACTAATAATGCACGATGCAGTAATAGGTAAGTTACAGTATTAAGTTACACCCACTCAAGTGACCGTAGGAACAAACAAGACTAGTAACAACAATCTTAGGTGGTAGCTACGGGAAAGGGAGTACAAAGTACTCATGATTACAAAGTACGAGTTCATGATGACAAAGTAATCAGTATTTCTCTGTACCAGTCGGCAGCATCTGGTACTGCAGAGTAATCATTTAGCCCACCTCTAATTGACAACTGGGACTTGTGGCGTGGTCCTGTAATCCAGCTTCATGGAGGTCAGGTTTTGAGGATGATATAGGTCTAAAGCGGCTCAGATAATCTCAGTGATCATCTGATGATACCCGCATCAACTCCTACCATCGTTTAGACATATCAGACCATCACCTGGGTGGTTCGGAAGTCACGTTAAGCCGTTGGTCCTTGTATTTCCATTGGTCATTGGGCTATTAATTAATGACCCATTCTAAGGAAGAGTCGGCCTTAGTTTGTAACAAGACTATACCTCATAGCTCATTACTACCACTCATCACACTCATCCCTCACCACATATTTGCCTTAAAATACCCTCATGAGAGTGGTCGGCATCTCAAATAGTGATTTAGTGATTTAATTCAAGTGCACTGGCCTGAATTAAATCAATGTGAGAAAAGCAAAGAAAGAGTATTGAACATTTAAATGCTTACGTTCTTGAAGAGAAACTGCCGGATCTTGAGACACTGTTGGCTTCTCGACATCTGCTCCCGATACTGACGAATCTTGAACTGATAATGTTCCTCTAATAGAATTTCAAAGCCAAAGCATCATTGAATTGTTGTTTACCATAATCCAAATCACTTTGATATTGACATATTTCAGTTTACTTTTTACAGAGATCAGTGTTAAAACTTATATTGCCAGATGTACTTACTGTTTTGGACTATTTAAAAATGAATAATTTCTAAACTAATAATAGTAGAGTAATAAAGCTATTTTACAAACTATTTGCATTTTTACTCTTTGAATTGTTTGGTGATTTTTACCTTAACTTCTTTGAGTATTGGAAAAGTGTTTGGAAAATTTCAAATCCATACCTTTACCTTTTAAAACTTAACTTAGTTTACAACAGCGTAAAACAAAAGACATTTATAGTTTTGAGTGTGAAGATGACATTTATATTCTTATAAAACACATAAGTTACAGTAATCAACAGAATGATGTACCCATTTTTTTGAAAAATATAGATAATATAATCGTATAAAAAAATGTACCTGTACTGTCCTCAGAAGTTTGCACCAAAACGCCTCCCTCTCCTTCTCTGTAAAATGACAATAACTTACATTTGGCTGTTAAAAGTTGAATTATTAAAAACATTCAGTTAATTCCTATAAGTTTCTAACAGAACTCAAGAGCTACATAGTAGAAATGTGTACTACAAAATGGAGTGTGCAAGTATATCCACTCTGTTAATATCCAAAACTGTACATCAATCCAGTAGTCTGTCTATGTGGCTCAAAGTTAGATAGCGGAATTTGAGTTACAAGTTCTTCTTGACAGAACATAATAAGAGAGAAGGCGTACGCAATCTTCCCATACGTTTCAATTGAGCAAGGATTATCTGTAGAAGGCAAATGGTCGCTGCACCGTTAGTTTGTCTTACTCGGCCATGCCATGATCGGTCCAGTGTGTTAATACAGGTAGGTATTCTATACATTTTGAAATTGTTGTAAGAAGAGGAAATTTTAAACAGATATATATATACTTACGATTTTATCTTCTTCTCAGACTCAGTGAGTCCTGGAGAAATTGATGCACGTTTCATTTTCTTGACTTCCCGTCGCACAAGTGGAAGCAAATTCTATGTGTCACAATAATAGCTGTTATAGCTTACATAAGTAAAGAAAAGAAAAACTTTAGTCTTGGCTTACTAGCCCAAGATAGGCTAGCTATACCTAGATACAAGACAACTACTCAAAAACGTCCAGTTAATTTAAGAACTGAAAGGAGCAGAAGGTTCGGGACAAATACAATAATCACCTTAAACATGTGCCACAATGGCTTGTTAATTTTAACACACGTACTGAGTTAGAAAAACTAAGGCCTTAATATACCGGCAAGGAAAAGTGATTCTGTATGATTTGATTGGAAATGGAAGCCTAAACAAAGATTGAAAGAAAACAGCTGGTTCGATCAATCACTTCTGTATAATCTGTGACTTTAGGGACTCTTCTAGGTAAAATAGGACTACTCTGTGGCATTCAAAGCGCCGAATCTCTCATCGATAGGTAATGAAAATTAATGTATAACGTCTTTTTTGTGGCGAAGTGAGTACTTAAAACTAAAGTAGTACTCTCTTCCACTTAATCACTAGGTAGTACTAGTACCGAGCCTCCCAGATAAAAAAGCAGGGCACCGCATTGCCTAATTTGCCTTCACTACCGTATAATTTCCGATTAGCATGTGATTACCAGTTTACCACTCGGTAATAGATAAAATAATTGGGCGCGTGCCTCAGATGAAGGGTCCAGAAATATTTTGTCACCCTTGGTCCGACGGTGGACGGTTCGGTTGGGGTGGAGGAAAACACACAAGTGGAACAGTTGGCACTGGGACAACCTAATATCAGTCGCAAGCAACGTAGTACGGACTATTACATATATACTCTGTGGTACGGATACACGTGAACATCCACCCGTTTGATACCACCTATATCCAAGGATAGTCAATCTATGTTTTCTTCATATTCACCTCAATACAGATAAATAACAGATAACAATTTATATATTCATCTTGGTCATTCTAGTTATAATTTTCTTTAGCCACCAAGGTCCTTCTTTGGGAACTCTAGTATTTATTATCTTTATAAAATGTCATAATATCAAAGCATGTCAAACTCTTGCTATTTTGGTGTCAACTGTAATATATATAAAAGTCAATGTTTTGTCTTTATAAGGGGTTAGATTGATCTGTGCAAAGGACGACGCAAACCATAAAGATTTTTCAGACTAATAAAAAAAACTACCTAACCTAACTTTTCGGGTACTAACGTAATTAAAGTAAACTTCCTTGGTTATCAATTTGGGATTAGAATCGTTTAATCTATCGTGATATTATATACAGTGTTAATTATTAATACTACTGAGTCGTCCAATCAATTGCTGAGAAGAGCTACAAAATAATTTGCATTGTGAGTTGGTTAGAAAGTCAAGTATTAGCTACAATATGTGTGGCCTAGACCAGGTCTGACTTCAATTGACTTTGACCATTTGATTTGTTGGAATTCAATCACTCGGTAAGATGCGACTCAGGAAGATAATTTACACAAAAAGATCGTGGTTGAAAGAAGATTTAGTTGAATTCAAGGCTAACCTACCTCTGCAATTGAACAATTCAGTTTCTGGCAAAAGTGAAAAGGAAAAACAAAACCCATGTATCCAGGAAATGATGTCCCTGTTTGCATGTCTGAAGAAAAATGACTATGATCAGACTCCTTGCAATAAAGAAATAGATGTCTTGAACTCTTGTCATAAATCATATAATGCTACTTCAAAATATGAGAAAGAACAATTGAGGATGGGAATTCTTACCCCAGGAGCCAAGAATTTGAATCATCGACAACTTAACATGCTATTAAAGAAGTACCCAACATCGTAACCGACAGGACCTATTTGACAGCTCAAGAATACAATGGGGTGGGGGCTGTGTAGGCTTAAAATTTGGATAGCTGTGTGTTAGTTATAGAGAAGCAACACTTAAGTGTTTATATTATTATAAAAACTTAATACAAAAAATAAATCCTCTTAGTTTTTGCCTGTTAACCTTTTATTATTGTTGTCCTATTTAATTTAGCTCCTTAAAGATTTAAGTTTATTTAACAGTAAATGAAAAATGATTCAAAATGGCAGATTTTACGGTTCAATATTGTGGAATAAGTAGTCCAATTTCAATGAAATTTGTAATTAATATTCCGTTCATGACATGTATAGAACATGCAGTAAGAGATGTAAATATGAGACCGAAAGATGAAGCGAGGCTACCTCCTGTAAAGCTTTGGGCGAAGCAAACGGCCCTGTAGTGCATGTGGTAATATAGGCCAAATGAGTTTCCTTGATTGTCTTGAGAAATTTTGTTACCTGATAGTGCAATACCCCAATTATTGTTCTAACTATCCACTGAAACTAATTTTTGGAGGGACTATTTTCATTTGAAATTGTATGCCTAGAACTAGCACCTCACATGTGGAACAACAATCAGCTTTAAAAGATGAAATAATTATTTTGCCTTTATTAATTGTAAAAGGTCGAGAGTTACAGGGCTAGGGTTAATTCAAATTAATTTTGTTCCGTAACAGTATGGACTTTTGGCATTATGTTCATGTATATAAATGTTGATTTTAAACGGTAAACTACACACAATTTTTCAATATCAAATGTAAAAACATCTTTCTGTGACTCCTTATTGCAGGATGTTACAAAAACTAAACATAAAATTATTTAAATATCACATGATTTATTTTACAATTTCTCAATACAGTTTCAGATTTAATATTACAAACATAAAATAACAGTATACAACCTAAAATTTATTATAATTTACATTATATTACAAAATGATTGTAACTTAATTATTTTGATGAAAGCATGGATTCTACTTATGAAATACAATCTTAAACAAATGATACTTAAGAAAGAAAGTGGAAAAGCTGCAGTATTGCGTATAAATTAAAGAAATAATATTGAACACTCAGTAAACCAATACAAAGTATTCAAAATTGTATTGATCGAGACTTTGCTCAATAAGACTACCTTATGTTTGACGTTACGTCGTGTATAAGAAAATGGAATGTGATAAATATTGTTTAGATCAGTAATTAACATGCCTGTACTTTTCTCAAAGAAGTAAAAATCTCGTAAAATATTATGGGCGTTTTATCAAATCAGCTTTATCCGGCGGTTAAAATTAGAACTGGCAGCCAAACAATAGGAAGGCTGGATATTTTTGAGGTTAAGTTTTACTTTGTCTGTTTTGCATTTTGATGGTACAGTTTGTATTTAACTATATTAGCATAATGTATACATGTTAAATTCATTGAAAAATAGTAAAATAATACCTTTACTGCATGGATGATCTTCAATAATTCATTAAAGTGTTTTGAACGGTGCGTCAAACATTGCAGACTGTAAACAACTTAACCGGCGGTTAGTTAACCAGCTGGTTAGCAGGCAATTGAAAAAATGGCCCTAAATATTTGTTCCTTTGGTTAAGGTTGAGGTACATTTACTAGAAAACAGCTGTTACTTGGTAGGTACTCATGGAGAAGAGATTAGCTTAATGTACTTAGCTTGAGCACTTTTATAACACATGTTTAATACAAATAAACTTATTGCTTTTAAACTTAAAACTTGTAAACAATAAGAGTTTTTTGTTTGTAAGATTTTAATCTTTTAGATGAATGGTTTTTTACACTGTACGTTACTCAGTTTCACTAGAATTTAATACGTGTTGAATCGAAACATTTCTATTAACTATAAAAGTTTTATGCTATATTGTGCATAGTTCTATAATTGTATTGAGACACTTGGTCGGGATATTCACAATGATGATGGTTAGGAAAAAGAAGGTAGATTTAACTTGTTCAATATATTGTAGATAATATTTAAGTATTGCCATATTAAATAACCCTAAACAAACCTAGGTGCTATGAACAATTTAACTTTGGCATGCAAATTATAATTTGAGAATATTATCGTATTACTAGACACATATATATTAAAAATATGTTTTTCTTTCTTTTGTGATTTATAATATCTTGAAAATTTGATATCTACTTAGCCACTATTTTACACCAAACCAACGGAATTATAAAGGCACACAACACTTACTTGACTGTTGAGAAATTGAATATGATTGAAATTAGCCACATTTGAGCGGGCGAAATGAGCAAGGACAGCAAGGATGTGTAAGTGATGGTATATCGAGACTGCAAATCCACGGACACTCGTAGCAGACATTGTAACGTCCAGGATCTCAGACATTGATTCAACAAGAAAACTACAAGTACAAGTTCACAAGTACTTATATTCATTTTAGATTGGGAACTTGCAATTAGCTCTGTCAACTCATTGTATAAGATATCTAAGGTTTGGAAATGCCGGAGTGACTGGTACCGGTACTCAATGGTTAAGAGTCATGGGCAATCTATTAAAAGCTTGTTTGTTGAATATGACATTTTTAAAGGCATTTATTAACTTGAATTATGAAACTTTTTATAAGTGTTTCAAAATATGTTTAAGTTAAGATTTCTGATGGAGTTTTTTTCCAACTGGATTAAATTAACAACTATTGCCCAAACTTAAAACTTTTGTTTTTTTTTTAAAGAAAAGGGCCTGAACTAATTATTTTATATCGACAACTTCTTCTCTTCGAAGTATGGGTGTAGAACGGAAGTTTGTCATCAATTTTGTCATTGGCATTAAAATTATCTACAGCAATTTTGAGAAAATTTTGCAGATGCCGAACAATCCAACACGCCCAAAAAATCATACTTGCCTTAAAATTCCCAAAAGTCCTGTTTTCAAGGAATTCCCAACCAATTTTGGAATTTTAATTGTTGTTGGGAATTTCCCAATTTTTGGCTCTTGTCCACCCCTATTTAGAATTTTTGAACCTGAGATGTGGAACATCTTTTACCTAGGTTGGAAAATCATAGATCCGTTTCTGGCATTTGTATCCGAGCCATCACCACTACAAACCGTATCAACTACGAGCTACGATGATATCGTCTACTTGAGGGTTAAGTTAAGCCTTCCACAGAGCCACGAACTTGTACACTACTCAGATATATAACTCTATTATGTAAAATAGCTACTTTATATTATAAAAATCAACTAATGAAAATACACTGACTTTATATTTAACTGGTGTTTTATACTTAAGAAAATTACAGGTTATGTACATAAAACCATACACGGATGCATATACATTTTATGGTACAGGGATTGATCTAGTTCTAGTCAGAAGGAGCTTTGGGAGAGAGTACCTATACAACATAGTGGATATATCTTTGGCAAGTAAGTTGCTGGAAATATAATTCCTTAGTTTAAATTTAAAAGAAATCGAAATGAAGACACGTTGGAGAAATATTGGGCGTGGTCAGTTATTTAAAATTCTACAAATAGCATACATCAAGAATGTTGTATGATTTCTATTTATTTTGCTGACGTTTTAGAGAAAAAGAGAGATTAGTTGACAATTTAAAGTAAAAAAACTCTGAGAGAACTACCAGTAATTGAATTTGAATACGTCTTTTAGATGTACACATAATTTTTATCAACTTGTATAAAACTTAAGTTATTTTCATACTTTATCTTTGGATTAATGTAAAAATAAAAATAAACTTGTAAATAAATACAAAAGCAAAAATATTTTCTATATACAACCAAAAGCGGTGAGAATGCAAAAGTACGTATTTCCACACTGTAACATTTATTCAGCCTTCTCTGATACTTGTTAAATAAATAATTTACAACCGACCTTTAAACTTAACAACCGTACAATTTACAGATTTAACACTACCTTGTGTGTCAAATGTACAAAATAAATATATTACAAAATCATTTCTATAAAACCTTCATGAGTTGGTACAAGTTTATCTACTCGTATATAAGTTGAATTGTACAGAGAAAGAAGAGAAGAATACAAGCGTGGGCCTAGTAGCTGGCCTCGTGCCCCGCCAAGATGTACAAATCAGCCCCATCATCGTTGGTTAGAGTTCCGCCCAGTTTGATCAGAGGATGGGACTCTAAAGCTACAACTCTGCAACAAACAAATCACATCTCATAACTTATCTGCATTATAAAAATAATAAACAACAATAAAAATAGTCATAAAATATTAAAGGTATATGAATAGTAATAAGGATATTACTATTCTACTTGCATACACATATTTACACAAACACAATAAGGAGAAAGTAAACACACATTTTTATTCAATAAATACATGAAACACAGAAACTGACAATCACATTTAACAAGAATCTGACAGAGCAGTACCGACAGACAAAACGATCAAGCGACAGGAGTGCCAAGCAGCGCTCCGACATGAACAAAATCCCAAAAACACCTATCTATCTTCACCTTCTCATCTTCACATACTATAATCAAGGTTTGAATTTTTAGCAGGAAGTAATGTGTATAGTAGTTAATAGTACAAACCCTAGTAATTGTTACAGTTCGTATTTATTTATTTACATCTTAGAGTTGCTAATATTTATTCTATTATATTAAATAATGCCGCCCTAAACCGACAAATTTATTAAAAAAAAGATAAATTAACGCTAATCTTAAAAAAATGCAAAAAATATATATGTATATGATATTAATATAATGTAACAATAATTTGCATGTATGTGTTAAAAGTGGACCTCACCGACAAGTTTTAACTTGGTGAGGCCGTTATAATGTACAAACTCAGTAATAAACGAATTGAATTGATATATTAAGGTAAACTTAAAAAAATAAAAATCATTGGGATGCTATTGGAAACCCAGCACTTTCTCCGGACATAAACCTTCTTCTTGTTCCTCGAACAACGTACAGCTGCTTTTACTATCCCGATGGAAACTCTTGCTCTTGTCAGGTATTTTATTTTGAAGAAGCTATTCATTTGTGGCCCTAGGACTCCATCAGCAATCATGCAGGTATTTTTCTTTTTTTCTCCTCTTCAGCTGAGGTCAGAGCAGCCATTACAGGTCGGAGGTGTAGGAGGGAGCATCAGTGTCTACGTCACTGATCGGCTGAAACTGAGCTTCTTGCTGTCTGCTATCCTATTGGTCACAGGGCTGCGAACCGCCCATTGGAGCAGAGATGCCAACTGTCGATGTTCTCACTGGTATCCCTGCTCCATGGATGGTTGGCAACCCTTTGACCAATAGTATAGCTGACAGCAAGTAGCTCAGTTTCAGCCAATCAGTGACTGAAGATGGTACTACACACCAAGACCGAAATATTTCAAGCTAATTATAATGTTTTGACACGGTGTGAACCGGAAGAACTAGATTGTAGTTGTAATTTACACTGTTAGCTGTGGGGAGTTTGTACATATTATCTGCAACCCGAGTGGTTTGTTGGCATTGAATACTTCGTTTTGTTTCATAGTTTTCAATCTCTACTTGATTTCTGTCTATGAGGACTTTGAAGACTCATGTTGTGAAGAGTGGAGGGATTGTGGGGAACTTACTTGTCGGAACCGATGAGCCTGTAACTTCTGCTTTTGTCGACAATTTCCTGCGTCACTTCTCCGTTCTTCAAGCTCCTGCCTTGAACTCCGTGTTTGTGGAATGCTAGGACACTGTCCGGTAGACATACTGCAAAACAACACTTTCATTTAAACATCGAATCACAGTAGTACGCTCACATTGATTGTAAACCATTTTTTTCCACTCTCAAATGGTCAATCACATTGCAGAGTTTCAACACTCGTCTAGTATTTACTTTTGTTTGCATGTATCTTTTTTTAAAAAGACACTTAAAAATTGATTGATGCTATTGTAAACAATGCCCTGGATAAGGAAAAGGAAAACGATATTACCTATTGACTCGATTTGAAAATCAAAATGCAGTTCTGATATTTGCTTTCGGTTTGTCTTCAATTTTCCTTGTAGAGTAACTATCCTAATGACATCTGGAACAGAAGAATGTGGTAAATCAGTATGAATCCACAAAATAAACCTGTTTTTAACAAACTAGTTATTCAGTAAACAGCAGCACCTACAACTCCTGTGTTGAAAAAGAAAATTTCTCCATACAAATACTTCATTTTTGTACATGTATGAACACGTAAATTATGAAAACTTTTTTAAAACTAAAACTAAGTACTACTTTTATTATAACTTTTATTAGTGGAGTTCTTGTATAGTAATTGGTATAATTATAGTAAGAAACAATAATTTGAGGTGGTTTCGCTTCATTGATGATATTTTTATTATTTGGCAGCATGGATTCGAAAGCCTCCAACTATTTCTAAACCAACTAAATTTGTTCTCTACTTTAAACTTCACGTGGATGATTTCTGATAAATTAGTTACTTTTTTAGATGTCGATGTTTTCATAGAAAATGGAAATATCAAAACCAAAATTCATGTAAAAAACACTAACCCTATGAACTATTTACATTATACCAGTTGCCATCCAGGTTACATCAAAAAATCTATTCCCAAAAGTCTTGGGATTAGAGCTCAAAGTTTATGTTCAGACGTTGCTGATTACAATCAGTATATTGGTAAGCTTAAAAATGCCTTCATCAATCGAGGTTATCCAGAAAAGGTGGTCAATAGGCAAATTAATAAACGAAAAAATACTAAACCTAATTTTAATCGGTATAATGAAGCAAAATTTATAACTACTTATCACCCCGCCTTCATAAAATTAATAATATCATTAAAACGTCTCATAACATTTTACAATCTTCTCCTGTAACTAGGAACCTTTTCAAACACCCCTAGAATTGTATTCAAAAGACCACCTAACCTCAAAAATATTTTGTTAAACCTAAACTACCTGATGTTAATGAGCAACTTCCAACGACTAATAACAACAAAAATTGCCCCAACCTTGTTCAAAAGCTCGCTGCAAAACCTGCCAAATTATGACCCCAAGTAATGACTTTACTAGCCAGTCTACAAACAGGTCTTACCCGATAGTTGGTAAAATGGATTGTCACTCTAGTAATGTAGTTTACCAACTTTCGTGTAAGACTTGCCCTAAAGACTACATTGGCCAAACCACCACTCCATTGCATATTCAGATGAATAAGAATCGGTGACACTAATCTGAAAATTTCTACCAATCCAATCTCGCCCATGCAATGGATCATAACCAAAGTTTTAATGAGTGTTTTTTCTTAAAAGTGTACACCAATTTCAAAATTCAAATCGCTTATTAACCCACATGGAAGTTGCCCATCAAAAAGTTTTAAGGACTAAATTGCCTGATGGCATTAACCTAAGATTTGGCTAGCTTACCTTTCATTAATGTTCTTCTAAATTTCTTTCCAAATTATCATATGTATCGATAGTTTGTTTTATTTCTTTGTTATGTTTTAACTTGTTACAAAATTATTTAATTTTAAGATGGACACATGTTTTTGTAATTTATACATTAATTGTTTTTGTTTTGTTATTGAGTTTACTTCTCTCTTGAAAAGTTTGTTTTTCAAACGAAATATAGAGTTTTTCCTGTACCTCCCCTTTATTTTCCTCTCCTAAAATCCTTTTATGTAATATAGTAAGAAACACTTACTTGAGTAACAAACTAAAATAGCGTCTTTTTCCAGCTGTGTAACATTGATGATATGCAGGTTTTCCCTCCTCGGCACAACGGTGGCTAAAACAAAACACTTTTCTTTTACAACCAATCAATTTTCTTTCTCTTTCAGCTAAAAACTGTCCTGTAAATTTCCTTTACTACTAGGATGAACTAGGGCTGACTGTTTCCCAGATTGGGTCATTAATTAATAGCCCAACGACCAATGTAATGGACTAACGGCTTAAAGTGCCAACCCCCCTTCCCTCTTCCTATGGAATATGCTATGGGTACCCTTGCTGTAAACCTATGTACACTATTCATTTAGACAATAGGTCTCTGGTGGACTATTCCGGCCAATCAGAATTTAACAAGCGAAGGGTTTATGTCTTACCTTGGCCGTCCATATCCTCGAGCTCGTCGCTGTGGAACCAGCTGGAGCTGCTGGAGCCACTGTTCATGTTGATCAGATCCAGTTTGAGCCGGTTCTTGTCGTACGCTTGCTTCACACTCACACACACCATCGGATACTCCAGTTCGGGCGTTATCACGATCTCAAACACACTCGGCGGCTGAGCCAGCGAACACTCCACCAGCTGCACAACACAGTTTACCCTTACAGTCTTGTAAACCCTACAACACTGTGTTTCTGGTTTGACCAATATCACAAACTCAAGAACAAAAAACTGCTCGGATTACATGCAAACTTTTAAAGTGAAACACAAAATTTACCATTTAATGTAATTTTTTGTTAAGTGGTTTAGCAAACAAATTCATTTTAGGTTAGATTAAGACCAAACCGTAACTTAGATTTTGAAATAGGGCACTGGCCAGGATATGCTTTCAACAAGGTATAGAAAGTAGAACCGGCTCGGCTGGATAAAAGAGAACACAGACTGTCAAATTTTCATCCCTCCTAGGGCATTTCTTGGCTTGGTTTTATTGTTAGCCTACTTTACACTTTCAAGTGCTCTCTATTTGTCTTGACAAAGGCCCCAGTAGGGCCAAAAAATTAACAGTCAGTGAAATGAAATGAAAAAAAGTGTTTTATTTTACAATTATTTTCAATGTACCTACACAAATAATTACACTTCAGTCAGTGTTCTTTTATGTGTTTCTACTTCATCCACATGAGCCTGCTCTCCTTTCTATTTCTTTTGATAGCAAAATTCAATTTGGATGAATTAATTTAAGAGGCTAGAATATTACAAGTAGCAGCTTTTTATTCAGACTCAAAACGAGTTAGGCTATAGACCGATGTCTGTTGGTTCTGACCTTGAGCAGCATGAACTTGTTGAGAGGGTCGTACCACTGCATGAGGAAGATGCCGGTGACCATTGCTCCACACAGATACTTGTAGCCGTTGTACGGGTTGCGTCCTACACAACACTTGGTGCATCCCTTCGTGTCTGGCACCTGGAACATACATTCCGTACTTCATTGTGTATGTAGTGCAAGTCAACAGTAACCTGTCAACGAGAAATAATTTGCACAGAATTTATACGTAACAGCAATCTTCAAAGGCTATTCTTAAATTAAGCTCCTTTCAAAAATAGTGAAAAGCACATTATATTCATATTAAAGAGCATTCTTTCGCCTATAAATTTGACATATTCACTATAAATTCAGAGCACTTGTCATATCAAGGCACAGGTTTTCTTTATAACATTTGAACACAAGTTATTAACATTGAGAAAATGTTAATATATTGAAACTTTTGAAGTATGGTTTGCACAGTGGCGCAATAGCAACCTAACCGCACAGTCTATAGCGATCAGTATTGTATATTAGAAGTAACATAGCGCATATATTTGGGGTTGAGGGTGTATCTAGCGGGCCTTGGTTAAGGTGTGAGGAGGCAGGAGGGGGCCAAACTGTCAGTCTCATGGGGAATATACTTACGCCACTGGGTTTGCAGCTTTCTCCCTTTTAAAGTGTAAACATTGGACTTACAACATACATTACAGCAGATTACCTTGGTCGGTAGAACTTGCGAGGAACCAGTCTCTCCGATCTTGTTCATGTGCATCGAACCTGTGACTCTGTTTGCTCTGCAGTGCAAGCAAGTCGTGCCTGTACAGCTGTGGTGTCTTCCTACAGAAACGAAAACAAACAAGCAAATCAGCTGGAGCTAACGCCAACCTTATAGAGTCACTGTAACTATAACATAATCGGCACTTTATTTTCACTTTGAACAGCAAACAGTTTAATTAGGGAATGAACAAAGCAAGGGAAGCAGAAAACTACTTAGATAACACTTTGAGATTCAGTTACGCTACGCCTTTTCTATCCTTTGTTTTTCAATTCTTTAACATAAGAATTTGACAGTTTGTTTTCTAATGTTTCTACTTTATCGAGGTGAGCCTGCTTTCCTACTTATTTGTTAGTAAGCTTGTCGCTACAAAACCTAGTATAATAATTGAATTCTTTATTTGAAGTTAGTTGATGATGGTACAATTTCTGAGATTAAAACATTACTACGACATGAATTTTTTACATGTTGTATTGTTTTCACGCTTAGCTGTTATAAAATTGATAAGTTTAACAAGGGAAGGGAAAAAGCAAAATGGGAAAACATTAAGTTTATTTGGTAATGGGCGACCGATCAGCTTGCCCTGATTACTTTTTGGCTAGCTCTTCAATGTTTTGTTATGTTTGTGTAGCTTTTCACCTGAAGACGGAATTAGATTCCGGATTCCGAAATGTTGTGTACATCAAGTTCACTCAAAAACAATGGAATAATGTTTTAATCTCAGATATTTATTGAAGTTATCTATCCCCTCTTTATCACATTTTTATCTCCTTATTTTACAATCAACAGTTATGATACATCAGGTTTTAGTTGAGTTGAAATTCATCACCTGACAAGGACATGAGGACGTCTTTGATGACGTAGAGCCAGATGGTCCGGCGAGGGTACAGCTGGTCGATGGCAGTCTCGTGGAGTTCGTTGAGGTTCAGGTTGTAGATACCTTCCTCCGCCCCGATGAGGAGGTGCTGGTCCCGGGTGTCCGGATGAATCCAGCTGGCTGTACAGTGTATCCTTAGCGGACAGCCGTTAAACACCTGTACACAGAGACAATGTGTGTCAGACGTATCGCTGATTTGAAGATAGGGAGTTTTTCGAACAACTCAAGGTTCAAACCTTTTGGTTCAAAGGTGTCCAGCATTAAAAACCGAATTCTAGTATATTTCCCGCATTTTCCCAGACAAATTTGGCCAGTTTCCTGGTTTGACAAACTATTTGGCAACAATTCATATTTAAATTTATAAAACCGATCAAACACTACCATAGAGAGTCATAACTAATCCTGCCCAGGTACGGCACGTAAACATTTTTTTAAGGTTGAAACTGGTCCATGTACAACAGGATACTATGTAATAGAGAACTTGAGCCATATAGTATTAGAATAAATGTTAAATTAGAGAAAATAAAAACATAAGCCAGTACTTTTAAGCATTTAACTTGCTTGTGAATGCTTGAAAGCATTGGTTAAATGCTTGAAAGTATTGGCTTATGTTTTTATTTTCTCTAACTTTAAGAATGCTATGTATTTTCATCTCTGTTTAATTACACTAAAAATACCCATGAGTGAATCTTTTATTAAAAAAACTAACATTTACTTCCTCAACTATATTTTTGTCCTAAAGCATTTTTTTTCCTAAAGCAGATTATTGTCTAAATTGTTCAACCGAAACCAAATCTACCTGGAGTTTTGTATTAAATGCTGTAGTATGAGTGATGTTTACCTTAGAGAAGCAAGCGCCCATGTGGACCTGAGGGGTGGGGAGCCCATTGCTGACGGGGCGAGGCGGGGTGTGTCTCTTCCTCTCTCTGCGGCGGGGCCGGACCGGAGGTGTATCCGACAGCAGGTCTGGTTCTTGACCATCACCTGTAGCATCACCAAGCATGAAATAATATCCAAAGGGGTACATTTTAAATGTAAAATGGACAGAGTTGAATAAATTAGGGATGATTACAAGAAAAAGCTGCAGATTAACGTTAGTTAGATGGATTTTTAATTAGGAATTACCTTCAATTAGGAAGTACAAGGTTTTTACCCTTTTAACTCGGTTTTGAGAAATATCTTAATTAGGAACCACTGTGAGTGGGAGGGCAAACAATTTCCAAGGGCATATAAAGTTTAATACCAACTTGCATAATTTGGAGTATTTTGTCGCTTTTGATACCCAAGCACAAGATCTGAGGTCAACAGAGACCACTACAAACTCTAAAACCGCTATAATCCAGACTTGATAAGCCTTGTGCTGACAACCATAAAAGAAACTAATCCTATAAACAGCCGAATAAAACATTCTTCCAACCATTAATTTCCTAGTGGCACTGCCAGACGTTTGGCTTACCATTGCCGCTCTGTGTGAGTGTGTCCTTGTCGTTAGAGCCACTGTCGCTGAGAGACCTCTGCCTTTGTCCGCTGAGGTTCATATTGACAGCCAGTCCCAGGATCTCATCTACAGAACTGTGTCTCCGTGGTGATCCGTCCGGTCCTAATCATCACAATACACGATAAGTTCACAATCAAACATTTGATTTAATTATTCAAAAATAAATACATTTTTAAGGGTTGATCAAAATACTAGAATTTTAATCTTACACCTATAAGCCGGATGTTGTAGTAGTATAATCACCAAGGCAAGTCAGGGACCCAGGTTCAAGTCCCGGTCAGTCCACAGATTTTTTCTTCAAATTTCTTAAGTAATAAATTAGCTACTTAGCATTTATACAAATAAAGATTGTTTATTTTAGTATTAAATAATTTACACTTAAGTCCTAAATCCTAATGATTATTTAATGCGCCAGTCACCACGGGCCTGAGCAGCTCTAGCGGAGACCTTAGCGACGGTAACAACCGACCGTTGGTTGAAGCAGGGCGAACCTGTGAACTTCAGACCCACAGTTGACTTAGTCATGCACCGCAATTTCCTTCCAGATTGAGATTTTGTTAGGCTACGGCTTTAATAAATACTAAGAAAACACAGTAAAAGCTAAGTAGACACAGTCTAAGAAGAGAAATGTAAGGTGTGTAAAGGTGTATAACTATTGATGCTTTCTATACAACCTAATAATGAGTAAACAAATCAGCTATTTTTTAGAGTTTTAATTAAGTACATTAGTACCTTTCAGCCGTAGATGTTATAAACGTTTGTTGAACGTGAGTTACTTATCCATACATCAAAACTCCCTAAACAGGCTGATTACATGTATATCAACCATTACATATGAACAAGTTCGCAGTTAAAATAGCACCCTACTATTATTTACCAAACAGCATTTACATACTATCTGTATATAAGTTAGGACTTCATCGTCTAGATTCATAGTTTGTGTAAATTGCCAGAAGATTTGAACTTGGTTCAGAATAGTTTAGCTGCAGAATCAAAAGTAGATCTCTCCGTCGTGAAACACATTGCCCAGGATAACCACAAGGTGTGGGTTATCCAAAACTAACCCAATCCGCAAACATTTTAAACCTTGCTTTGATTATGAATGTAAACAAACTTCATGTTTTAGTTAAGATCACTGTAACGTCAATCTGTCTAGGACGAATTTTTGAATTATGTTTTGTTTGCTCATCTGTAGTCACTACATGAGCACTGAGTGTAACTTGATTGTGACACCAGTCGCTGGTTTCGGTTACCTGTGAGGTTGGTGTAGTGGTTGTGGTTGTGGTGAAGGTCGCAGTGGTGACTAGATGAAGAGGCAGACTCGCCGACCGGTAGAGTCGCCCTACGACAACATCACTCGTCAGTCAACACAGTCTAGTCCCAATACTTGCTCATAATTACTCCCACCAACTACACTCGGCTTAACAATGGTGGTTGTGCAAAAGCGTATTTAAGATCGTAGATACCAAATGTCATGTATACTAGTTACCAAATGTCTAGTCTCTAGAACAAACTACTAGAGATCTTTTATGATTATTAATGAGGTATTCAAATATGAGGTATTAAAATGTGGTAAAATGGTATGATACCAAGATTTAAATTTAGGTACTTCACACATGTAAAAGGTAAGCAATAAGATGAAAGATGTGAAAGGTAATAAGCTAGGAAAAGAAATAAATAAAACAAAATAAAAATTTAAACAATAAACTGTAAAGCTCTTTAGTTTGTACAATAGTAATGTTGCAGACAATAGAAGAGTTAAGACACTTAGAAATTAAGCAAAAATATCAACTGTACAGACTTGAATGAATATCAACAGACAAGAATAATAGAAATGTACACCAATAAATTGAAATGCAACTAAAATGTTAGGAAAAAAAACACGCTGAACATTTAAAATTAACATTATGATTAGATTCAAAAATTCAATATTAACCCCAAAAATAAAAATAAATAAAATATAAAACAACATTAATTTTTGATTAGTACTACTAAGTTAATCAAATGTAATTTTCACCTCATTAAAGAGTAGCAAAACCAAATACCATTTACACAATAGCCCAGTACGATTGTCCTCGTAGAGTTTCTTTGTTGAAGTTTGAGGTTGAAATCAAAATGGTAAATGGAGTTTCTTGAAAAAAAACTTTTATCTTAAAGAATTAAATCAAAGAAAACAAGTACTGGTGGCTTCAAACTTTTCTATTTCAGTCCATCATCGCTACCAAGCAAAAACCAACCGCTGGAGCTAAACTCTGGAATAGCCTGCCTCAAAACCTAGAAAACTATAGAAAAAGGTTTTTCAAAAGAAGATTAAGACACTGGCTTCAGAAAACCCCTTTTATATATTATCAGAGTATTATTCATTCTCAGAAGTGTAAAATTGTACACTTGTACAAAATTGTGTAAAGTAGTACTAGTTATAAAATTGATTAAGTTCAAACAGTTCATCGATTGAACATTCTGTTTCACATCTCGAACACACTCGCGGCTGAGCCAGCGAACACTCCACCAGCTGCACAACACAGTTTACCCTTACAGTCTTGTAAACACTACAACACTGTGCTCCTGGTCTGACCAATATCACAAACTCAAGAGCAAAAAACTGCTTGGATTACATGCAAACTTTTAAAGTGAAACACAAAATTTACCATTTAATGTAATTTTTGTTAAGTGGTTTAGCGAACAAAATTCATTTTAGGTTAGATTAAGACCAAACCGTAACTTTTTGAAAGTCAAACAAAACTTAGATTTTGAAATAGGGCACTGGCCAGGATATGCTTTCAACAAGGTATAGAAAGGAGAGCTGGCTCGCTGGATAAAAGAGAACACAGACTGTCAAATTTTCATCCCTCCTAGGGCATTTCTTGGCTTGGTTTTATTGTTAAGCCTACTTTACACTTTAAGTGTTGTCTTGACAAAGCCCCGTAGGGTCGAAAAATTAACAGTCAGTGAAAAATGAAGAAAAGTGCTTTATTTTACAATTATCAATGTATACAAATAATTACACTTCAGTCAGTGTTTTTATGTGTTTCTACTTCATCCACATGAGCCTGCTCTCCTTTCTATTTCTTTTGATAGCAAAATTAATTTGGATGAATTAATTTAAGAAGCGGAATATTACAAGTAGCAGCTGCTTTTATTCAGACTCAAAACGAAGTTAGGCTATAGACCGATGTCTGTTGGTTCTGACCTTGAGCAGCATGAACTTGTTGAGAGGGTCACCACTGCATGAGGAAGATGCCGGTGACCATTGCTCCACACAGATACTTGTAGTCGCGGTAATGGTTGGGCGCCCTACACAACACTTGGTGCATCCCTTCGTGTCTGGTACCTGGAACATACATACCGTACTTCATTGTGTATGTAGTCAACAAAACCCTGTCAACGAGAAATAATTTGCACAGAATTTATACGTAACAGCAATCTTCAAAGGCTATTCTTTAATTAAGCTCCTTTCAAAAATAGTAAAAAGCACATCTATTCTAGAAACATTTCATTATATTCATATTAAAGAGCATTCTTTCACCTATATTTAGATATATTCACTATAAATTCAGAGCACTTATCCACCAAGGCACAAGGTTTTCTTTATAACATTTCAGCACAAGTTATTAACATCGAGAAAAATGTTAATCAGCAATTCGGGCGGATTGGCTCATCACAGTGGCGCAGGGGTCGACCCCACAGTTACCACTTACATTTGTAATGTGAATACGGTGACACTAGTAAAGATCGAGGTTCAGTGGTAGAGAGGATTTTGTAGTCCTAACTTCGGGCCTTGTTAAACAAGACAAACTTTACATTTTGTTTTAATATGTTGAAACTTTTGAAGTATGGTTTGCAGCTTTCTCCCTTTAAAGTGTAAACATTGGACTTACAACATACATTACAGCAGATTACCTGGTCGTGAAGGGCTTAACTTGCGAGGAACCAGTCTCTCCGGATCTTGTTCATGTGCATCGTGAAACCTGTGACTCTGTTTGCTCTCTGCAGCAAGTCGCCTGTACAGTTGTGGTGTCTTCCCTACACGACGAAACAAACAAGCAAACAAATCAGCTGGAGCTAACATCAACCTTATAGAGTCACTGTAACTATAACATAATTGGCACTTTATTTTCACTTTGAACAGTTTAATTAGGGAATGAACAAAGCAAGGAAGCAGAAAACTACTTAGATAACACTTTGAGATTCAGTTACGTTACGCCTTTTCTATCCTTTGTTTTTCAATTCTTTAACATAAGAATTTGACAGTTTGTTTTCTCTACGTGTTTCTACTTTATCGAGGTGAGCCTGCTTTCCTACTTATTTGTTAGTAAGCTTGTCGTTACAAAACCTAGTATAATAATTGAATTCTTTATTTGAAGTTAGTTGTTGATGATGGTACAATTTCTGAGATTAAAACATTACTACGGACATGAATTATTTTGTACATGTTGTATTGTTTTCTACGCTAGCTGTTATAAAATTGATAAGTTTAACAAGGGAAGGGAAAAAGCAAAATGGGAAAACATTAAGGTTATTTGGTAATGGGCTTACCGATCAGCTTGCCCTGATTACTTTTTGGCTAGCTCTTCAATGTTTTGTTATGTTTGTGTAGCTTTTCACCTGAAGACGGAATTAGATTCCGGATTCCGAAATGTTGTGTACATTAAGTTCACTCAAAAACAATGGAATAATGTTTTAATCTCAGATATTTATTGAAGTTATCTATCCCCCTCTTTATCACATTTTTATCTCCTTATTTTACAATCAACAGTTATGATACATCAGGTTTTAGTTGAGTTGAAATTCATCACCTGACAAGGACATGAGGACATCTTTGATGACGAGCCAGATGGTCCGGCGAGGGTACAGCTGGTCGATGGCAGTCTCGTGGAGTTCGTTGAGGTTCAGGTTGTAGATACCTTCCTCCACTCGATGAGGAGGTGCTGGTCCCGGGTGTCCGGGTGAATCCAGCTGGCTGTACAGTGTATCCTTAGCGGACAGCCTAAACACCTGTACACAGAGACAATGTGTGTCAGACGTATCGCTGATTTGAAGAAAGGGAGTTTTTCGAACAACTCAAGGTTCAAACCTTTTGGTTCAAAGTTATCCAGCATTAAAAAAACAGAATTCTAGTATATTTCCCCATTTCCCAGACAAATTTGGCCAGTTTCCTGGTTTGACAAACTATTTGGCAACAATTCATATTTAAATTTATAAAACCGATCAAACACTACCATAGAGAGTCATAATTAATCCTGCCCAGGCACGGTTTTTTTAAGGTTGAAACTGGTCCATGTACAACAGGATACTATGTAATAGAGAACTTGAGCCATAGTATTTGAATAAATAGCAATTAGAGAAAATAAAAATATAGCCAGTACTTTCAAGCATTTAACTTGCTTGTGAATGCTTGAAAGCATTGGTTAAATGCTTGAAAGTATTATGTTTTTTTATTTTCTCTAACTTTTAAGGATACTATGTATTTTCATCTCTGTTTAATTACACTAAAAATACCCATGAGTGAATCTTTTATAAAAAAACTAACATTTACTTCCTCAACTATATTTTTGTCCTAAAGCATTTTTTTCCTAAAGCAGATTATTGTCTAAATTGTTCAACCGAAACCAAATCTACCTGAGTTTTGTATTAAATGCTGTAGTATGAGTGATGTTTACCTTAGAGAAGCAAGTCACCATGTGGACCTGAGGGTGGGGAGCCCTGCTGCGACGGGCTAGGTGGGTGTGTCTCTTCTCTGCTACGGGACCGGGTGTATCCGACAGCAGGTCTGGTTCTTGACCATCACCTGTAGCATCACCAATGAAATAATATCCAAAGAAGTATGTTTTAATTGTAAAGTGGACAGAGTTATAAATTAAGGATTATCAAAGAAAAAGCTGCAGATTAACGTTAGTTAGATGGATTTTTAATTAGGAATCACCTTCAATTAGGAAGTACGAGGTTTTTACCCTTTTAAATCTCGGTTTTGAGAAATATCTTAATTAGGAACCACTGTGAGTGGGAGGGCAAACAATTTCAAAGTGTACATACTTAATACCAACTTGCATAATTTGGAGTATTTTGTCGTTTTCGATACCTACAGCACAGGATCTGAGGTACCAATTCTAAAACCGCTATAATCCAGACTTGATAAGCTTTGTGCTGACAACCATAAAAGAAACTAATCCTATAAACAGCCAAATAAATAAATTCTTCCAACCATTATTTCCTTGTGGCACTGCCAGACTTTGGCTTACCATTGCCGCTCTGTGTGAGTGTGTCCTTGTCGTTAGAGCCACTGTCGCTGAGAGACCTCTGCCTTTGTCCTGAGGTTCATATTGACAGCCAGACCCAGGATCTCATCTACAGAACTGTGTCTCCGTGGTGATCCGTCCGTCCTAATCATCACAACACACGATAAGTTCACAATCAAACATTTGATTTAATTATTTAAAAAATAAATACATTCTTTAAGGGTTGTTCAAAATACTAGATTTTTAATTTTACACCTGTAAGCCGGATGTTGTAGTAGTTAGTATAATCACCAAGGCAAGTGAGAGACCCAGGTTCAAGTTCGGGTTCAGTCCACAGATTTTTTCTTCAAATTTCTAAGTAATAAATTAGCTACTTAGCCGCTTATACAAATAAAGATTGTTCATTTTAGTATTAAATAATTTACACTCTCAAGTCTAATGATTATTTAATGCGCCAGTCACCACGGGCTCGAGCAGTCTGTGCGGAGACCACACTGGCACCACGACTTGCTGTTGAACGAGTTACTTATCCATACATCGTACCCTTAAACAGGCTGATTACACGCGATATCACCCATTACATATGAACAGGTTCGTAGTTAAAATAGTTAACCCTACTATTATTTATCACACAGCATTTACAGCATTTACATACTCATTCTGTATATAAGTTAGACTTCATCGCCTAGATTCATAGTTTGTGTAAATTGCCAGAAGATTTGAACTTGGTTCAGAATAGTTTAGCTGCAGAATCAAAAGTAGATCTCTCCGTCGTGAAACACGCTGCCCAGGATAACCACAAGGTGTGGGTTATAACCCAATCCGCAAACATTTTAAACCTTGTTTTGATAATGAATGTAAACAAACTTCATGTTTTAGTTAAGATCACTGTAACGCCAATCTGTCTAGGACGAATTTTTGAATTATATATTCTTTGCTCATCTGAAGTCACTACATGAGCACTGAGTGTAACTTGATTGTGACACCGGTCGCTGGTTCCAGTTGGTGTAGTGGTTGTGGTTGTGGTGAAGGTCGCAGTGGTGACTAGATGAAGAGGCAGACTCCGACCGGTAGAGTCGCCTCTACGACAACACTTCGCCAGTCAACACAGTCTAGTCCCAATACTTGCTCATAGTTACTCCCACAACTACACACGGCTTAACAATGGTGGTTGTGCAAAAGCCGCATTAAAGATCGTAGATACCAAATGTCATGTACACTAGTAACCAACTGTCTAGTCACTAGAACGACTAGAGATCTTTTATGATTATTAATGAGGTATTAAGGTATGAGGTAAAATGTGGTAAAATGGTATGATATTAAAATTTAGGTACTTCACACATGTAAAAGGTAAGCAATAAGATGAAAGATGTGAAAGGTAATAAGCTAAGAAAAAGAAATAAATAAAACAAAATAAAAAATTTAAACAATAAACTGTAAAGCTCTTTAGTTTGTACAATAGTAATGTTGCAGACAATAGAAGAGTTAAGACACTTAAAAATTAAGCAAAAATATCAAATGTACAGACATGAATAAATATTAACAGACAAGAATAATAGAAATGTACACCAATAAACTGAAATGCAACTAAAATGTTAGAAAATAAAACACGCTGAACATTTAAAATTAACATTATGATTAGATTCAAAAGTTTCAATATTAACCCCAATATAAAAATTAATAAAATATAAAACAACATTAATTTTTGATTAGTACTACTAAGTTAATCAAATGTAATTTTCACCTAATTATAGAGTAGCTGTAGTAGCCAAAACAAATACCATTTACACAATAGCACAGTACGATTGTCCTCGTGGAGTTTCTTTGTTGAAGTTTGAGGTTGAAATCAAAATGGTAAATGGAGTTTCTTGAAAAAACTTTTATCTTAAAGAATTAAATCAAAGAAAACAAGTACTGGTGGCTTCAAACTTTTCTATTCCAGTCCATCATCGCTACCAAGCAAAAACCAACTTACGCTGGAGCTAAACTCTGGAATAGCCTGCCTCAAAACCTAGAAAACTATAGAAAAAAGGTTTTTCAAAAGAAGATTAAGACACTGGCTTCAGAAAACCCCTTTTTATATATTACCAGAGTATTATTCATTCTCAGAGTGTAAAAGTGTACACTTGTACAAAATTGTGTAAAGCAATACTAGTTATAAAATTGATTAAGTTCAAACAGTTCATCGATTGAACATTCTGTTTCGACCACCTCATCAGGTCATTTCATAAATCTAACAGCTTAGGCCATAATCAGTATTCGTGACTCAACATGTAGGGATTTTTTAAAGTTCTCAATCATTTTAACTCTTTTGTTAGGAAAATCTGATTCATTCATCAAAACTTTAAAGAACTTCCTTCCATTGGCGTGCATGAACAGGTATTTTTGTGTTCTCTGTTACGATTGGTCTGTCTGATTCACGGCTGTGATTGGTCTTTGATTCTTTTACTAACGTTTTGTGTTAGGTTTTAAATTAATTTTCACCTGAAGACGGGGTCAGATACCAGATCCCGAACTGTCGTATACTTTTTGTCCACTTAAAAACAACCGTAACAATGTTTAAACCTGAGGAACTGTACCATCGTCAACAACAAACTTCAAGCAATCGTACTGCGCTGCGAGTTTGCAAGTGGAATGAGAAGCTCTATGAGATGTAAAGGTTAGTCTACTTACTGCTGTGAATATGAGTCGTCTAGATGGAACAGAGGCAGTGCATGCGATCCCCTGACATAAGCAGCACACACACCATCATCAGAGAACGTTACTTATAGACAACAACAGTTCACTGCGTAACTCTCCTATACTATATTACTAAAACACTACTACTTTTTTCATTGGGTCAAATATTGTAAGTGTGACTATTTGAGAAGTAAAATAACTCAGCAGCCAAAGTTAGAGTGCTGGCGCTGCTGGCATGAGTGAATCGAATTTTCCTGGCAATTTGTTACTCTAAAGGTGGCATTTCTAGCGACGACTGTAGCGACTCCAGCCGGTCGGCTCGAGCCGCGCGGCTATGACTCATACTGGTTCACGTGTAAGTAAGTGGGACTCATTTCTATGACGCGACCAAGGCCAGCGAGGCGGCTCTAGTGAGGCGGCTCGAGCAGCGGCTGGACTGCTGACATGAGCAGTCTGGCGTAACAGCCGCTGACGACTGGAGCGCTTTTGTACTGTTTCGTGTGTACTTCCTAGTTTATAATGGACGACTCAAAACTCCCAGTTTTTCTGCAGGGCTGATCGGCTGTTTGACTCTGTTACTTGATTTTCTGATCAGACCACTTTCAGCACACTCGACAATGTAGTCAAACTTGACTCTATTCAATCGAAAAACTTTCTGAACATTAAGTCGCTTGTAGAAGATGCCTCTGAACTAAAATGTTTTGAAACCCTTCGCACCTTGATAAATATAATGCACGTGGTTGTTTGTTCTTTTTTTTAACTTCATTAACAATAATTCTTCCTTCTCCACTTCTTGCAATAATAAATAGACTAACGCCAAGTCTGGCGTTCGCCATCACGCCCAAGACTAACTGCTCCAGCCACCCCTAATAAATGGCCCTCTCATGCCCCAGCCGCACGGCTCTAGCCGCTGAGTCGCTCGTTCGAGCCGCTGCTCAAGTCGCTACAGTCGCCGCTAGAAATTCCACCTAATTGCCACGGTTCAGCCTTGCTTCGCCTTTGGCCTCAGCTTGGCTTCCTGGGCGCTCAGAGTTTTACACATTATATAAAGTGTGAACAAGCCCTCAAACGTGTTCTGGGAGTCAGGATTGGTGCTTATTTCATGGTCCCGGTCTGGGTATTTCCATGCTGATGGCATGAATAGCAACATTTTTTTCATTATCTAGTGATGCAGTACTGCTAATTATATTTAGACAACTGCGGTATAAATTACTTGTTTTCAAGTCGAGCGTAGCTTTGTGCACATGGCACTTACGTAATGTAAAAAAATGATCGAATAAACATTTTTCTGAATTTGAACAACTCATTTTTCTAAAGGAAATTTTAAAAAAAATCGCACATTGATAATTTGAGAAATTGCTAGTTGAACAGTGGTTTAATTGTATTGTTTTTAAGATGTTAAATAAAAAATGTTTAATTTGTATTGTAAAATAAAGAAACTTAAGCCTTGACCAAAAAGAATTAAAGCACTAAAAGAGTTAAAAGCAAGTTCTTCAAATAATGTATGTACTCTATTAACTTAAGGACCTTTTAGCACCAGATAAATGCCCCTGTATAGGCTTAACTAGAACTTTCCCCAAGGTTTATTTGTTAGTTAGGTTTTAGTTGCAGTTATTTTACTCCTGACTCGATTAAAACTATTATTTTGCTCAATTTACATTACAAAACAACAGTTTATTGTTATCACAATTAGAAAAAGTAAATTTTAGTTTTCACCCAAAGAACATTTAGTTAATTTAATTTACTCAAGAAATTCAACCAATTGAAGACCAACATGAATATAGGAATGTGGAACTTAGTTTTGCTCAGTCGCATGAAATGGATAATGAACCAGAAGCTGATTGTATTTGTGTATGACTAATTTGAAGCTTGTAATCATGGGCTTATTCTACTTGGAGGCATTTGAGGATTTGTTTAACATTGCATCAACATGTAAGCTTAACGCTTTCATCGCCGGTTGCATTTACATGAAAGCAAATGCAATTTCCATGATTTATCATGTAGATCACATTGAACTTGTCAACACAAAGGCAAATTTATTCAACTATTCATCTTCTTTCTTATGTTAAACCATTTACTCATAGTTCACTCAGTATAAAACAATTACTAAATGGGTTTTGCTGCACTATAACTTTAATTATTAATTGATCATTTTACCACCTTAACCTAAAATAATTGAGAAGTAAACTTAAATACAAACACGTTATTACTCTACTGTAAGTAAAATGCAACAAGATGCACTACACTTGCTGATTGTGGCATGTACCAACTAACAAGATGATTTACCTAGTCTATTTTGTTTACATTTGTATCCTTAAAGTAAATGTGAGAATAGCAAAATAATAACTCGTATTGCTGCTAATAACATATTACAAGTGGAATAAAGTAAAGGTATATACAAAAGAATGAAAAATTGAAACAAGCCATGTAGCTAAGGTTCAAATTTAAAAGTTCCAAAATTTGTCCAATAAAACAGTATTACAAATGCCACAGTAGTTCATCATATTATTATCTTTTAAAGGAAATTGATGTAAATATTTAACACACCTTTTTTTAATGACCGGCAAATAATGTAAAAACATCATAATACTACTGAGCTTATAAATAATGATGCAGAATGATAATGTTCAGTAGGTCAGTTACATTTTGATTTTGACTAATGATAATAAAGATTGACAAAATTGTATTACAATCATAAATTTATAACCTAAGATTGGTCTATCATAGATTTGCCCCTTACAAATTTAAGATAACCTAACCATTGAAACAAACAGTTGTCTACAAGTCTAGAATGTTGTGTCTTTTTATTTATGAATAAATTTAAAATTGTACATCAAACATGCACATTTTGGTTAAATGTTAAGAAGTACAAAATAAAACTTTGAAACGAGAATGTTCGTACAAAACCTTCAATCGCTATTGATAATTTTGTATTGTTTTAGAAAGTTCAATAGAATAAAACTAGCAAATCAATAAACTAAACTAGAAAAAATCAACCCAAAAATTAAAACAAAAATATGGAAAAGCTACGGAAACGCGGGTTACGCCGTGGTACATTATTAGCAGCAAGTGAGAGATGAGCGTAGATACCTGTGTAGGAGCTCTTCGTCAATGTACTGCAAGAGGCTCCTGTAGAGGCAACCAACAACAATACGTCAACAACAGCAACAACAACAACAACCAGCACGACCGGCAGTCAGGTACAACTAGGGCTTACAGTAACCACTTTATTTGTGAAATATTCTTCAAAAATTAAAATTAGGGTACTTTCACACTTTGCTTTGAGACACCGACCACTCTTAGAGGTATTTTAAGGTGAATATGGGTGTTTTGATGGATGATGGGGTGTCGTCTTGTTGCAAACTAGGGCCGACTGTTGCCCAGATTGGGTAATTAATTAATAGCCCTACAACCAATGGAACGGACCACGGCTTAACGTTACTCTCGAAGCGGTGGCCATTGTGAAAAGTCACTGCGTCTAGTATCTACAGCAAGGTCTTGATTCAGGTCTTGTCATTAAAAGGTGGGTCTGTAACTAAAATCATTCGAATTGTGCACCATAACTTTGGCTTTTAAAAACAGCTTTTCAAGATGAAAAGGTTTTTATTTTTTAATGAAAATGTCCAACCTGCAATAACGAGAAATCAAAGTATTATTGGCTTCAGAGTTGATTTTGAGTCTTCCCACAGTATCGGTTTATGGATAAAAACGGCAAAGTGGTTAAAAGCGTCTGGTTTTTTCTGCCTCCTTACAATCTTATAATCCTAAATTAACCGCTCTATTTGATTTACTGTGCAATTTAAATAAAACCAATCTATAAGGGTTACTTTCCTAAATCATGATACAATTAAAAACATGTAACGAAAGAAAGTGCAAAAGTGATTAGTGACCAAAACAATTTGTTCGATGAAGTTACACCACCTAGTTGTACCACACTGACCGAGTCAATTCCTAGTGTAAAATAAAATTTTGCTCAGAAAATAATTTAAAATATAATACAGTTGAAAATATACCACACAAAAATATCTCATAAAGACTATTAATTTCAAAAGGCTACGATTTCTTCTTTGCTTTTTTTACCTAAAAGGTCATGATTGAAATAGTTTCAACATTAATGCTACTGACGGGCATTTACAACTTTATGACCAACAGTACCAACTTGTTTGTGTTTACTTGATTTGCTCCTTACCCAGATAAAAGGCTTTGGTTACTTAGAAAACATCTGTATTGCTCTCCCTCCATTTAAAAATAATTGTCTATCCGTCTCTACATGTTTGAGACATCAAAGCGCGACAAAACAAAGAGAAATAAAATTACAACACAAAATATAAATTGCAACATTCAAACACTAACATGCAGCGACACTCAGAGTACAATCGTCTAATCATTGTACAGGTTAGGTGGTAACTTGATCAAGTCATGCAGAGTCCGGAATAAGTTTCACTCAAATTAAATTATTTCTATATTTTACTTAATTTTTAAAGTTATATTTTAAAGCGTTTGTACTTATTCCAACCAAGTTAAATGTACATACAGTATTGGAATTTCTCGAATTCTGTTTTTAATAACTCATATTTTTAAAACCTACTTAAAATTATTTATAGGAAAAAAATATGTAGTGGGCAATGCTACATTCCAAGGAGTTAATACTTAAATGCTGAGTAGAAATGGCAAGCTTTGAGAACATATGGTTGTCAGTCTCTTCAAAGAAAACATTGCAGGGATTATAAAATAATATTTCCTAAGTACAAAACAAATTATTTTTGCTATAAACTACATCTAACATAGTGTTGAAACCTTGAATAAGATCCAGAAATTAGATTATCGTCAAGAAACTGGATGGTTGAGTAGTGGGAACAAACGTTTTCATGCACTCCATAGGTAGCCTGCTCAAATGTCAATTTGATTCATCTAATCAAAAATTTTTAGTTCAGCTTAATTGTCTACTCTTTTTGCCCAGTAGCTGTGCTATTGTCCTTCTAGAAGTATATTATAACTCAAATTCAGGATATTAAAATCTAACAATATAATTTTACAACTAACAACGGCAGGCCTGTATGAAAAGACTTTTGGATAATCATATTGTTCCGTTCAATTTGACTTTTCTCTGTGTAAATATTATTAGACTTGATTTTAATATTCCAGCTGGAAAATGTTGAAGTTATCTGAAACTTAAACTGAGTTATGTCCATTGTCCAATCCAAACTAAAAATGTCTGTAACCATAAAATTGTTCACCAGCTTGTTTCCTGTATTTAAGTTCTGGTCATTATAAAAACAAAATGCTCCATTGTTAGAAAAATGGTAAAACATTACATTATCCTGTTATTTAAAACTATCTATGAACAAATCTACCTGTCATAGGTGGTTATATTAAACCAAAGATAGTGTTGTGTAATGGATTGAATATAGAGCATGGCTGAGGGAGCAAAATCAACACAGTTCGGCAGCCAAGCACAGATAGCTGCCATCTCTCTTCTTTCTCCCCTTCAACTTCGTCCCTGGCAGCTGTCTGTGCTTGGGCTGCCGAACTATATTGATTTCCTACCTCATCCATTCGGGATCTATGCGCAATCTACTCACCATAACATTATCATTGATTAAACTCATTCCTACTGAGAGAACACTCAGAAAACCAAGCGTAAGGGGATTGTGCAGAGAGAAAGATGAGTTAGAAAGACAGGGGGAGAAAGTTAGAAGAAGACACACAAGGGTTGCCGCGAGCAAGGTTTACCTGAGCGACATTCCGAGCAAATCACTACCACCGAGACGAGGGGGTTCAACAACCTCCTCAGTGAGGGGGTCCCAGCACCTGAACTGCCCGTACGGAGCACACATGGGGGCTCTCGTACAAGGGGCTAGGGAGACAACAAGTGTTACCAACACCCTCAGTCATGTACAGCGATCTACAAGTGCATTTATACTTCGCTAAGCAAATCAGACAAAATAATTTAGCCGTCTGTTTTTACTTTTATTGAGTAAATACACATTAGGCTATAATCTAGTTCTTCCTGTTCACACAGCGTCAAAACATCATTATAATTTGCTTGAAATATTTTGGTCGGTGTGGAGTACCATCTTCAGTCACTGATTGGCTGAAACTGAGATACTTGCCGTCTGCTATCCTATTGATCACAGGGCTGCCAACCAATAAATTGTGACCAATAGGATAGCTGACTGCAAGTATCTCAGTTTCAGCCAATCAGTGACTGACTCACAGCAAGGCGAAAATATTTCTCAATAATAATTAAGTTTGAATGCGGTGTGAACCTATAGATTATAGCTGTGACATTGGCTGCGAAAGCCTAAGAATTAGTAAGCTACTTGCCGGATAGGGTTTCTCAAGAACAATAAGTAATTATTTCTTTTAGTATTTCCCCTGATATCTTGATCTTTTGAGCATTGTGTTGAAGGAGTAAAACAGGCCTTCATCTAAATTAGAAAAGATTTAACTGAACCCCTGATTTGACTACTTGTAAGTAGAATCGCTGTACACACTGTACAATACAACCCCGTGAAGTACATGCACAACCCTTGCAGTGTCAATATTTATTTGTACTATATTCATCTGGTGAAACAAGATTGTTGTATGGTTACCATGAAAAATATCACTTGGTTTGATAACCATTGGATCTAAAACGAAAAATTACTTCAATTTGAAAACATCTAAACCTCAAATTTAGACAATGCAAGAGTTGATAGACTGGAAATAATATCAATTTACCTTATTTGATCTACTTCTAAAATCTGTTTCCGATAAACACAAATTGTATTTACCTAAACCATTACTCTGTGCTCACCAGTAAGATTTACAACATTGAAGCCAGTGCAACATTAAACCTTGGCGTGTTTTGTGTTTTATTGTTGTGATGAACTGAAAGCACTTACTTGTCGTTGGTAATGGTCAGGTCTTCCGTGAAGATATCTCCTTTACTCCAACTCGCATTCGAGTATACAGTATGCACAGTTGAAACACAAGTGCAAGGTTTACACACATGTTTACAACACACAATGTTTACACAATGTTTACACACACATTGAATGATTGGTCCTCATTTATCCTCAAGGAGTAATAATCGGGGAAGATCTACCATGGAAAAGATGTTTGTGTACTTCTCCACACAAGCTTTTGTTTGTTTCACAATAAAACATATAATTGTTTTATTAATTTTCTGAGAAACAACGCGTGTACAAGGGTAGAATGGAGCAAAAGTGTTTGTAAATTATAAAATTTGTCTTTCAACAACAACTAGTTATCTTAAGTTATTGTGAAGTTCATTTTCGCTTATTAAAAATCCAAAATTTAAGCTACAAACCAAATTAAATATTTCTCTGTTCATTAATATTTAATTTTATGGAATAATTAGACAAATAGAAGATTGCCACTTTTTTGTGATAAAATGGTCTTTTGCACTTAAAAAGAAAATAGCTCTACAGAGTCAGATTTTAGTATTACACACATGTAAATGTATTGTAACAAAGAATAATTATTATAACTAAGTGAGTTAGTTAAAACTTAAAAGTAAGTAAAATAAGTAATTAAAGCTATTTGTTTTATGAGCTAACGTCAGGTTGAACTACCACTTAGAGAATGGCTGGTTAAAAGTTTTGAAACAAATTATGAAGCTACTACTTGTTGATTTGAAACAATATTAACCTAACATTTACCTCAATATTGTTCATCATAACGTTCATGTCCATGATGTCCCACTCTGTTCACATCTGCGATACAATCCACAGATTCCAAGACATCATTAACTGGAAACAATGAAACACACATTGCTAGGTGCTAGAGATAGCTGCCGGAAAGATTCAAAGAACTTCACATCTTAACTGCTGTGGAGCTGTGCATCCAAGAAATTCTGTTTGCTGATAGGAATGAACTCCCTCGAACAGACCGCACCACCATAATACTCAACATGCTGACAACTACATCCTACCAGCACATCATCTCACTCTCTCCCAGAAAAGCCGCTTGTACATGGGGCTAGACTGTTCAACTTGCTACCACCTCAGATCAAGACTCTTGGAGGGAAGAACTTGAAGACCACGAACAACTGACTGGTTGGACAGACCGTTCTACACTGGAAGAATTTCTTCACAATAAATAAAGCCATTTTAACTTTCACCCTGTTGATGATATAAATAACCATCACAATAAGCACGCTATACTGTAATAATATACTGTACTGTAATATATTCACTAGACTCCCAATAGTTTTGTATTGAGTTAAATTTTGTATAATTGGCCACAACTGTGTAAGTGGACATTTATTTGTCCAAACGTAAAAGTGTTTGTACACAATTTATAATTATTAGAAAATAAATAATTTAATTATATTTATAATATTTTTGTAAATAGCTAATTAAAAATGTGTTCACTATAAAACGATGTGGTTAATTTGCATTGTTAGTGTGTGTGTGTGTGTGTGATAGTGAGTGTCAAGGCCACTCTCTCGGTGCATAGCAGCGAGTTGTGTAACGACCTTGTCAACTCGGCCACTGATTGCATTCTAAACAATGCTCAGCCACCGGCCGATAGCGTTGGTGAATCTGAATCATTTCCTCGGCGAATACTTTGTGCTGTGAACTCGGGAATGGAATTCTATTCAGTATGGAATAGCTTCTTTTCAACAGGATAATAACATGAATTTAAATAGTTAATAAACACCAAACATTATTCAAAGAATTATCTCATATGACTGTGATAGTGAAGCTTCTAAAAGTTGCAATAAGAACATTTCCATATTGTTTAAAGATCTTACCACTGTCTACTGAAGACTTTCGCCCTTTGTTAACCTGGATGCTATCCTTTGTGGTACATTTGGTACAGCCTGAAATACAGAAAACAAACTTTACGTACTCATGTCATACAAAGTTGAAATTTTCCCAACAATACTTCTAATTGACGATCACTTCAGTTATAATTCAAACTTATTTTACTGACGTTTCTCTGTCGCAACAGACTTTATAATTATAATCTAGTTCTTACGGTTCACACCAGAAAACATTGTAATAATTTCAGTCTCTGTGGAGTACCATCTTCAGTCAATTAGCTGAAACTGAGCTACTTGCTATCTGCTATTCTATTGGTGGGAGGTCTGTCAACCGCCCCATTGAGCAGGGATGCCAACTGTCGATTCTCTCATTGGCTGTGACACTATCGAAAAGACTTTTTAGGACTGGAATTCTACTGCATGTTTCATGTATGGCTGACTGTTCAACGTCTTCGCTTTCTTATTTTGTTTGTTTGTTTATTACTTGTGTTTTGTTTGTTTGTTGTTGAAGATGCGGAAGCTACTCACCCCGCCATCGCCGGCTTCAAACTCTGTAAAGTTGTGCTAAGGATTGCTGACTTTCTGAAGCAGTTCTATTGCTAATCTCTGCTCATGTCCATTAGGAAGAAGGGTGCTGAAAGCAGATGGTTAAGGATTAGCTGAATATAAAATATTTCCTAATATGTGGTTTTTCATCGCTCTACAACGAAAAACAAATCATTTGAAACTATTCCACTAAGGCCTTGTAAATTTGTTAGATGTTATTTGAAACAATACAGTGGCAAAACAAAACTACACCCACTATTACACTTGCCTGTATCAGTTTTTCTGCAGTCGGCCTTTTCTTTGGGTTCTTGGTGAGAGCCGTCTTGACAAAGTTGTGGAATGTTGGACTCCTGAAACAGTAACAGAGTTAACTACTGTATTGTACTTTGATAAACACTTACTCTTTTAACACAAAAGTTAGTTCAAACAACATTAAAGTTAAATAAACAGCTATTGTGTAAATTTTAATTATCAAGTCATAAGTATTATTACTATATGGATCTTTGGACATGTAAAAGTGGTCCAAAATCTTGAAATTAGCCTTGGACCCCGGACTACAGAGATAAATACGGTAAATGAAACCAAACATGTTAGTGGAAAAGTAGTTAGATAGTAAGTCTGATGACTACTTACTGAAGATTGCCTTTTGAAGATTAGATCTTATGCCAAAGACATGAGACTTGACACATATAGATTTAGTCTTCCGCACTTCCTTTGGGAAGCAGCACTATTGTATATATAAAGTGCTCCGTGTAACTTTTGACGGAAGATCTACAATCTTCAAGACATCGTAGGTCTTCCGCTAACCTTAAGGTGAGTGAGGCCCAAAAGTCAGAGTTTATTGATTGACACCTCACCTAATAAACATGTCATTTAAATATAGAATAGTAAGTGTATGCTATACACATACTTGATACAGACGACCATGATTGTGGATGTACAGGGAGTACAGTGTATTTGTGAATGTAATGTCAATGGGAGCAGAGCTCATAAGAGGAAGTGAAATTCCCTCTTATAAAACTAGAGGCAGGGAAAACTATTGAACTGGGAGACACAGAACAGCAGTTTATGAACCCTTCTCAGGTAGGGGTTCAAATAGCCAAAGTTGCCAAATTTGATCAAAAGTGCCCCTGAGGTTAAGGCCACACTCTATAATTTAAACGCTTATGGCACATGACTGGGAAAACGCAGAACACACTGATTGACTACAGGACAAGAGTGGTGGACATACAATAAGAATGAATGAGTGAGAGAGTGGATGCCAAAAATGTATGTCTGATTGGGATTTTAATGTCAGAATATTTTAAATTACAGTAAATACAAAAATAACTATACATTTGGCACATTATATTTGTTTATGTATTGGTTTGATAATGGCAATGCCGAAATATTACCAAAATTAGTTAATTTGCAACTGTGAGTTATTTTTCTATTTATATATAACCTTTTGGCATTTTTAAAATTTAAATTACAGTAATTGACAATTGCATAACATACACAATGTTAACGCAATAAACAATTTATTTATTTAACTAAAATAACCTCTGCCATAATTGAACAAATTAGAAATGTCCTTTCTCCTCCATATCAGTACAACAAATATTTTACAATTGACGAATCATATACAAATATTTTCTAAAAGACAATTTGACACATTTTCCCTTAAAATCGTCATTTTCCACTTTTTTTCATTTTTCATGGGTTGGGCTCCCGGACCTCCTTTCGTATGGGAGAAATGCCTCTAAACAGCCCGATGCACAGTTAGAGCCCTGCCACTCACCATTTGTCCCTGTCTTTGAGCGTGGGAGGCTTGAACCCGCTCTTAGACATGAGGAACAGTGCTCTCATCGGATGTAGGTCAAACATCGGCGGTTGCAGTTCTGCCAACTCAATAGCAGTGATACCAACCGCCCAGATGTCACACAGCTGGTTGTACCCTCCCTTCCTCTCCACTGCTGCCACCTGCACAGCCACAGTTAAATTATTTGTTGTACTACAGTAATTTCAAACAATCTTAAATCTTAGGCTTTCGTGAGCCAAATAATCAGTTCGAATTTTCATTACCACAAAACATTATTTATTTGCTCGAAATATTTCAGTCTCGCTGTGGAGCACGATATTCAGTCAATGATTGACAGAAACTGAGCTACTTGCTGTCTGCTATACTACTGGTATCCATGCTCCAATGGACGGTTGGCAGCCCTGTGACCAATTGAATAGCAAGTATCTCAGTGACTGAAGATCGTACTTTACAGCCAGACTGAAATATTTCAATCAAATTACAATCATGTTTTGACACGGTGTGAACCAGAAGAACTAGATTTTTACTAAGACAATCATGTTTAAAAACAATTTCAACGGTCAAATTAAACAGTATGAGACAAACAAACTATCAAGGGGAGATTACTCAACTCCCGAGTGATTTTATTAACCCATTAAAATACTTTCTGATACAATCTCATTACATGTTAAAGGCTGACATAGGAATTCCAATGACAGGTTTATTATTAATGTAGTAAGGAAGTACCATTATTATAATAGCCAATTATTGTAACTATGAAAAATATCTTAAACAACATCATTACATATGATACTAACTGTGTACATAAGATATTCAGTTGCAGTTTTACCACACCTGTTTCACAACAGTGACAGTTTCTGAATCTTCTTGAATTACAAAACACACCTTCAATCCTATTGTTCCCTAGCCAACAAAATATTGAATGTGTTCCTATTGTCATTTTATTGGCTTCAGAGAGCTGATTGGCCAACTAACTCTGCGAGGTTCTTGCAGTAATACAGTACGAGTAACAATCAATGTTTATAATGTTATCTCAGGTTAATTCCTGTAAGATCAACTACAGAGTCTACACAATAAATCAACAAGAAAACATAACTAAGGAAAAAATTATAATTATGAAATCACAGATAAGTTGATACTTGGGGCTTGCTAGACCAGGGTAAGGAATCTATGGCAAAGGGAGCATGTCTTTTGTCATGAAGATTGTCAATTGCCCCAACCGTTATTCTGTTAAGACTAAGCATTGTGACAGGCATCAATCTTATTGATGTTTTTGTTCCTAGTATGATGCTTTTTTCGACCTAGTAGCCAAGTGTCAACTTATTTCTGAATATTTATATTTACATGTTATAACGTAAATTTACCATCACCAAACTATAACTTAAAGATTCTTACCACCGTTTCTGTTGATAAAGACTCGATTACAAATAAAAAAGAAATAAAGGTTTTAGAGTGAAACAAAAATAGGCTTTAGAAGCTCGCTGATTAAATACTTTTGAAATCTGAAGCATTATTATTCTTCTGTGGACATTTTGGGTTTCAATGCAGATACACTATCGCCTACCTCAGGTGCCATCCAGTACGGGGTACCGATGAAGGATTTTGTTGATTGTGGCCGTGATTTGAGCCGAGACACCAAAATCTGCCAACTTCACGTCTCCGCTTTCAGTCAACAGAATGTTTGCCCCCTGTACGATAAACCAACATTGATTGTCACTCATCTTCAATGATCAATAAACCAACAATTATACAACATAGTATCTTAATAGAATGCAAACAGCAATTCTGCAAAGTAGAAACTAAAAAACTATGTATGTTTTACGAAGGTGAATCTCATATTGATACTTTATAGTGATTGGTGCAGAGTAGGCCTAGAAAAATTTATTTTCAGAATACACGTTTTTAATTTGAGAACACAATAAGTTAGCCTTTCTTGACCCGCATTTGTCAAGTAAACATCCTTCAGTGCTGCTAGTTATTTTCCTTGTGAGTTTAACCGTTGATAACTGTTAATATATCACAAACCGCTGATAACGACCCAACTTTGAAAAATACCCAATTTCCTAGTTTGTAATCACTTAGCCATTTAAAACACACTTCAAATATTAATTTGCTTCAAAACTGAAACAAGAACTGTTCGAAAAATAACAACAATATTGTTTTCTATATAAATGTTTGAAAAGAAGTACTGTATTGAAGTACCTTGATGTCTCTGTGCATTTTGCCCATTGTGTGAAGGTAAGCCATGCCGTGCAGAGTCTCCTTGCACATGTAGGTAATCTGCACTTCGGTCAGTGGTCCGGTTACTGAAAATGTGCATTTCAATTGAGAAGAAATATACAGTATTGAGAAAGCTTCATACTCAGGTATGTGGCACTTCTAGCAAAATTGTCACTCCTCTAATTTGTCTTCCACCCGCAAAATGTACATGCTTTTTCAAAGTGTATAGTTTGATAATACTGATAATAGTTACCCCTTGTAGTAAATCTTTTGTCAGTAAGTAAAAATGCACCTAGTGTTAAATTTTATTTTTCCGGGACCCATGTTGCGCATACTTAGATATGAACTTGCAGAAAAAAAACGGATATATTATTATAATCTAGGCAATTAGCTTGAGATATTTCTGTCTCGCTGTGTCTCATCTTCAGTCACTGATTGGCTGAAACTGAGCTACTTGCTGTCTGCTTTCCTATTGGTCACATCTTATCGGTCGGCAGTTCCGCACCAATATGATAGTAGACAGCAAGTAGCTCAGTTTCAGCCAATCAGTGAATGGTACTCCACAGTGAGACCAAATTATTTCAAGCTAACTATAATGATGTTTTGACTTGATGGGAAGCAAAAGAACTAATTAGGCCGGGAAAGCTTACAGTTACGGTATATTATTGACTGTCAATGTGAAACCATGGTTTCTACCAGATTTAAAACTCTGAATCCACTAACTGGAGTTGCTCTGATGAAGTTGTATTACAAAATGCTTTGACTTGTACAGGTCAAATAAACTCCTTGACTTTCCTGGTTTTCCAGGATACCTGAGTAGGTAGTCTCGTCTGCAACTAACACTAAGTTTTGCATATCATTTTTACAATTTGTTTTTTTTGAGACAGACACAAGTGATTCAATACTTACTGTGATAAATGTCCTGAAGAGAACCGCCTCCACAGAACTCCATGCATATCCAGAGTTTATCCCGCAGGTAGCTTCCGTAGTAGGCGATGATGTTTGGGTGCTTGCAGTCCTTCATCATCAGAATCTCTTGTTGTATTATCGCAAAGTCTTCACCTGTTCAAATGTAAGGTTATAAACTATGGATCGCTCTACAGTAGAGTCTCGATAATTTGAGGTAATTGGGGCTGATGGTACCTCGGATTTCAGAAACTGGATTACACGGAAAACAGAAACAGAAAGAGTTTTCAATGTATTAATAAGCCATATTTAATTTATATAACGTAGCATGGCACGAATAAGATAAATCGCTTTGCAGTACATGACTTTAAATAACCTATTTACAACTTGGAAAAAGAGTTAAAGTTTTTGTTTTAAATCTGCATCACTTGGCAGTCATGTCACGCCATCGCCTGAGTAGCATCAGATCGCTGGGTCGCCCGGTTGCCAGCAAAATACAAATATGTACTGGCTAGACTGGAGAGCCCATACCGGAGACAGTGTCAGGAAGAGCGACACTGTATCATCTATTATTAGTGAAGAGCGAGACAGGTTCCATTGATCCTTGTTCCAGAAAATCACTGTACTTACTCCAGCTGTCTTGTAAACAGCTGCCACAAATAGGCAGGCCAATGTGCGAATTGAAGGCGCATCGAACTCATAAAAAAAACGTTTGAGTACAGTACAGTAATAATTTTTTTGGCTACTCGATTGCGGTTGCTCGATTACCGAGGCTCGGTTATCGAGACTCTACTGTATTGAATTCAATATCAGGATACAAATTATCTTTATTATTTACATATACGTAGTGTACAGTGTTGCGTCAATGTAAAATTGCAATAAAATGATTCCGTTGTCTTCTTTCTTCAAGTCTGTGACCAGCTGAAAAACTCTAGGATAGAGTGGAATGATCTCCCATGAGGCCTGTCTGGCAAAGTCTTCTTAAAAGTTTCTTCCAGCAGCACCTACAATTCATGTAGAAAGCTTCTCCACTACAGGAAGGTTTTTTTCCAAAAGGACTAAGGTGAGGTGTGTACCGTACTTAGATGGATCCCACTCCTCAAGATTACCATAACATAATCTTTGGTTAAGGGTTGTAAAACTGCAAACTGATTTTTAAAACTCACCTGGTTCCAGCTTAATGACTTTGATTGCTGCTAGGTCATTGGTAGATAGTCGCTTAGCCTGAAACATACGTTAATATATATACTTTATGTTTACCTAATAAAAAAACAAGACAAACTAATCTACAATACATACAACTGGTTTCTTTTAGGATTTCTGTGTGTAACGTGACTTATCATAACTAAAACTAGTTGCAAACAAAAATGCAAACTTAAAAAAATTTTAAAAGAAGACACAGCCCTTATGCTTCATATTTTGCATAACTTGAACAACTGGTTTACAAAATGGTTAAATTGTCCCTGGAAAAGGAAACGTTTGATAGACAAATTTGTCTCTGAAGGGAAAATAGTTCTGTGTAATTTGCTTTAATTTCAGCCATCACTACGACACAAAACGTTCTCTTCGCTTTAGTTTAGTTTGGTGTTATCTTTTTATAACTACAATTCAGGAAAATAAATTCTCCATTGTAATTGAAGAAGACAGTGATTCAACATGTTCAGTGTGCAGTTGTCCACAGATAACGTTTCACGGCCACGCTACTGTGGATGAGTTTCTTAATAATGGTGTCATAATAAATCGAGTGATAAACAAACTAAGTGTTAGTAGTAGTCAAGTGCATTCTTGCCAATGCTAGAACTGAATCTAATAAAGATTCAACATTACATAATATAGTTTATTCCAAAGTTTTCAATGTAAATTGAGTTGACTGATGAAAATTTAAACGGGGAAGTAACATAAGAAAATCAAAATATGATAAAATCTATTGTACCGGGAAAGACTACATTGAATGATAAAGAAGTCATATTATGCATTACAATATTAGATTTACTTTAATTTTCTTATACTATAATGTCATGCATAAATTCTTCCACACCATTTTATTTTTTTATACAGTTAATTGAACATAGTGTCACTACAACTTGACAAGAAAGTTGGTCATGTACCGGAAGCCTACAGTAATTATTTTCAATACATCAGCATACCTTGTATTGTGAAAATATAATGTTCGCTCCTAATAATTTAATACACTTAGCCAAGCATAGAACCATTGTTTCAAAAATTTACTCACAAGGTAGCATTAACACTTTGTATAGTTGACAAAATCTTGCAAAATTTAACTTTGGTTACTACTTTTACAGATTTTTTTACAGAATAAAAAGGTGCATAAACCTTTATTCTGAACACACTCCCCATAAAGTAATTCCATTATTTATATGAGGATAAACAAAACCAAAATAAGGAGTTTTCTTTTTTTTACTATGGTCAGAAATTGTTAAGGGAAAAAAATTCTAAATAAAATTTAAGTGCACACACTTCTATCTAAAAAATCCAACATAAAAGTTTCTCAACATGTTTTAAAGAAATTTAACACTTGTTACAATTTGTCAATGATATCTTCATTTATCTCAAATTCTTATTTATCTTATATGTCAAATGTTAGTATCATGCCTGTATTATGTGATGATTGTAAAATGTGTTTAGGTGGCATTGAAATGAAATGAAAATCGTCTTTATTGGCGACAAAGTTAGGACTTTCTTCCACTTAAAAAATCAAACCATTCTTGATTATTTTATCATAATTAGGGAACTGTATTCATTGTGATGATCAAAATGATGATCACACTCAGTTTATAATGTAAATATATTTGAATTGTAATGTCTCTGTGTTTAATTAAAAACAACACATATCATACAACAAACAAAATTGAACAGTCAGTGAGAGGGGAGGGGAAGTGAAGATGAATCACAGTTATTTGAACCCGAGAACATTCTGGAGAACAAGAGTAATTAACAAGTGTGGGAACCGAGACACAATACTCTGTGATATTAACAGTTTCTCATAGCATATTTGTCTGACCAGCTGTACAGTATACACGTCCAGCTGCCAATACTGCCAGAACACAGCTGATATTAACTACAATAGTCACTTTGCAACAATCATAGGCCTGCTGGAAAGTGACAGTCAAAAGTTTCATACAATTCAAAATGACTTATATCCCACTTTAGATTACTTATCTATCTATTTATTCTAATCGTTTGTCATTTGTTCTTGTTTTTTGAAGTAGTGACAGGTCTAGCAGAGATGTTATGTTTACTTTATTTAAAATATTATGTATTTTTAAAAAACAGGTTTCATAATAAATCTGTGTACACAACTTTCAAATAATGTACTGGTACAATTTTTAAACCCGGTTCTATCTATGTGTCTAGTAATTGTGTTAGGTTACTAAGTGGTGCCAAAAAAGCGTACAAGTTTCCTAATTTCTTTGTGTGAAGTTTTTTGTTGGCGCTGGCGTGGTAGGAAGGATTTCAGAGTTTAAAGTATTATTGCTGAAATTATCCATCACTAAGTATGCAAGAAGTTTATGATATTTCTGAATCCGTTATTATTAAGATTACCTTTCACCAGAAGAGGAAATCAGATCTGAATTTTTAAGCGTCGAAACTTTTTTATTCACTAAATTATACAAAATGTCAGCAATGAAGTTTATGATATTTCTGAATCCGTTATTATTAAGATTACCTTTCACCAGAAGAGGAAATCAGATCACAGATTTTTAAGCGTCCGAAACTTTTTATTCACTAAATTATACAAAATGTCAGCAATAATTTTTTGAACTATAAAGTTTAATTTGGTTGTGCGTTCAATTTGTATAAAAGAACTAGTAATTAGTCAGTTACATTTTGGAGTAACTGTATCGATAATCATTTGCATTCATTATGGGGTAACTTGCAACACTTTCCAAAGGGTAAAAATCAGTTTCTAATTTGAAGTAACTTTCCCAAGTTTGGCTTTTCTCTAGATGGGAATTCAACTCGTAGGGACAACAACTTAGGTTCTGTCATAATTAGCCTATGTAAGCTTGAAGTAAAACCCAAGTTATTTCTTCTTTGCAGCTTTTTAGAAATTGAAAGGCAGAACAGATAATAACCACTAGCCAGGATACTATTTTAGATTGTTCCTAATTCTAGCCTAATCTAAATAGGTTAGGCCCAAGCTTATGTTTGTCAAAAGCAGGACTACGTAGAATAAACAATAAAAATTGGCAATCAATTATAAAAACAATGAAATGGGTTCATATTGGGCCTGGGTCTAGGCTAAGTAAAATGAGGAGAGGCTGGTACAGCACGGGCTCCGTATGTACCACTTCCAATACGTTGTATAAGTTCATATTCATCTTGGGGATTCCTTCGACTAATGTCGGACGACAAAACCCCTGCAGCGTGAGCCATTTTAGTTTGTAAATAAACAACACTACTAAGAAACCTATCACCACTTCGTCGCCATTACCACAGCAGAGACAACCTACTGTAGTTACGACCTACACAACCACACCAACGTCAACATAAAGAGTTCAAGTGGGAGGTCCATGTCCTCATTAAAAGCAAGCGTCACGTAAAGAACTTCCTAAATATTTAGTAAACAGTAACTACCAAAATCAATATCTGACAAGCAACTGATTGAAATTGCAATTTAGGGAGGGTCGAGTTGAATCTATTTACCAAATTCCACTTCAATTATGAGAAACTTTCTGACATTTGCCTGTTATGTTGGTACTTACTCCTTTACACTTTTTTCGCTGCAAGATATTTTTAAGCAGCGTGAAGTATGCCTCTTTTTTTGCCTCATAACTGTTATTTTGTTATTGTATCATAAATATATATATGTAAATACAGGGGACTTTCTCTTTGCCTGATAAACGAGAACATCGACAAGTGTACACCGAGAGGAAGAACTGCACAGTTACAGATCCCGTCAAAATAAGAACTCGCATATCCCGTGTTGCTGGCCAACTCTAAAGCAAAGCAAAGGTCGTATCCATACTCTGCACTAAGACTGATCAAAATGTGGCCTAAAGGTTTTGAATTATTTAATTACTGTGTGTTCAAAAATGTACAAAATGGTGGATTACGGCTAAAATTAAGCCGATATAAAAAAATGTAACTAGATATTCACGAAAAACCAGCAATAATTTTAGGTTCAAATTTTTTTCCCTAAGCACGAGATTTTAGATAGTTTTTCTTGAATTGATTTCGAACGGAACAAGATACGAAAACGAGGGTTAAAGATTCGTGTTCAGCGTGACAAGTCGATTACAAAAAGGTATAATGTGTCAGGTTTTGAAGAAAAAAGTTTTTTTCCGAAAAATTTCAGCAAAGGTTTAAAACTTTTTCTTTAAAACCTGACAAATTAACTTTAAATCTTGTCACGCTGATCTATTCATCTTGTTATCAAGAAAAACATCAAAATCTCGTGCTTAGGGAAAAACTTGAACCTATGTTTTGTTCTTGTCTGCACCAATGGCATTTTAATTTTCAGTATATTGTTGGTGTTACGTAAATGGCTTTTGAGTGGAACAAGATACCGTAACGGGGTTGAAGATTCGTGTTTATTTTATTTATTTTATTATCACCAATTTACAAAATTATTTGTGTTGGTATTAAAAAGAGTACAATAAATAATTAAATAAGAAAATTACAAGCCACTACAGCAAATATAATTAAAGAATATTCAAAACACAGCTTATATAATAACATTTAATCAACAGACTTCTTAATGGCAAGTGAGTGGTCCATAAACTCCTGAACGCTGTAGAACCCCCCGGTGACCAGATAAGTTCTAAGCTCTTTTTGAAATAATTTTGTGTTTTGGAGATTTTGAATTTTGTTTGGAAGATTTTGAAACATTAAAATTCCTGCTTGAGACGGCAGTTTTTTGAATAATTCAAGTCGATGATAGTCAATTCTATAACTAGTTACTGATCGAGTATCATGACTATGAATTTCAATGCCTTGAATTAAACTGCATTTACTAAGGCAAAAAGGATAGATTCATAAATATAAAGGATGGAAAGGTTAAAATGTCTAATTGTTTAAAAGCATCACGACATGAGTCTCTGGTCTTCAAACTGCATAAGATTCTAATGACAAGTTTTTGTAAAATAAATATCCTTCTAACTTTAGTATGGGCGCAATTCCCCACAAACAAATGCCATACTTTAAGTGAGGATAAATAATCCCATAGTAAGCTATTTTAAAATATCTTTGGAGCAATACTTAGACAGATTTCTGAGTAAAAATACTCCAGACGATACTTTACTACATACATGTTCAACATGAAAATCCCACGTAAATTTTCTATCAAGATAAATACCCAAAAACTTGAAATGCTCCACTTCTTCAATGGAATTAGTATTCAAAAATACCAAAGGGGTTTCAGCATTAGTTTTGTGACCAATATTAAAATGTATAAACTTGGACTTGTCAATATTTGTTTTCAGATTTAGTTGTTCAAAGTACTGAACACAAATATTTGTGGATTGAAAAGAATTAATTTCTAGTTCTTGCAGCGCCTGAGCAGAGAACGTTAAAGTAGTATCATCTGCATATTGAACTGAATGACTATTCTTTATAAGTGAATTTAGATTATTCACATATAAAATAAATAGTATAGGTCCTAAAATGGACCCCTGGGGAACTCCATACTTCAGTTCAATTGGGTCAGATAAAGCAGAGTTTATTTGTACCTGTTGTGTTCGGTCACACAGGTATGATTTCACCCATCGAAGAGGTAGTCCTCTAACACCACAGTGGTCTAATATCTTTAATAGTTTTGAATGATCAACACAATCAAATGCTTTAGACAAATCTAATATGCTGAGAGCCTTTTGTTTTGTCTAAAGCATGTATTACATGTTCTACCAATTCATTAATTGCCTCAGTAGTAGATTTGTTTTTCCTAAATCCAAACTGGCTTTTGATACAATATTTTGACTTTCAACAAAAGAGTTTAGCCTTCGTAAAATATCTTTTCTACTAATTTTCCTAACACAGGTAAAAGTGAAATCGGGCGATAATTGGTCATGTCAGAGGAGTTTCCTTTTATAAACAGGAACTACCTTACTTGGTTTTAACACTGATGGACCCTTCTTCAAATGATAAGTTTATCAACTTCGTAAAAGGTGGTACATCAGTAACATTGTTTTAATAACCAAGCAGACATGCCATACACATCAGCAGATCTTTGGCATTTCTTCATGGCATAAACTACTTCACGTTCACTGACAGGAGACAAGAACATGGATTTCGGGCAAATAATAGTATTATAGTTCCTAGTTGTGGAGGCTACTGTTCAGCGCATCGATATGGTTACAAAAATGTTTAATATATCAGGTTTTGGAGAAAAAGTGTAATTATACATAGTGATACATGCGACTCTGTAAAATACAATAACAATTATGAGGCAAAAAATGTGGCGTACTTCACGCTGCTATTTAAACAGCTGTTTGGTTTCTTGAGTTTTTATTGGTCTAAAATGTGTAATCAGTTTTCTTATTCGTTGTTCTTCTCTACGGAAAATAGGTGAGGTGGAAAGGAAGACAAGAAAAGAAATCAGAAAGCATAACCGTCAATTGAACAAAACAAAAAGGAAAATAAGCTAACTGAAAAGTTTTAAGGTTAGTTGATCAATTTGTGCATTAGTGTAACTTGAACTTATCTTACCATTTTTAATGGCTGCGACAAATCCTATTCTTTCTCAAAAGGAGTATCTGAAAAAATATTTGTCGGGCGAAGATGTTAAGAAAAAGAAGAAGAAAAAGAAGATATCAACAAGCACTTTAAAAAGGTAGGCCTAGGTCTTTGGTTGTTTCACAATTAAAATTAGAGAGACAAGATTTGTGAGGAGAGTTACAAAGGTAGTGTATATTTATGATTTCGGGGTGCTTTCAGTAATATCTATCTTTTATGAGGCCTACCTAGACAATTGTTTTCTCGTTCAACCCAATTACGATAGGCTGCACTGTCACTTGGTAGAGAAGATCGTAATTACTGAAACGCTGACTGGCTGACCCATACTTTTTAATAATAATAATCCACGGTTTCGTTCAAGGAGAACCTCTTGACTGGAAGGTGTTAAATTGGGGGAGTGGTTTGTAAGTGTTAATTTTTAACTTCACAATAGTTTACTTACTTACTTACTTACTCTGATACTTGTCATCTCTGTCGATTGCCCAGCTAATGCCAGATAGACTGCGCTAAATCAAAACAAAACTAAAACTGATATTTTAACCTCTTATTTTGATTTACAAGATGGCAATGGACTAGAGTAGTGGCTGTCAACCTCATTCAGTGTAAACAGGTTTATCGCTGAAGATTTTCCTGAGAGCAACTTCCATCTTGTTGGAGTCATTTATCCAATTTTAAGAGTTTGAGTTGCCACACAAATAAAAACAAGAAAACCAGAAAGTTTTAACTATCCGGCACATAGAATGACATTGTTTGAGCAGAGCCCTTTATACATGGGCTTAAAAATTTTTAACAACTTGCCTCAAGATATTATAAAAGCTTCCCATGAAAACCTCCTAGCTAAACTTAAAGATTATTTATTAACTAATGCCTATTATTCATTGTCTGAATTCTTTGACGGTCCTGGACATTGAATAAAGATGTTTTGTATTATGTTTTGTGTATGCTTGATTTTTCTTAATTTAAAATAATGTATCATTGTAAATTTTAACTATATAATTAACCTTATGTTATTAATTTTGTAAACAATTTAAAAGCAAACATTATGTTTTAGTTTAAGAAACATGTGACAACTGTTTTATTGTACTACACAATGTTAAAAACGTATTTTAAATGCAATAAAGTTTGTCTATTTTGTCTATCCTGAGATTAGCTGGCAGTGCTGTATAGCCTTTAGATTCCCCAATTGGAAAAAACTGTTTGGGTTTTGAGAGCCTGCATCTAGGATGTCAATATCTCGGACAGTGTCTGTATTGTGGTTGTGCATATTGCATCTCATTTGGAGTTTGTTGATGTCCTGCTAATGGCTAGTAGGGAGTCTCAGACAGTATTGGCTAAAGATGGTGTGGAAATGCCAGTTTCATAAACAGAGGCCTGCAGGTCCCTATGTCCAGAAGAGTGTACAAGCCTAACAGCCTTGTTGGAAGTCAACAGACATTTTCTATAATATAACTCTCACAAGAATATATTTATTTACATCTGTGAACAAGTTCAACATCTGACTTTTGTTTGTTTTGTTATTGTAAAAGAAAATAATGAAAGTTTTTATGTAGAGAATTGTGCAATAAAAGTATTAGCCATTTGTTAAATCGTTTCAAGGCTTTTATTTAATCCTTTCACTTTAAATCTTGATATAAACCAGTTACAGCCTATACAATCATTCAATTAATAGTTTTCAGTGGGATCAGCACTCTTTTAATAGTCCTTAGTTGATTTCCCACATTACTGGCGACGGTGACAGGATGATGAACTTGTAAAATCTAGGCTGTAGTTTTGATTGGAGTTTTTAGGTATTCAAGATAAGTTATGGATCTATCCAAGAGAGTAATGAGAATTTTCACTAGAACAAAGAATGAAATTGAAGCTCTAATTCAAGCAAGGACAGAAGCTTTGGACTTGATAAAAATAACAGCATCGTTGGAAGTCTTGGATTCTCACCATCAAACCTTAGTAAATCAAGACACTTCAATCTATGAATCCTCCTAGCTAATGAAGATATGAACGATGATGAAATAGACGAAGAAATGAATAGCCAAAAGGAATATGCTTTAGCCTACCAAATAACTAAGAAAACTGTCGAAAGGCTGTTAGTAGATGAAGAAAGACAGTCTGTAAGCTATCAGGAGTCTGTAAAATCAAGTCAGGTAGGCCTAGGCTTAGCAATGTCAAACAGTTGTTCCTTCAAGCTTCCTCAGCTTAAGTTTAAAGAGTTTGGGGGCGAACTAAAAGATTGGCTACCTTTCTGGTCCCAATTTTCTAAGATTGATAGTGACAGTTCGATAAGTCCTAATGATAAAATTCAGTACTTGGTTATGGCTACAGTTCCTAATTCGGTAGCTAGAGAAGTGGTGGAAAGCTATCTGGGGAAATGTATACGGACGTAGTAAAAGCTCTGAAAAGCCGCTTTGGCCGTGACGACTTACTTACCGAATACTACATACGAGAACTGTTAAAGATTGTAGTATACCATGCTTCATCGACCAAAAAGCTATCAGTGTCGGAGTTGCATGATAAATTACGATGTCACTTACGTAATCTTGAAACGTTAGGCGTATCTTCAGACACATGCGCACCTATTCTTTTACCATTAGTTTCATCATGTTTACCAGAAGATCTTTTAAAACTGTGGGAAAGATCTAGCTCAAAATTGCTCAGGACCAAGGATGAGAAAAATACATCGAAAGACTTGCTCGAAAATCTACTTGCTTTTCTAAAAGGGGAAATAGAGGGAGAACAGAAAGTTAAGCTAGCCATGTCGGGGTTTGGACTTTCACAAACGGTTGGTAAAGATAAGGGAAGGCCTAACAAACCGTCAATATCTCATACTAAGCAGAATGATGTTTCAACAGCCGCAGGCTTATTTACCTCAGTAAGTGAAAAACCGACAAGTCAAGGGTGCATATTTTGTACTTTTTCGCACAAAAGCCAAGATTGTATCAAAGCACAATCTATGCCGTTGTCTGAGAGAAAAACTGTTGTTACTAATAAAAGAGTGTGTTTCTGTTGTCTAAAACCTGGACACAATGCTAACAAATGTAAGACTAGACCTAAGTGTATTGTTTGTAAAAGGTCTCATTTTGTTATTATGTGTGATGAGATTAGTCAAGTTCAGAATAGGCCTAATGAAACCAATCTAAGTAGGCCTAAAGAGTTATCGGAATCTGAAAATGTCAGGGTTCAACCTAAACGAGATGAAGCCCTTGCTAATCTAAACTCATGTAACGTTTTGATGCAAACTTTGCGGGTAAATGTTACTGGACCTACTGGCGTGTACTGCGCTAGAGCTCTCATTGACTCCGCGTCCCAAAGATCTTACGTTTCCACCAACTTAGCAGCTAAGGTAGGCTACCTAAACCTACCGACCAAGTGGAATGGAATGGAATGAATGGAATGGAATGGAATGGAATGGAATGGAATGGAATGGAATGGAATGGAATGGAATGGATATGGATCTGAATGGAATGGAATGGAATGGACTGGACTGGTGGACATGGAATGGAATTCTAACCAACAACAAAGAAAGATATTCTACATCACTTCTAGTTACCACAATGTTGACGACAGCTAAAGTTAGTGATCTCTGGACGCTGGACTCTTGGGTATATTGGATCCTTTCGAGAAGAACTCTAAAGAAGAATTAGAAGCTCAGACTCAAAACCACTTTCTAGAGACAGTCAAGACTACGGAAGAAGGACGGTTCAAGTTTGTCTCCGTGGATCGATGCTCATCCTCCGCTTCCAGATAACTACGAGTTAGCTAAGAAGAGACTTACATCAACTGTGAAGAAATTGAAGAAAGAAGAACTTTACGACACATACCAAGGAGTATTTGACGGATGGTTAGAAGACAAGATAATAGAAGAGGTTCCTGTTGCAGAAATGAACCAACCGCTCATTACGTTCCTCATCACTCCGTCTTGAAACCTGGAAGTACTACTCCTGTTCGTCCAGTGTTTGATGCCAGCGCTCATGATCACAAAAGTCCTTCATTAAATCAATGTTTGGAGAAAGGTCCTAATCTGCTCGAGAAGATTCCGTCAGTTATGGCTCGCTTTAGGATGAAGGCTGTAGGCGTAATAGCAGACATACGGAAAGCATTTTTACAAATAGCTTTGAGCAAAGGTGATCGAGACTTCTTACGATTCCTGTGGACATCAAAAGAAGGCGAACTGAAGGTTTTCAGGCACTGTCGAGTAGTTTTCGGTGTCTCTTCGAGTCCTTTTTTGTTGGAAGCTTCTATCAAACTACTTATGGAAGAAACGTTGTTGAAGTGTAAACAAGGCAAGTCAAACTGGCCTACTAATCTCGTTGAAACACTAGCTTCAAGTTTCTATGTGGACAATTGTGTTTGCAGCTTAGAAGATACTGAAAAGGCACAAGAATTTATTGAAGTAGCAACCGAAATAATGAAGGAGAGAAAATTTGATCTTCGAGGGTGGGAGCTGACTATACAAGACCAGAACTCAGCTCAGTTGTCTTCTCCTCTACAGTCAAATGTTCTAGGACTCCTATGGGATCGAGTATCAGACACGCTTGAAGTAAACCTTTCGAATCTGAAGGATATAGTTTCTGGGAAAATTACAAAGAGAACCATTTTGAGCATAGCACATCGCATTTTTGACCCTATTGGCTTCACCTGTTGCGTAACTTTGATACCAAAATTACTGCTCCAGCGTACATGGGAAAATGGTACAAACTGTGACGAAGAAGTTGATGAAAACAAAGGAACGCTTGGAAAGGTTCAAAAATATTCATTTCCTGACAAATCAAGATACCCAGATGGTTAACAAATATGTATTCCAAGCAAATACCAAGATTAATGATTTTTCTTAAAATTTTAATATTATGAAGTTCATTTCACTTTGATGTTTATGTTCCATGAACTTGGTGGGAGGATGTTGGAAGTCAACAGACATTTTCTATAATATAACTCTCACAAGAATATTTTATTTACATCTGTGAACAAGTTCAACATCTGACATTTGTTTTGTTATTGTAAAAGAAAATAATGAAAGTTTTATGTAGAGAATTGTGCAATAAAAGTATTAGCCATTTGTTAAATCGTTTCAAGGCTTTTATTTAATCCTTTCACTTTAAATCTTGATATAAACCAGTTACAGCCTATACAATCATTCAATTAATAGTTTTCAGTGGGATCAGCACTCTTTTAATAGTCCTTAGTTGATTTCCCACAGCCTTCTTTTGAAATATCAGGATTCTCCTGGCGCCGGGCGAATGTCCCCACCAAATCAAACCATAGTTTAGGTGGCTATGAAAAAGGGCATAGTACACAGAAACAAGGTACTGAGGGGTGACAATATGTCTCAGCTTACGCAGCAGATGCAGAACTCTTGAGAGTTTTGAACAGATGTTATCTGTATGATTCTTCCAACAAAGAGTAGAATCTAAGTGGAAACCCAAGAGCTTGACCCTCCACGAGAGCAACCGTGATCGCCTCATTGCTAAGGGTGCAGAGCAGACGCTGAGTTTTATCTCGCTCATTTGAAGTTTATTGGTTTTGAACCAGTCACTAGCCTGTAGAAGGAGTTATCGGCTTCCAGCAAGCTGCATTTACGCCAACACCCCTTTAGGTGTTATAACAAACAAATATAAGGTCAAAACTGATTTTAAAATGCTTTACACATGTTTTGTGTTATTACCGGCGCTAGATCAAATTTACAACCCTGGCAAAATTCTATATTATAGTTTTATTCATAATTAAAAGACGGTTTGGTGGACACCCCCTTGTCAGGCCTAATCTGTCAAATAATCTATAGGCCACCAATAATTGTAATTATCTTTTTCAGGTCACAAATAATAGATGATGACATTGATTTGAAAACAATGCGACCTCTGGACAAAGATGAAATAGAACTGTATCAAATGGATGAGGATGCACCTCAGATTGCTGGCATTATTGATGACAGACCTCTCGAGGTCAAAGCACAAGAGTACTATAACCCTAAACGCTGGAAAGTTTTTGGTGGTGATGATGGGGTCAATGTAGTGGACAGTTTGGATGATAAAAATAGTACTTCAAAAGTTCCTCAAGGTAACAACAATTTAAAAATAGAAAAGTTTAAAAGTGATCAAATCAAGCCAATCGATTCGAGAATAAATGAAAATTCTGATAAATTTAAAAGGACACATTCTTATAACTCTGATGAATCACTTCCTAGTAAGTCTAAGGATGATTCTTCCAATGAATTTTCTTCTAAAAGGAAAGAGCTCAAACACCGTGTTTCAAGCGATTCTATACAGTCGCCTCCCAGATCTAAAAGTAGAAGAAAAGATAAATATGATTCTGATACCTCTCCGACCAGAAAAGATTTAAGAGGGAAATCATCAAAACACAATGATAATTATTATTCAGACACCTCATCAATTAGAAGAAATAACACAAGCAATTACAGAAATAAAAGTGATTTTGATGCTTCTCCACCAAGAAGAGATTCAAATATAAAATCTCCAAAACGTAAAGATAAATATGATTCTGATAATTCGCCACCTAGAAAAAGCAATAAAAGGAAAAGTGATTCAGATGCCTCCCACCAAGAAGAGATTCAAGGAGAAAATCTCAAACAAAAGACAAATATGATTCTGATAACTCGCCACCTAGAGAAAGCAATAAAAGGAAAAGTGATTCAGATGCCTCCCACCAAGAAGAGATTCAAGGAGAAAATCTCAAACAAAAGACAAATATGATTCTGATAACTCGCCACCTAGAAAAAGCAATAAAAGGAAAAGTGATTCAGATGCTCTCCACCAAGAAGAGATTCAAGGAGAAAATCTGAAATGCAAAGACAAATATGATTCTGATAACTCGCCACCTAGAAAAAGCAATAAAAGGAAAAGTGATTCAGATGCCTCTCCACCAAGAAGAGATTCAAGGAGAAAATCTCCAAAACGCAAAGACAAATATGATTCTGATAACTCGCCACCTAGAAAAAGCAACAAAAGGAAAATTGATTTAGATGCCTCTCCACCAAGAAGAGATTCAAGGAGAAAATCTCCGAAACGCAAAGACAAATATGATTCTGATAACTCACCACCTAGAAAAAGCAATAAAAGGACAAGTGATTCAGATGCCTCTCCACCAAGAAGAAATTCAAGGAGAAAATCTCCGAAACGCCAAGATAAATATTACTCTGACAACTCGCCACCTAGAAAAAGTAAGAATATGAAGATAAGTAATGATTCAGATGCTTCTCCCCCTAGAAAAAGTCATAAAAAGAATTATGATTCTGATTCATCCCCACCAAGGAAAGGTTCTGGAAAACACTTACCAAATAGATTTGATAAACCAATTAGTAATAAAGAAATGGCATCGAGACTTTCAAGAAAAGACCTCGCTGATGGGAAGACTTATAAAAAGAGATTCAGTGATTCCGACGATTCGCCTCCAAGGAAAAGGAGAAACAGTGATAGTTTTAGTAGTGCATCACCTTCTAGAAAGAAGCCTTACGATGACAAGCCAAAGAAAAAGGTTTTATACAAGCCTAACGACAGCTCATCTGACGAAAGTAATTCCAGGTAAGTTTATACATTTCATTACTTTTGAACTATACATAGGCCTTACTAGTTTTTGATTTTATTAAGAATTAGACTTGTACATTAAAGGATTGAAAAACTCTCACAAAACATATTTTGTTGAAAATAACCTAATCAAATTAAATACTTGTTACATTATTTAGTGTTTCTAAAGATTCAACTAAGTATATTGTTGACTTATGTTACTACTTACTCTGTCACTTATCCAGTGAGCTTCTGCAGTTGAGAATTGTTGTATTTTACTTTTTGTTATCCTTTGTCAAAGGAAAAAGAAGATGAAAATTACATTGGATGGAAAACAAGCTGGACTTCAAGATGCAAAACAGTTAAAGAGGGAATTGTCAGACTTAAAAATGAAGGAAGATTTAATATTTTCTAAGGTAAGAATGTTTATTTGTCAGCGATAATACTTTAATTTGAATGGTTCAGGTTTCATTCTTTAATAAAAATACCTTGAGCAAGTCAAAGGTTTAGAACAACCTTGGGCCACTCAATATAAAGGATTTTAAGTTTGAAAGCCATCGATATAAAATACTGTTATGGTGCTAGTACTATTTTAAAAGTAAGTTCCATTCAAAAATAGTTAATTGCACAAATATTCTAGAAACGTTTCATTATAGACAACACAAAATGTTAAGCATACTGCTGGATTCAGAATGAGTCAGGCTATAAAATGACACATAATTTTCACACATGAATTCATTCATCTACTTGCTTCACAACAACGAAAGTAAATTTCTGAATAGCCCTTGTATTTACATGATTAAAGTGTTGAAATTGTATTTGAGTTTAGATGGAGGCAAGCGTGTCTGGGGTGGGGGCTGCAGCTGTGAAACGAGACCGGAAAACTGGTCAAGTGAGAGATTTGGAGAAAGAAAAAGAAGCCCAGAAGGAAAAGCAAGCCAAGGATTCAGTGCTTAAAGAGAAATATCACAAATGGGGCAAAGGGTGTGTATAATACGTTTGTTTTAACTTTACAATTTGTGTGATTAATTCATCTACTACTAATTAAAAACAACAACAACATAGAATTAGTCTTGTTGATAACAAGTTGGTTAAAGTTAAAAAAACAACAAATTGAATTTTCCCCATTCATTACAGACTGAAGCAAATGGAAGATGCCGCGGAGAGGAGGGCTGACATGATGAAGGAGATGGACAAACCGTTAGCGAGGTACCGTCGACGATAAGGATCTAGACGACTTCTTGAAAGCGCAGGACCGCGAGGGAGACCCCATGCTGGACTATGTGAAACGGAAGCAGAGTGAAGCTACACCACTGACAGGAGGTAGGATCAGATACTGAAACCAAAGATTATCTTATACGGTAGGTAGATAGCGTATAGATGCCACATGGATGAAGCAGGAAAATCAGCATAGTTGCGGCAGCCCAACCGCTGCCATCTCATACCGTCTTTCTCCCCTCGGCTCCACATGATCGAGTTTGTCTGATGTCAATGAATTAAATGTAACCAAATCGTGCGATTTTTGAGAACAAACAAACATCCACGTGTGTCAGTGGTTCTATTTGAGACTCTCAAAAGAATTCTTTGCAGCGCTATCGGTGCTTGGGCTGACACAACTATGTTGATTTTCCTGCCTCAACCATATGGCATCTATGCCCAATCTACCTACCATAACATAACTTACACGTTACCTTTGCTGGAACTTAACTTCCAATATTATTTTTTGCCATGATTATACTGTCGATTCAACAGTAAGATTAGTAAAACTATTTGTGTACAGTTCAGATCATTCAAGTTCTGATAAACTTCATTAACACGTTTATGTCCTTGGCAATCTTGCCTGGCACCTGGCACTGGTCTTCATTCAGAGACCTTCATCTTGACCTGCCTTTGATCTTAGCTCTAGACAAATGTTTTGATTCATTTCGTATCCAAGTTAGGTTATTAGTCAAGTTGTTAACCTCATTTGGAAACAGCTATCTTACTGTTAATCATTAATGATTTTCCTATGAGAGTTAGAATCCAACCCTCCAGTAAACGTCTGACGGCTGGTGAGGAAATTTCATTCAAAAAGTCCATTACAAACCCCTCAGCTATTGAATGTTGCAAATGATTGAATAAATTTAAGTGATTGTTGTGTTTTAGTGAAACCTATCTACAAGGGGGCCTACAACCCGAACCGGTTCGGTATCCGCCCTGGGCACAGATGGGACGGAGTTGTCCGATCCAACGGCTACGAGAAGGAATGGTTCACCCACCAGAACGCGAGGAAAGCACGGGACGACGAAGCCTACAAGTGGAGCACATCAGACATGTGAACACATAACGCTAGGTAAAGGTCGAGGTAGAGAAGGCTATGTAGTCCTAACTTAGCCTCGTTAAACATAACAAACTTACATTTTTACTATTGATAGAACAATTTAAGCAACTGGAGTGGAAGGGAGCACTTGATACATTAACCTGTCACGTATTTGCCTGGTCATGTATTTGTGATACATAGGCCTATTAGTTTTTTATTATCGAAGAAAAAGTAAATGTGGAGTGGATTTAGAAAACTAATAATAGTTGTTATTTGTATAGTTTTTAAAAATTGTCTGCTTTTATACATTTTCTAGTCAGGTATAATTTTTAAAATTTAATTTTCATCATTTTTCTCAAACATGTTTGTATATAGTTGTACTTTTTTCTTTAAAACAAGCAGTTTTGAAAACATAGAAATATATTTGTATTTTTACGTTGGGAAAGAAGTTAGTGTTACTTCTCATGTTGAGTGTTCAATGTACAGTTAAATATTAAGTTTATTTTTTATTGTAAGATTATGTAGTTACAACTTTTAGAAAAATAATCATTTTTATGTTTGAAACAAAGTATTAGCAAGATAAACTAGATCAATTTTATGTGTTAAATGTAAGTTAGGGTAACAAAAAATCATAAATATTTTATACTTAAATACAAAATTTGGGATTTGATAGATTTGCGAGTTTGATTTCCTCCTTCTTAAAACAGTTCAAATCAATATCTTACTATAAATTCATGTTTTGATGACAATTTTGAATTTTTAAAGACTAGGCAGTACATCACACTACCTGCTTATTTAATTAATTTTCAAATTGGTTTGATCTGTTTAGTCGATTATTTAAATTTATTTTCTGAAATATACAATTGGAAAACACATAGGAAAATATAAAACACTTTTTCTTTTCTTTTTTTAATGAAAATCAACAACAATAATAACAATAAAACAAAATAACATAAATTAATATTGTAAAAAATTGCACACTTACCCTAGGAATGGCCTTCAGGTACATTTTACTTAGAGTATCTATTTATTTTATGCCACTAAGTTCTCTCAGGTACAGTCTAACAAGCTATTAAAGGCGATTGATTAATTAAACATGATGAAATACAAATGGTTGTTTTAAACAATAGTTATCAGTAAGAATACCTTAAAATACAATTAGTCTAATCTTTGGACCACTTAAAAGTACAAATTGAGTTTTGATTATTATTTAAAAACGTCCTAAAATATTATAAACAAGACAAATATAAAGAACAATGTTGATCTTTGTTATTTTAAGTGTTATGTAATATAAAGTATTAGAGCTTGTCAAAAAAAGTTTATACAAACAAAATCTGAATTAAATTCTTGGCACCTCTTGAATGCCGAGCAGTTGGCTGGATTGTGTCTACCTTTGGTTTTTACATGCACTCGGAAATGTTCTTAGCTTGAAATGGAGGGAATTCTCAAGAACTATACAAAATCTGTGGAGTTTGAAATGTTACCGTGATTGTATGTCACAGAAGCTTGATATGTAAGCATGTACAAGCGTTATCCAGACTCTAAAAAGTGAAATTCAGCTTCGGTGTTTTACCTAAAAAGTAGTAATCAGTTTGCAGATGAACATGTTTTATAGATGGTGGGAATATGAAAAGACAGTTATTCGAAAACCACTATGAACAATAAAACATATAACGTAATCAACAATCAAAATGAGGCATAAAGATGTGATTGTCGATAAGTTTTCCTCTTAACACACATACATTTCTATTTAAAAACACTACTCCTTCAAAAGACATCTTTCAAGAAAACAAAGCTCTCGAAGTGTTGTGATGGAAGTAATGTGGTTAGTGGTGTGTTGCGTGTCCGTCGTATGACACTTTGGCGTGGAAGCCGCTATCGTCGGACCAGTACTGCACATTCTGCAGTCGTCCGTCAGGCAGCAGCACGTGGTAGTGACCCTGGGTCAGATGACCGTCACGAGACTCTGTCTGTCCGAAGTCGTTGCCAGTGTGCAGGTCACGCACTCGGTAGCCGAATTCGTGGTACTTGGAGGCGTAGTCTTTGTACTGGAATGTGAACAAATCATCGAAAGTTATGAGTGAAATATTTTTTCAAATGGGAGCAGAGAAAGTTCGTAAGAAATGTCACAACCTAGTAACAAAATCCCTTAAGAAATTTCGTGGACAAAATCGTTAGTCGAAAGTAATTGTACGTCTTATTATGTATTATAAAGATAGTTTATTTACAAGCCATAATTTTAATAAAAATATAACACAGTTTACATAACAGAACCACCAAATCTATAATATAAAAATGAATCGCAAAATGTGTTGCTAAGCGCATAACTCAACAACGCCTGGACCAATTTGGCCGAATTTATTTTAAAATGTTCGTTGAAGTTCAAGGATGGTTTTTACCGCAAGAAAAATTCGAATAATTGCCGGAAACCCACTTAAAACAGATCTTTTCTTTTTCCCATAATAATAATAATAATAATATATTTGCTGAAGACAATACAAAATATTGCGTAGCAAAAAAACAACAAAAAAAACACAAATTACAATACAATGAAATTAAACATTCACACTCACTCACACTTACATGATTTCGCACTCATTCCACATTCACACTTAACATCAGACCTGGCTTTAGGGGGGGGAGGAATTAAAATATGTAAGAAATGTTAAGAAATTATTTGTCTGGAAGATCATCTATGAACTCATCCACCGAGTAATGCTTTGCTTAACAGCAACCGTTTTATTCGAGATTTAAAAATTTTGGTACTTTTAATTTCTTTTAAATTTTTAGGAAGGTGGTTGAAGAGTTTTATACCTACTTGCATGGGTAGTTGTTCAAATTTAGAAGTTCTATGTTGACAAATTTGCAAGTGGTTCTTTCCTCTGTTATAATCATGAGTGATTTTAGATTGAACCAACATTTTATTAGTTTTACAATACAAAATCACTTCTAAGATATAGAGACAGGAAGTGTCAACAAACCTATTCCTTGAAATATGTCTCTCATGATTCCCTGAAACTTGCTTTTCAAATTATTCTAATAGCTTTGCAGCCTAAAAAGCTCTCAAATTGATTTTGAACATCCTCCCCACAACCTTATTCCATAAGACAGATGAGGGAAGATTAGTCCAAAATAAGCTATTCAAGAATTTGAACAGAGCAGGATTTGGATAAAACGCGTGAAACCAAAAATTCCTGAGGAAACTCTTACATGTTTCGTTAACCTGAACCTTCCAAGTTAATCCTTGATCAATAAAATTCCTAAGAATTTGGTAGATTCTACCTGTTTTAAAAGATGTCATCCACCTGAACCATAGGGTGGCTTGTTATTTCGCTTCCGTAAGGAAAAAATAGATATAGTTAGATTTTGAGAAATTTGTTTGGAGGTTTATATTGGCAAAATGTTGAATGCATGAACACAAATCTAAGAAAGAGTTTATTTCTAGTTCTTCTATAGTTTTACCTTTAAAATGAAGATTTGTATCATCTGCAACTGTATTACATCCCCATTTGTGATTGAACTTAGTAAGTTGTTTACATAAATGAGGAATAATATGGGGCCCATTATGGATCCCTGTGGAACTCCATGTTGTATTCTGATTTTTCTGAAAATTGGTTTTCAATTTCTACACTGCTCCCTATTATCTAGGTAAGATGCAATCCAATTATGTGGTAAGCCACGAATGCCATTGTGTTCTAACTGGAGCAACAGTATCTCATGATGCACATAGTCGAAAGCTTTGGAGATCGAAATATACTGAGCACATGTTCTCGCCTCCAGGCCATTGACAACGTCTTCTATGAGATTAGTTAAAGCCCATACAAACATTTTCTAACTAAAACGTAAACAATTTGATCTTTATTGCTATTTGTTGCCAGCTGATATCCCTATTTTTATAAAACATATGTACGGCAGAAAAAAACAAAACCAAACTGCTACATTACAAATTTTTTTTGACAGGACGAAGTCTGTCGGGTCCGTTAATATAATCCATACAAATGTTAGACCCACCTTTCATAAGTGATATTTATAGCCACACTTTGGGGGAAAGGAGCAGATTAAAAGAACTTGTTACAGAAACAGATGCCATTTAGGAATTGATTGTCAGCACTCGGCAGTTAGGTTACGAGATGAGATGAAGTGCTTGAGGCGAGACTGGATGATGAAGTGGTTTGGCCACTTTCACCACAGAGTACAGACCAGCAGTGACACTGACATTGCCCTTGGAACACACGCTGCCAGCTGTTCCTGCTCATTATTTATTCATTACTCACTTGCAGACAACGAAACATTACTCTTCCGCTAATATGGTGCTATTGGTAATCTTGACGCCATTGCCATGTTCTATGTTTATGTAAATAAAGAATCTTTTGTCTTTATTTTACTCGATTATGTTGTACACATTTTTCTTAGGTAATGCTAGAAATGTTAATAAATTTTTAAACATTATCATAGTTATTGTGCACATTACTTTGTTCAACCTATGAGTAAAATTGTGTATGCCTTGAAAGCTGAAAAAGTACTGTTATTTGCTATTTTATATTACGATGCCTTTGTTATATAGCAGACCATGTTAGGTATGAAGTTGTATTGCAAGTGCTGTTTTGCGCCAAAATGCTGTGCTCTTAGTTTTTTAAAACTGTTGAATATGAAGCTGAGAAATTAGAGTTAATTTAGTTCCTTCAATTTAAAATTACTTAACAATAAAAGAATGTTTATTTTGGTGATCCTGGATTAAAAGTCCTTGTAGTTATGTTCAAAACTGACACTTCCAATTTATAAAACTAATTTGTTTTCTAGGTTACTCAGTTTTACTCCAATAAGGTATGGGTGGTTACAACTATGTTGGATATTTAAACAGTCAGTTGTGTTAAATTTGTATAAACAAAGATAAAGTCATGGTAGGTAGATTAGGCATAGATGGGCGTCAGTGGCTCTACTTGAGACTCTCCCAGAATTCCCTCCCAGCAATATCTGTGCTTGGGCTGCCGAACTATGTTGATTTTCCTGTCTTAGCCATGTGATATCCATGCGCAATCTACCTACCATAAAATAATCTTTGGTAAAGCGCATCTACTGACCTCATCTTCATGCTCCTCGTGCTTGTACAGATGGTTGTGAGGGGTGTCTACAAAGCTGTGTGCTTCTGCGTGCACAGTCTGTGCGAGAGGGATCTCTGGCTGCGCGATAGCTGCGTGCTGGTGTTCCTCCTCCTTGGGCTCGTCGATGGGGATGGCCGCAGGACTGACGAGTCGGTAGGGCTCTATTGGTGTGAAGTGATACACGGTTTTCTCGGTGAGATGAAGCCCTGGTGACTCTGCAGCCCGGCACTGACTAGAGCCGCCAACGCCGCTGCCTCTTGCCCTTGGCTGGCTCCGTAGCCGAACCCTTGCCCCTGCAATTTTATTTTACATTTTCAGCTTGCATCTTTCATAGTTATTTTTTTATGTTCGCTTAGCTTTTGGAAAGTCTCTGAAAAACTCTGCAAGACTCTTAATTTTTGACTAATAATAATTTTCTTAATGCTTTGTTTTAGACACTGACCACTCTTAGAGGTTATTTTAAGGTGAATATGGGATGATGGTGAGTGTGATGAGTGTTTTGATGGATGATGAGATGTAGTCTTGTTATAAACTAGGGCAGACTATTCCCCAGATTGGGTCATTAATTAATAGCCCAAGGATTAATAAAATGAACCAACGGCTTAACATGATTTAATAGCGTGCAACTCTTTTTAAAAGTTCAACCTTAACAAATAGGAATCAACAATAAAATAGACTTCCTTTACAGAAATAACTGGGTCTTCAATCAAACTATAATTTCTGTCACTGTAATGTTTAGGTGAACTGGCCAAAAGGTTTTGAAAGTTACTCCTGTTAACAGCATTTTCGAAAGTGTGTTGAATACAGTGAAAGTATATTTGATGTACTACTTGTATAATAAACATAAAAGAATGCCAAATAGCCAAACTGACAGGTAGGAGAACGTAACCAGGAAGAGTTTCACGACAGTCTACTTCCAGCTTTTGACAGTAAGTTGTCTTGCAGAGCTCACCCTAAAAAGTATTTATTATTAAGTGTTCAAATACTTTACATAGAAACATCCATACTCAATAGCCCGAAACTTTCTTTATTTGTTTCAGCCACAGTTTGTTGTTAGCGTGTAGAACAGCCACTCACTTGGTGAAGTGAGAGACCAGCCGGTGGCGGCGTACGCGAGCGCAGGATTGAAGTCACTCTCAGCCACCTCGCTCTTGCGCGGCAGTCTCACTGGACTCTTCAGCTGCTTCTTCATTGAGTGGTGAACTCCCTTGTCCTCTACCGGCACCTTCCTCGCCATCACAGCTACACTCATCGCACAGAGCACTAGTAGTGTCGTCTGCAAACATATAGGACGAGTGGTCAGTGTCGCTAGGAAGCACATCATAAGTCTACATTCTGTGCCATGAGAGTTAGAGTTTGAGGTGCACCAGGTAGCTACAATTCTAAAAGCTAGTCCTGTTAGGAGTTGTTTGATGAACAGTTAAAAATGGACCTGGTAGGCTATTATTGATTAATAGCTGGAAATTTGCTTTAAAGAACAGATTCAGCTTGTGAAAGCATTTTAGAGTTGTTTGCATTTTTTACTTTCAGATTAAAAGAACCTCTCATGAGAGAGATTTAATTGGTTTAGAGGTGTAATAGTTGTTAATTTAGAAAAAGGAGTAATTATTGAAGTATGATAAAAATGCAATGTGCAAAATTTATACATCAGGCACCGTTTTTTTTTTAACAGAAATTAAAGAAAACTGGTACTATACCTCTATAACATAAATGAATTCATCTTGATAGTTATATTGATCCTAGATTGAAACAATAAAACCATTTCCAACAAAATAATTAAATAAAGGAAGATGATTTATTTATCCAATAGATCTTATTTTAAGGAATCAAAATGCATGACGCAAAGGAAAGTAGTATTTTGAAGAACAACTGGAAATGATTGAATAAACGTTTGCGCAGCACTTGAGGTCTCAACTGACGAATGGTGACTTTCACTTTAGGTGACTTACCACTTTGACAAGTCATGTTCACAGTACAAGATGTATGAACAGATTTCTAAAACCTACCAGTCTAGATAACTCCGACAATTGCGTCTAGATAACATTTTAGTCAATTACTTGTCTTGCTTTAGATGTGAACTCATTACAAACTTACATTACAAAACTAATGTTATCAACATTAACTCATACCAAGTAAAGTTTTCTAGGGTCAAGATCTTTCTACTTCAAAAGTCAGGTTCTACTTGGAGACGTTTTACAAAAGAAAAACACTAGAGTTATTTTCAAAATACCGAAAAAGTTAAATCAGCTTTGTCAGTACTGTATAGTAATTGAAAGTGGCAACAGGAAGTGAGCCATGAGAACATGGTCAGCTGTTGGCTGTTTCACATCTAAGAGCCCGTCATTGCAACCAACTGTTATTACAGTTTACATCACATTATAGCTGAGGGAATATGGCACTATAAACATGGCAAGTACAGCAGATGACCATTATTACCAGGAAATTAGTCATGTTGCATTAGCATGGCACGGTTAATGTAATCTTGTTGGTATTAAATGTCCGATATGGAACAAAACTCTCATCATTCTTCTTGAATAACCGTGTGGCTACAATTGTATTTTGCCTTGAGAGTTTGTTCCGAATTATTCGTTTTTTTGCAATATTATAGAAATTGTATATATTTGTATAATTTAATTAATTATTTATTCATAATAGTTAAATATTTTGTTAGGTAAAGTGTCATGATGCGTTTCATTAAATGTACCAAAAGAAAGGTTCTCTTGCAAATTGGCAGAGTAACGTGAGGCAGTTCTTATTATATATTTTTGTACATGAGAACATTTTTATTTGATGTGAACTGTTAGAAAATATCAATTCACAAATTCCAAACTGCAAAGGAAGTTTTAAATTATTGTGTTGTTTCACAAAAAATCAGTTTAAAGCCTTTGCCAAAATTTTTTGGAAAAACTTTTTCTCCAAAATTTGACAAATTATACATTTTTGCAACCGTTTGGACGCGCTGAATCTTCAACCCTTGTTTCTATATCTTGCTTCGTTCCAAAGCCATTCATGAAAAACCAGCAATAATTTTAGGAGCAAGTTTTTTTCTTAAGCATCTGATTTTTAATAGTTTTATGTGTGAATTTTAATGGAACGGGATTTGAAAATTTGTGTTCAACTTATCGAGACAGTCCTCTAAATAGTACAATTTGTCAGATTTTGAAAACAAAAATCTTCATCCCAAATTGAATTTCCGAATAGGGTAACAGAGTTTGAAAACATTTTAAAAAGTCCCTGAGAAATTGTACATAAAAACATTAAAACAGTTTCTTTCAAACATTTAAATTTAAAATTTCATTTTTAAATTATTTAATTTGTTCTGTTATGGTGTATAATATCAATATATCGGAGTATTTTTTTTTTTTGCAAATTAGGTTAGGCAATTTAATGTACATCACCGAAGATGGGCTCAGTCCGAAACCGGTCGTGTAACGATTAAAATGTTAAAAGGGTACTATTCTGTTAACTTCTTTTGCTAATATCAATATAATATATCTCCAATATAATATCAAATAGATAAAGTTTACTGAGGGTAACTAATGTTATTAGCAAAAATAAGTGAACAGAATAGTACCCTTTTTTAACAATCTCCAATATAATATAACAATTAAAGAAGCAAGGCGCCTGCAAAAATTGGCACGCTTTAAACATACATGTTTGTTAACTTGTAGCGGTCTTCTTTTGAAGGCGCTTTCTAAATACTGATTTCCTACGATCTTCTGCAATAAAAGGTAAACTAAATAAAAAAATATCCAAAACCCACTGAAAGTTTTAATTATGTTATAATTATTTACACACAAAAAGTTTTGTCTAAACATTTACTGTTTTAGACATCTTCAGTTGCAAAGAAGAGTATAAAAAATCTGTTTAACTTTGAATTTTGTATACTTTTATACATATTTTTAAATATATATTGTATTAGTAAAGTGAATAGAATAGTACCCTTTTAAAATTTTTATTTGTCACACAACCGGTAATTTTATGTATCACCGAGAAGATGGCCTCAGTCCCAAAACCGGTTGTGTGACAAATTAAAAATTTTAAAAGGTACTATTCTGTTCACTTCTTTTTGCTAATTATATTAGTAGCCCTAAGTGAACTTTATCTATTTGATATATATATATAACTCTTCTTTGTCTTCAACTGAAGATGTCTAACATAGTGTTTAAATTATTAAAACATTTTATGGTTTTTATCCGATTCTCTTTATTTATACATGTATATATGTTTTATTTATTTCTAACCACTTAAGTATAAAATCGAAAAATGTATACTGATTTGTTTCAAAATTGTGGGCAGATTTTGGGAAAAGTTTTAAACTATACAGGGTGTCACAAACATGTTTCGCTATGCTGAACCGGATTGTACTAACCAAAGAAAGTCAAATTGTCTCGTTATATTTTTTTTATATCGGCTTTATTTAGTCGTAATCTGCCATTCAATCTTTGCCAAGTTGAAATTTATAGTAAGACAACTAATAAATACTTTTCATGTTTAAGGATTTTTGTAGAGTAACCATTTAAAATTCAAAAGCAGATTAAATTACTTGATCTGAGTCCCTAACCCTAAGTATAAAACTTGTTGTTAATACAATATTGTTAAGATTTTTTATGTAAGAAAAGTAAAGAGAATTTCTTTTAGCTGTGTGCAAATTTTAAAATGTGACTTTTTAAATTTGCTTAGATTTACTAGATGAAAAACAAGTACTGTATGGAAGAGAACCGAGTGTGACACTCACCGGCATCTGCATGTCTGTGTCCGTGTGTCTGTGTGGTTCCAGAGATGGAAACAGTCTGACATCTTTCTCAAGTTTCCCTGTCCAGCTAAGCTCCCCCCCACATCACACTGCAGACATAGAAAGCGGTCCTGTCAAGGCACTTGTTCACAAACCTTTTATACTTTATTTATTGCCGTGTTGGTCCTGACTCCTGTTGCTGTAAGATTTTACTCAATGGCCGTTAGTGATTGATTACTGGTACCAAAGAAGAGTATAATATATAATTATATCTATATAAATTAATTACTGTATTGAATAAAATTGAGTGTTATTTGATGAAATTGTTAACCTAAATAAAAAATTTAGATTAAAAATATCTTTATTCATTCTTACTTACAAGTACAGTAAATATATCAATAAATACAACTTGAAACCGCAAGAGATTAATGACTGAAATGAATCCTTGACATGCCTTAAAATTGAATTGTTAACATTTTCCTTACTCTAAAATATTTGAAATAGCTTTTCCTGAAAGCTGGTAGATGGAAGCAACTCCTTCCCAACTCCAGATATGGGCGTCGGCCGTTGGATCAAATTAAGCGTTGAAATTTTTAATATGGAAAATAATTTCAAGTAGATAGACTAAATAAAGTGATTTGCCTCTGAATCCTACCTATAGAATGTTTACAACAACCATATTAGTTTTGTATGCAGAGTGTACAATTACTTGTGTTCTCCAACGTAGAAAATCAAATATAATATCTTTGAAATAATGTAGATCTCAATTAGGGTTTATATTTTAAAATGCTGAGATTTGAACCCATTATCCTCAACTTAGGTTACACCTTGTATACAAGTTAGGAGTATACAAAATGATTTGAATTAATAATATGGACCTTATGATTAAAAGGGAATCACTTTATTTAATCTTTCCACGTAAATTGTAACATTTATTTGGTTATAGTTTTCAATTTCTCACACATGGAACTGTGTTTACTGGCCTTGAATAATTCTTGATTTGTCGTAGCATTTTCTGGGAACACCTTTAAAACTCCACAAACAGATTTCTCTCGGATCCTTCTCAACTGGATCTATAAAACTCGACTGTCAAATCCCAGATCCGGTCTCTTTTATGCTGCTATGCTATTCACTGCAATTTATTTGACTGCAACCATTTTAACTATCAGTGTTAGTATATCAAATTTATTAAGATAAATAACAATCAATTTTAGTACAAATTACTTTACTTTTTGTTTTTTAAATTGCAAATTTAGTAACAGAACTTTTTCATCCTCATTTTACCTGTCTTTTTTCTTCGGAGCTATTTCCTTGGAAAGTAATTGGAAGTATTTCTCTATAAATAATTTTTCTATACTTTTGAATCAAATATATTGTACGGGATGTATACAAACCACCCGAACCATCAGTTGTTTTGTGGAACGGTTTGACTTCAGTCAAAGTAATAACTGTCAAGGTTAAATCAAAAATTCTGTATTTAGAATATCTTAAAGTTATGTATTAGCGTCACAATATGAGTGTGTACAAAGTATTTTCTTAAGTTGAGAATAAAGTCCTCCAGTTGAAAAGTTCTGCTACGCTGTAGAAAAAGTGTTGGAGGCAGAAAAATGATGTATTTGTGCTTAACATGTACTTTATATTTTAGTTAGTTTATTGATGTAGCATAAAACATGAGCATTGAAAAATGTACATGTCTAACTTAAATTCTAGCAACAACTGCCCCAAGAAATTGTCCTAGAACGGTTTTAATGGTCTCATCGAGTCAATTAGTGAAAGTTAATGACTGGGGCTGACACGGAAGTAATTTTTTCAAGGTATCCTCATTATTGAAATACCTATACTTTATGATCTACCCGGTCATTAAAATCTGTTACGCAAATCTGCTGGAATAATGATCAGCTGTTTTTGCTACAGAAGATCAGGTGACCGGTTCAATCAGCTGTTGAAGACAGGAAGCTGCTTGTCCTTGCACCCAGCTTGCCGTGTTACTTTCACTGTATCAATGGAACCGGCTGCACACTGGTAAGATATGAGATCTGTTCTCTCTAGTACAAGAAGTAGTAAATACTAATTGTAGACCGGTCTTGTAACTCTTTATAAATTCTCCTTTTCCGCTTTGAAAACTAGAATTGAGATCCAGTTCCTGGTAAGACTATGTTGATTAGAACACTTAACATTCAATCTACATCAATGATATTTGTGGCAAAAAGTTGTAAATGATTTTGTAATTTAACTAATTTTAGAGTAAAATAAGATGTAACAAACAGAGTTTATATTGTCAAGTGTTTTAACTAGTTTTAAGTTGTTTGTGCATAAAAAATAATTATTAGGAGCCCTTACAAAAATAACTGTAAACATGTTATTCCTGACCGTTAAATATGTGACCGGAAAATACATTTTTGAAAAATACAAGGAGAAAATACAAATTGTCAATATTTTTTTAAACAAAAGAAACATGCAATTATGTAATATTACAAAGTACTATCCTTGAAACATGTCTCTATTTTAGATCCAAGTGCGACCCCGTAAGAGGTAGAGACATACACTCTTACTAACAAGAGGCAGCGATGATTACCGAACTGGGAGACACAGGACGGTAACTCATGAACGTTTGCCTTCACAGACAGGAGTTCTATTAGTCAACAGACTTCCAAATTCGATTAAAGGTGCCTCTTTGCCAAACGCATTTAAATCTCGTCTCAAAACTATACTAGCTCAGGAAGCATTTTACAGCACAGACAAGTTCATGGCACATAACTGGGAGACCTCTTAAAACTGACAGACAGATTATTGGGCTGGAGTGGGAATAATTCGAATGAATGAATAAATACCTCTGTATGTCTGAAAGATACTTCGATGTGAATGAATGGAAAATTTTAGATAACCTTAAACACTGACGATTGCGATACACTGTACATTGTTTATGCAATAAAAGATTTATTTATTTACCTCACCGACAAGTTTTGTAAGCTTGTTGAGGCCAAATATGTAAAAACTACCAACAAACCATTTAAAAAAACTTTTAAACATACAGTAATTAAATAGTCTGTATTACTCAACACAAGTATTTTAATGATCAAATGTCTTTGCTACGAGGTATCAACAAACAAGTGTTTCTTGATAAATTAAACGAGCTTGACAACTCCATGGTGTGGAAGGGGCACCTTGAACTTGACGAGAGAGTGGCGACAGTGAGTCTACTGCCTCGGGGGCGTCTCCCAGACGTTACGTTACTCACATCGAGCGATTCCTGCTTTCAAACCACTACAACTCTTTGATTGTCCTTGAAATTGTGGCCTCAAGGTTCCTGGAGCAGACAGCAAGTTTTCTTTCAGCCCAGGAAAGATGTGCAGCGATGTGTAATCATGAATGGTGTATGGACGCATGGTGTATGAATGTATGGTGCACTCAGCGACTGTGTAGTATCTAAGTAGGCGATGTTCACTATTCAGTGGTCTGTAGTATGTAACAGAAGTCAACAACAAACCGTCTCGGGGTTTTAATAATAGAACTAAAAATCAGAGATATAAATTTTACTTGATTTAATTTTAAGTTTGATTGATTTAAGTTTGATTTTACAATATGTAAAGGGTAGAGATGTAAAATTGAGTTATTATGTTTACAGGAAAAAGCAAGTCGATCCTGTGCACTAGTGTGGTGCTGTTATTGTGAGCTCTAACTGAATTGTGTCTAAAAATTGTTATTTGCAATTATAGTATAACTTAAAAGTTTAAAGTTGAAGAGTTTTAAATGATAATTGTATACAACAAGTTGTAAACACCATACAACAGAAAGAGGTAATCCCATTTCATTTCTAGCCAGGCTCTCTTGCATCTTATACAAATTAATATTCATCAAATTATTTTTAAAACTCACAATATATTCAATATTTTAAACTCGTGTTATCCAATATGAATATTTTGTTAATTATTATGAATATGTATGATATTTACTTTTATGAAGATTAAAGATTTTGACAATCACCGTCAGTTGTCAAGTTATGTGACAGATTATGCGTGTTAGAAAGCTGGGTTTGGTAGATGAGCGAAATGTCCAGCAGCGTGTGGTCCAGCAGCGTGTGCCGTGTGATGCTGGAGTCCTTGATCTTACTTTCTCCTCAGAGTAGATCACATGCAGCGGACGACAGATGGACAAAAGAACAACCATGTCCTTGAGTCAGGTAATTCTCAGCTGATTCATATTCATCATATTCCAGAGAAAATACATCAAGTCACCTGTTCAAACAAGCGTAATCATGGACCAGGGATAATCTGGATTGAGCAAATCCAGAGTGTGGTTTTGTATTGCACTTGTTGGAAAGTAACTATATGCCCGATTCAATTCCCGGACGCAGTGAGAACTTGTCACGATGGCCACTCCCTGTAGTTTGGAAGTCACGTTAAGCCGTTGGTTCATTCCATTGGTCGTTGGGCTATTAATTAATGACCCAATCTGGGGATCAGTCGGACCTAGTTTGTAACGAGACTACACCTCATCATCCATCAAAAACACTCAACACACTCACTCTTCATCCCATCTTCACCTTAAGATACCCTCTAGGAGTGGTCGGTGTTTCAAATCAAAGTAAAGTATACAGATTTAGTTTAATTGAATGATTCTTCTTATTTTTAAAAAATAATAATAAATAAAAAAAATAAATAAAATCTTTATTTTTCATAGATAATTTTTCTAGTTTTGTGTAAGTTTTATTTTATAATTTAAATTCTAACTGGCTTAATATTGTTATTTTTGCAGAGGATGCAGGCAGTTACATTTGTAAAACAAACTTTCATGACATAATTGTGTACTAAACATGCCAAACTTACCGTAATTAATTTGTAAATACATAAGACTTAAAATTAACAGATAAATCTAACAACAAGATTATTAATCACCCCTCAAGCAAGTGAGAGACCTGGTTCTGTCCACACATGTTTTCTTCAAGTTTCTTTAGTAATTAATAAACAAGAATATTTAGTTTTACGTCAAATTTGTGTAAAATAAAGATGTGTAAACTGAGGACATATATAAGTCAACATTTTCAAAAAATGTCATATTTTAATTTCTTGATTCACTATTTAACTAATTGAATTTATTTTCAAAAATCAGTGGAGTCACAGAAGTACATTATTTTCTTTAAAATAAAACTAATTTCAAACAGATCTGATAAAAATTGTAGATGAGAGGTGGCTCGATAAAATGCTTGTTAGCGAATTTCCATGGGAAATAGCTATTCATTTCATTTGCTATATGACTCAGGAGGCAAAAACACTGCAAACCGCACCTTTCTACGACATGTCCTTCTCTTGGGCAAGAGAAATGAATAGCTCTATTTCCTATGGAAATTCGCTAATACAATAAACCTTATACATTGGTATGCATCAGTGATACATACTACCAAATAGAAGTACATTGCCTAGGGCGGCAACAGGCAACATTTTGGGGATGAATAATATTTTTTGGTGTAGCCCCCACAATTTTTGGTCTTACAAAACAGCTAAAAGTTTAAACAAATGATTTTCAGTTATTTAAATGGTTATTTGAAATAATTTGACTATTGGGTTTATTTTAGAACGCATTGAATTAAAATGTATGGCTGTGCTGCGTTGAGTTGTATTCTCTAGAACCAATCAGAACTCAGAATCAGGCCCGGATTACCCGTAAGGCCAACCTAGGCCATGGCCTAGGGCAAAGTTATGGGCGCAGTCGCTGAAAAGGACAAATTGCTGCACTGTACTTAGTTAAGAGAGTATTGAGTGTCCAGGCACTAATCTTGAGTCTTGACATTGACACTGGTTAAGCTTTCACGACCAATGTCCTAACTATTGATTTTAAATGTATAGGGCAGAGGGTTAGATTTCCAGGACTCTTTCATATTAATTATTTAACAATTAAACATTTTATTTCCATAGTTACTTAAAAATTCCACAAATTATTAACGATAACTTAAAAGTGCAATGTATAATTTCTATGGCAACTCAAGTCAGAATGTATCTGGACATACATAAGGTAGCACTCCTCGACCGGCTGCGCTGTAACGTCCGCTAATAACACCCGATTAGGTCCCTTGGTTAAGGGAGGTTACACCGTGGTCACCTTGCTTGGCTGGCGTTATTCCAAGTATGAAATAGTGAAAATCGAGTCATACTCTTTTCCTCTTTCATATTAGAGTGTTGATAACACCCTATTAGGTCCCTTGGTCGGTGGAAGCGGGCAACAAGCAGGTCGGTTTGCACAGAGGATTGCTACCGGCTTCACCGCCAAGGAGATGTGGGTTTTCACGGTTTTACACATCTATAAAATAAACAAAAACCTAATTTTAACTCCGCTAAGCCGGTGGCAAGCCCGACTCGCAACGAGGAGGAGGAGTCGGAGGAGTATCAACCTCGATAAAAAACCGGAGGTCATCTGGCCCGGATGACAGTTTCTCTGTAAGGGCTCCTTGCCAGGGTGACGGCACAGTTCTCAACGGTGGAGCAGGTGGGCCAATCATCTCCGGGGAGCTGCGACACTTGAACTTGCGGTGAGGAGTGGTGACCAGAGATCTGCAACGAATGATGTGACATGGGAGACTTGTCTCAGTGACTAGAGATCAAAGAACACGTGACAGTGAGGAAGGTGAAGATTAACGAAGATGAGGTGAGGGACAGTGGGATTGTGTACGTATCAAAACTTACTCAACGAATTAATTAAATAGTGAGTTCAACGGAAATAAAGTTGTGTTTACTTAATTGAATGTTTACAAAACTGTGTTACAAAACTAAACTAACATGTGATTAAACATAAGATTAATGTTCACCACACTACCCCACAAGGCGTAAAATGAACGGCGAAAAACACGAAATTTAACAAGGATTAACAATTATTGACCATACAATTTTGGGGGACATTTTGTTCATCTTGAACGCCAGGTACTAGTCTTTACCAAATTTTCCTCCACACCCTCCTTAAAGCGAACATCTTAATCTTATATATATTCAAGTAAGTTCATTGATACCCGTGTTTCTATTCCGTTTGCTGCTTATCGGCTTTACTTAGGAAAAAGATGGGTAATACTTTAGGACACCGTCCACAACTGAATTATAATCCGTCGACATGATCATAATTAGTGGTGGACGGTGTTCTTCAGTATTATCATAAGGTGGTATGTACAATAAATTACATCCACGATCCAGTAAACAATACAACCCCCGTCAGAAGTGGAGAAGTGCGAGTCTGCTAGGTTTTGAAGATGGGACTAAGTGTTTTGGTCTGAAGATAGAAACATCGTTTCTGAAAGGCCTCACCAAATCAAATAAAACATTTATTGGACAGTTTGTATTCCAACATTATTAGTTATAAATTCCAATAAAGCTGTCTCCTGAAGATGGGACTAGTTTCCAGATGTAATTCTTCAATTTGATAACAATCTAACTCGAAATTTACTGTTTTTAATCATCTTGGTAGTTGTAGTTCATATATTGTAAATAATAATAATAATTAAACGTTCGTATTTAATATTAATACAACTCGCGCGAGCGCGGACTTGCCCGCGTTGTAACAATACGACTCTAAGAGGGCAAATAATCGATACTTCTCGTCTTCACTCATTCCTCTGATTTTAAATGTATATTTAAGTCAATGCTCATTCGCCACATTTACTTAAGAAGGTAAATAGCGGTTGCAGCTAAACCATTGATTTTTTACTTTATTACCACTTCTTTGCCGCCGACCAGTGTCACTGGATAGGCTGCGTCTTCAAAATTTAAATAAATACTTTACATATCACAAGCAATATTTACAAAACACATACTTTATACAAGATGGCGGTAGCGGTGGTGCACAGATCAAACAACTAGACTGTCCAGAGGGTCCTCAAAAAACTCCCTCAATGAATAGTAGGCTTTATCGCACACCCACCCCTTCAGCACTCGCAAGAACGATTTAGCGTCTAAACTTGTCACTCTCACCGGCAGCTTGTTGTATATTCTCCACGCCATAATTGGGAAAGAAGATCGTGTCCTTTCCAGCCTGCACCTGGGAATGTCAACTGCTGCTCTGTTTCTCACGTTGTACGATTGTAGTGATGGATCACGCCTCGGGTAGGAACCTCTGCGATTTTCCCTTTAGCGTAAATGGCACAGTTGACAATGTACTGACCATAGACGGTGAGTACATCAAGCTTCCGAAAGATTGGTCTGCAGTGGGCAAGTCTTTCACTTGAAGATATGATCCTTAGCACTGCCTTTTGCAAGATTAGGACCGACGAGCATCTGGTAGCATATCCCCAAAGCAACAATCCATAGGAAATGTGGCTGTGGAACAATGCATAGTACATGACAAGCAAGTACGACTCCGGCAGCAATCTCTTCAATCTTCTGAACAGGAAAGTAGTTTTAGCAAGACGCCCACAAACACCCATCACATGATCATCCCAGGTGAGGCAACGATCAATCTCAAATCCTAGCAGCTTCACAGATGAAAACCCTGTCAGAAGTTCAGCGTGTCCAAGGGAGCAGATTATTCTCTGAGTTTTCCCTTCATTGAGCTGCAATCGGTTTACCTGGAACCACTCATTCGCTCTTGTAAAGATATCTTCTTCTTCCTGCAGAAGTGCCTGGAGGTCAACATTTCTGGTCCAGAGGGTAGCATCGTCTGCAAAGAGCACGGTTTTTCCATCCAGGACAAGATCATTGACAAGGACGAGAAACAAGATCGGACCAAGGGCTGAACCCTGGGGTACTCCGTGGCAAATCTCCAGGTCAGTTGAGTAAGCGCCGCTCACCAAAACAAGTTGCTTTCGTCCAGTCAGATAGCTCCTCATGGTTTCCAGGGCCGTTCCTCTCACGCCGTAGATTTTAAATGTATGAATAAATGTTCTTTATATATAAAGTCAATGAGCTAAATCGATCAGCGTTATATCTCTATGAGTATGGTACTCTATGGTTGAAAGCAGACATTGACGTAAGTGATGTTTTTCTTCTCGTCATTAGTTACGTCACAGAAAAAAATCTCTTCCACCAGCTCTCCCCGGAATGAAACCGCTGATCATGACAGTCTGTTCAGTGCTGCTGCCGATTTATGTGGCAAATTGGTGAACTAAGTATAGAATCGTTTCTCTGCATTGTGCTGAAGTCTGGTGAGGAAATTGTGAACTATTTGAACAAGCCAGGGAGCGGGCTACACTCATCCACGGCGCATCGAATTCGCGCTGGTATCGTGTTTTATGCCTTTCAGCAGTGAAGCTGCTCTCCCCACGGTCTTGTTGTCAGTTGTCACTGGCGTTCATTCCAAAATCTCTTGTCAGTCTCACTTTCCTACAAAATTATTCTTACTATTTATTTAACTGGTTTTCATTTCGCCATCAACTAGGTTGTATTTGTCGGATTTTTTAAGAACCTAAACATCTTGTGTTACTGTGTGCATTTTTCACTATGGCCAACACCGATGAAAGTTCTTGGCGTACCCCGAATTTCCGACAGAGTGTTGTTGCAAAAATGTAAGTTAGCCTAAGCTATTGAAATAACATTTTATCTTTTAAGTTATTTGTTTGCATAGTTAATTGTAATTAAGTTTTAAGAGACAGGAATAAAATAATAAATGGCCTGGGTACTCATTGGCCAATTTGCCCTAAACTGGGCTTCATCTGTAGTGTCTGAAAAACCTTTTTATTTAACATAACCTGATGCCCACTTCCCATGTTTCAAAATTTGCATTTAATTGTAATCCAGTGTACAACAATAAAACTCGGAAGGCTCACTGTACCATTTATTGATGTACCAATAGCTAATGGCCCACGCCAGAGGAAAAGTGGGCCATAGATTATTTCAAAACTGCGTTGGTAGCTCAACGGGAGAGTTGTGGCCTATGGAACTGTTTAGTAAGTATGGCAGCCATTTAAGCATATGCAATGGCATGATGTAACTTGCACAGTAACTTAAAGATGTTACTTAGCCTATTTGATAAGTTACTTTGACTCGAAACACCCTCACTCTTAGGAAGTATTTGAAGGAGAGTGTGATAAGTTATTACAGAGAATTGATGGATTGCGAGGAGTAGTCTTGACTTAGATATTTTGTCAAGCAGAATTAACAAACTACTTTTTAGTCAATATTTCAAACTCAATAACCTAGAACCCAATTTTGCATTGGTTATCGAATTAGAAGCCCAATATAGCTTTACTTCCAAGCTGTAGGAACCCTATCTATCATATTTCCTCCACTGATCTTTTGGGAATACGCAAAGTAGATCCCAAAGCCGAGGTGACTTGTGAAGTTATACCAAAACAATTCTTAATTTGCCTGTCATATAATTTAACTTGTTTTGTTTGAAGACGATATTTTTGGTTACAGAGAAGAGGCCATTCGAAGCTCAGGAATGCCAACCACAAAAAACAGCATGGAAATGGAAAATCATGTTTTCCAGAAAGCTAAAACAAAGGTAAGTTTGCCTTATCAAATAAGTTACACTTTTATTTAGTTATTATATGTATAAACAGCTAAAAGCTAACCAATTACTAAATAAATAGGAAGGACGAAATCGCAGACCAAACTAGGACTTGAATCCGGGCCTTTCAAGTGTGCTACCATTGCACATCTGACCTACCTATTTTGCAAAATAGCTTTTTCCCAAAATGTATAGTTTGTTCCAGTGTAATTTCCCAATGGGGAAAAAGCCAAAATAAGCAATCATTGAAATTTCTGTATTGCAATAGCGAGATTAATTTCTATCATTACATACATCATCAATGTGATCATCCCAAGGAGATTTTCTATCTCTAAATAGGCCCAAAATTTTAAAACAACCAAACAGACAAATATGATTAAATCTAATATAAACCCTGAATAGTACACAGATCAACTAAATTGCACGAATCATGTTTTATAACTAGCCTAGAGGATGTCTATTAAACAAAACCTACCATAAAAAATTTTACCAAGTGTAAAATTTACTTATCTACAGAAAACCTTTTTGCTGGTTAGTTTATGTGCAAAAAAATCAGTTTGAATTGTTGTTTCCAAGAGTCTAAAGATGTAAAACAAACTTTGATAGAATAGTTAGTTTTTCTTCTGTTAATTCATAATGGAATACAAAGAAACGAGAGTTTCCTTGTGTCACCATAGAAGAGATAACAAGCTGACCACTGCTCAGTGCTTTGTTGTCAGCGTCTAGTTTTATCTTATCACGACAGACGATAAGTTTGTACACTAGTTAATCCCGTGCTACCATCACAAATTTGTTTACAGAGTAGATGTTCTAAGTTTATAATTTTTAAGTGTTTTGTTACCGTATTTTGCCAAAAATAGCCTACTGTATTACTTTCTTGAATAATTTGGTGCTCTGGACAAAAGTCTTAACTTTGAAAACACATAGAACAATTGGAAGCTACTTTTATTTAGTTAGCAGAAGTTGTTTTTCAACATGAAATTAAAAAAGCAATAGGTGGCTGGGTAGTGCCTCAATGTGGGTATTAGAACGGGAGGGGACTTTAACATAGCAAAAATGTGTAGTCGATGTTTAGTGTACTAAAATGTGGACAGTTTTTCTCTGGAATTTTAGAGACCCATTAGCGGAACAGCATATAAAAAAAAAACAAGTAAACTTTTTTACTCCAAAAAATTACTCATTTACCCTTGTATCTTTAAACAAGTTATTTCATTAACAAATTTGTAATTTTTCAATTTATGCCTTTTGAAAAACATTCTAATTTACGAATAAAAAATACTCAACGAAAGTAAAGTTCAATCGTTTATCTGGAAGCAGCCCCAGTATTTGCTTCCTGGGAAAAACGTTTCACACTCACTTAAGCTTGAAATATCATTTGCAGTTTGAACTCCATTGTATAAATGCGGTCAAGAGTCTATTCACCTCTCGCTTTGTTTCAGGAAGAATATTTGGGATTCGTTGCTCGACTTATATTACACGTTCGAGAAATGAGTAAGTATCGTGTTGATGCACAATCATTTGTTTTAACTGAAAAAACTATTCTTGTCAGTTTGTTGTAAAACTCAAGTGTTTGCTGTCATTCAAGTTTAAGCATTTTAAACTACCAAAACTTTTAAACCAGAAACAAGATTGGGCTAAACTTTTCACTAACTAATGTTAGCTCAATATAAAATTAAATCTAAAGTTAATAAACAGAATTATTTAGTAAAGTAATGAATAGTTGCGCTTGAATAGAGGATTTGAATTTAATTACCTTCTTTGTAGCCTGGAGATCCTCGAACTTAGATTCTAGATGTGGTGCTGACGATCGTTTCGGTCTAATAAGACCATCTTCAGAGCACAACACTTAACTAAACTAACACAATAACTGTTTATATACACATAACACTGTTTATTTACACTTTACATTGGGCAAACTTTATATTCATTGAGAGGCAACATCAGGATCTCCGTAATCTCATCAGGATCTCCAGGCTACAAAGAAGGTAATTAACTTCAAATAGGTCCTGAAACCGGAAATCATAATTTAAAGGATTTGAATATTTTTGTTACATTGTATAGTTAAACACTATACTGTACTAAACTTCCTTGACTACATTTGTCTGATATGTTTGGTTAGATTCCAAGAAGAATGCCGGGATGGGAGGTCCTCAGGGTCCGGGAGGTCAGAACATGCAAGATCCAATCAACGCTCTGCAAACCCTGGCCAGACAAGGTTACTATTTCACCACAGATAATCATACATAGAAAATAACGTCTGAACAACATTTACTGGCTTTGCACAATTTTAAATCTTGTCTGTAGTTTCAGAATTTTTTCAAAGCCAGAGCGTTCCTTTCAATTTGTTTGTTTAGTCATCATTATTGCTCTGTTCACCATTTTTGTTTGATTATAAATGTATCTTTAATCTTATAGGCACAAATTTTGTGTACAAAATATTGAAAGCTGTGTGTTTAGAATCTAAATTTTTTTCTTTATTTACTCAAGCGGGCATGCAGAAAATATTTCTAAACTCAATATTTTCACAGACAAATGTTGCTAGATTTATTAGCTTAGCCTTTGACAAAGTCAATGTTGATAAAAGGTTGTGCGAATGTTTCCTTTTTTAGGAGATGGTTATGTTACCGAAACTGACTGATAGATAATCTGTGTTTTGTTATGTAGATAATCTGTGTTTTGTTATGCAGGCTCCGGCAACCAAATGATGGGGATGGTTCCACCTCAGGGTCCTTCTCAAGTCACTGCTACCAACTGTAAGTACTGCTTGTCATCCATAACACAACAATCTTTTTCACTTTAAACACTTTGTAATAATATTTTGCTTTAGATAAACACTTGTTAATAGTTCATAAGGTTTTGTCATTTCACTACCAATAATATTCTTCAGTCTCTTCGTAATCACAAATTTCCCTTTGATAATAATAATCTTTATTTCCGAACAATATAAAATTGTGTTAGATACAAACAGTCTGTTGTTTATTACAGTTGAATTATTGTTAGCTGACTTGAAGATAACTGAGAACTCGTTGTAGTGCAGCCTGTAGTGTTGACTGACTCCTGTCACTCCGCTCTCTCGCCTTAGAAGACAGTTACCATATGTAGTACTTGAGACATGACAACTTGCTAATCACTTCATCACTCGTAAGAAAGTGGGCATAATTACTGGGCATAAACAAAACAATCTTAAAATACTAACATTAACAAAAGCTAATAAAATGTGTATGAATTATTCTTTTAATAAAACTATTATTATAAATAGGACAATTTTGTTCTTTTGCCTTATTTTATTTTCAGTTGGGCTTCTTATGCAAATTCAGTCAAAACATTGTTATGAGTTGCCTTATTTTACAAATTTGAATTTTTTATTACCCTTATAAACACCTGGTAGTCGCTTGTCCTAACATCATAATAATTTGCGTGAAATATATGGTCTCGCTGTGGAGTACCATCTTCAGTCACTGATTAGCTTATTATGCGTTAATCATGGTTCATATTCAATTTTTATCTCATAAGTTTTCATTCAATTGTATCGTCATCATCACATTACGACGTCATTTCTCCAATTATTTAACTAGTTCCCCATATATTGTTACCCATAACCACCCCGACAATAAACTACAAACACTTAAAAGAAGTACAAAAAATATAGTGCCATCCAAGTCGGGGTGGGTTGGAAGAAACGGACCTCTCACACATCTTTTTCGTCATGTATCACGCTTCTCTTTTCAGCTCAATGTTTCATTATTATTTTTTTACCTTATCTTGTAAAAAGGCATATTTGCTTTATATAAATAAATTAATTGGCTGAAACTGAGCTACTTGCTGTCTGCTATCCTGTCGGTCACAGGGCTGACTACCAATAGGATAGCAGACAGCAAGTATCTCAGTGTCAGTTAATCAGTGACTGAAGATCCACAGCGAGACCAAAATATTTTATGCTAATTATTATGATGTTTTGACACTGTGTGCACCTGAAGAAGTACCTGCATGTGGGATTTTATAATCTTCTACGTGACCATATGATTCACATTTTCAGATAGACAAACAGTCTACAACTTGACTGTTGTACATATCTTTTGTACTATGGACAGTCATAGCTGTTTTCATCGCGTCTGTCTATAGTAGTTTTTAATAACTTGTCACTAATGTGTCCTACATTGACCAGCAAGGTAACTATGACTCTTGCTTGGTAGCTAGAATGTGCAACAGTGTTGTATTAAGTAAAAGGAAAGAACAGACTTTTCCAGCCACTTCCGGAGAAAACTACTCCTAACGTTTCAGGTAGTTAGAAACTCCACCCGTCTTCAGAGGACTACACTAACTAGGAACTACATTTAATTAATATCATTATATATTAATATTAAAAGTCCGTTCTTTCCTTTTACTTAATTGCTCTCCGCCACTATTATGAACTTTCAAGTGTTGTATTGTAGCCAGTTGCTCTGAGTTATCAGGTCTCGTTGTCTTGGCTTGCAGTGTTACAGACTCTGAACCAGAGACCAGCTAACCAGCAGAGGATGCAGTCTCCCGTTCAGGTAAATCCTTCTATGCTTCATTTTATGAACGTTTGTGTCAGTTAGAAGTATTTTAATGTGCCTTGCTGTTTAATTATATGTATTACAATTTATTTGATTTATTATTAGGTTTTAATTATGTATTGCTTCTATTTGAATTTCCTTTGTGCTCGCTTCTCCGATCCTTGGTTATCCGCTGCTTTTGGTCACATAAAGACAACGTCAATGTTGGCGTCCAGCCCAGGAATGCTTGGATGCCTTGGTCCGGGGGACCATTTTTTATATGTTGAAAAATATAATATATTTATTATTACATTTTTATTCTTTTACACACTGAAAATGAAAAAAGCAAGTTTAAAAGTAGGCTTATATTTTGCAATTTCTTGCTTATTCATAACCTAACATCAACATAAAATTTTTCAAAAATAAATATTTACAAAAACCACATGATTTGTTTGGAAGTTATGTTATGTTGAGCCCGTCTGGTTGTCTTGATTTTAAAATAAGTTGATGGGCAACCTTATATTATGATGTTTTATATCTGTATTGTGTCTTGATTCTTCGCTATCTGATTTTCCCTTGTAGCGCAAACTGCCTTGAGAGTAAATCTTTCTTCCAATGACTTAACAACATGTTGACTGTATATAATTGTAATATATAATCTATTTTTATTACATTTTTTAAAATAAATAAAGATCTTGACATTAGTTTTACAAGCAGAATTTAGACAAATTTCCAACACATTATTTTGTTTTCAGGGTAATGTAATCGGACAGATGGGAGGTCAGATGGGTCCCATGGGGGGTCCGATGGGACCCCAGATGAACAATGCCATAGGTGGTCCAATGCAGCAGCAGATGGGCATGGGAGGGCCAATGGGCGGCCCAATTGGACCAATGGGTGGACAGATGGGACCAATGGGGCCGATGCCGGGACAGATGGGCAATCCCATCTCTGGTCAGATGGGACACATGGGTCAGCGTAAGGTAGGCTACAGCTACTGTTTTTGATTGGTCACTAAAATATTTTGCTGTTATTAATTAAGGTTTTATGTGGATCACTTACTGACACACTGGTCAAGGCTATAGAAATGTTCAGTTATAATTAAATGGTTATTCAAACGGTGATTCATCTTATCTATGAGTTCCTAAATAAATGAATTGTTTCCTATCCAGCATAATATTATGAGGTAGCTGGAAACAGGGTAGTTAGAAAAAAATGTGTTTGACTAATTGGCTATTGAATTCAATAATCCTACCATTGTTGATATCTACAGTTTATCAATAAAAGTCTACATATCGTACTTGAAATTTAAAAAAACAAAATCTTGCTGATGGGCAAAAAATGATTCTAGATCTAGTGGTGTAGCCTATTAGTTGTCAAATTAAATCAAATGATTTATTGATCAACTATAACCTAGTTCTTCCGGTTCGCACGATATCAAAACATCAAAATAATTAGCTTGAGGTAGAGTACCATCTTCAGTCACTGATTAGCTGAAACTGAGATACTTGCTGTCTGCTGTCCTATTGTTGGCTCTGCTCCAAGGGGCGGTTAGCAGCCATGTGACCAATAGGACAGCGGACAGCAAGTATCTCAGTTTCAGCCAATCAGTGACTGAAGATGGTGCTCCACAGCCAGACTGAAATATCTTAAGCTAATTATAATGATTTTTTGACTCGTGTGAACCGGAAGAACTAAATTATAATTGTGACACCAGCCACAAAAGCCTAAGAGTTACATTTATTGATCGTTAAGCCATTTATTGTGAAAACCATAGAATGTTACATCCAGCTCTGAGCAGGGTCTGAGTCGAGCGTCCCAATCCTTGAAAAAAATAATAGGATGTAACATGTGTGAAAATTCAAAATTATCATTAATAAAATCGAGCAATACCACATTGCGTAGGTTCTTTCTTGAACAATATTTAAAATATCAAAGCAATCTGTTCACAAATTGATAATATTACATAAGAGAGTCACTAAACGTGGGTTCTATCTCTCAGAGTGCTGAAGGGATGATGATGGGAGGCCAAGGGCAGAACTTTGGACCTCGAAATGTTGCTCCGAGTCAGTTTCTCCAGCAGAGTCCAACACCTCCTTCTCAGTCTCCCGCTGGCATGCCTCCTTCGTAAGTGTGCAGTGAACAGATAACTCAGCCGATTTAGTTGTAACCATCTTGTATAGAAAACATATAGATACATTTCAGAGTTACGTTCTACTTCTTGTGAGAACTAAGTTGTGCACAACGGTAGATAAAAGCCTGATTAATCTTTTTACTTGGGGTCTATTAAAATATCTACAATTTAAATAGGCTCATATAAGTCAATTTTAAATAACATTGCCATTTTAAACAAGCCTTGCCTATCTTTGATCTATGTTTAAACTCTAACAGAGAATAAACTGAAGAAGGTGAAACCAGTTACGAATCCTGTATTTTGTACAAAAGTGCTTGTTAGTGTTTCAGAAATCAGATGGTTGCTTCTCCAGCTTTGGTTCCTTCCCCTGGCAACCCTCAGATGTCTTCCGGGATGGGAGGCTCTCTGCGTTCTGTCGGTGGGTAAAGTTCAGATAAATTAAATAGAATTTATTTAGGGCAGGGCCTTGTCAGGGGGGACAGGTCCTTCATGAGGGAGTACAGGGCCTTGGTCAAGGAGGGCAGGGCCTTTGTCAGAAAGGACAGGGGCTTTGAAAGGGAGGACAGGGCTTTTGTGTGGGAGAGCAGGGTCTTTGTAGAAAGGACAGTATTTTGTCAGGAAGGACAGGCCCTTCAAAAGGGAGGACAGGGCCATCGAAAAGGAGAGCAGAGTCTTTGTCAGGGAGGGCGAACCCTTTGTGAGAGAGAGCAGGTTTTTTGTCAGGAAGGACAGGGCCTTCATAAGGGAGGACAGGGCCTTTGTCACTAAGGACAGAGCCTTTGTGAGGGAGAGCAGGTTTTTTGTCAGGAAGGACAGGGCCTTCATAAGGGAGGACAGAGCCTTAGTAAGGGAGGACAGGACCTTTGTCACTAAGGACAGAGCCTTTGTGAGGGAGAGCAGGTTTTTTGTCAGGAAGGACAGGGCCTTCATAAGGGAGGACAGAGCCTTAGTAAGGGAGGACAGGACCTTTGTCACTAAGGACAGAGCCTTTGTGAGGAGAGCAGGTTTTCAGGAATAATAAAATAAATAAATAAAAATGCCTTTATTGGAAGGACAGGGTCTTCATAAGGGAGGACAGGGCCTTAGCAAGGAAGGACTAGGTCTGTGTCAGGGAGGGCAGGGCCTTTGTCAGAGTGGACAGATAGGGACAGGAACGCCCTGTATACAAGTGTGTTGCTTGCAGGCATGGCTCCGTCACCGGGCAGTTCACTGAACACACCTGGACAAGCTGTGCCAACCCCCAGTCCTCACAGTCAGACTGAGGAGCAAGCGTATCAAGCCAAGGTGCGACAACTGAGCAAGTATATAGAGCCTCTGCGTCGTGTTGTCGCTCGCATGGGAAATGAAGGTAGTGTAAATGTGCCTTCAGATTCAAAGTAACGGAGATGATTAGTCGGTTAAATTCCAGTACAGTGACTTTTGTTCTGCAGACACTTTTTTATTAGTCAGATTGTTGGGCTATACAGTTAACTATAGTTAAAGTATAGTTAACAATCAAACCAAATGCATTAATTGGCGTTTTCAAATACACTGATGCTGATAGTCAGTTGGACTGTGCTATGACTTGGGACCAGGACATTGCAACGTGTTAACTAAAATTGTTACTGGTAGCAAAGATAAAGTTATGATATCATAAGTAGATTGAGCATGGTTGAGGCAGCAAAATCAACATAGTTCGTCAGCCCAAGCACAGAGAGCGATGCCGTTCTCTGATCTTACTCCAATGTCAATGACTTAAATGTGACCAAATCGTGTGATTTTCGAGAACGAACAAACTTGTGCATGTGTCAGTTGCTCTACTTGAGACTCCTCTTGCAGCGTTATCTGTGCTTGGGCTGCCGCAATTATGTTCATTTTCCTGCCTCGGCCATTCGGCATCAATCTATTTACCATAACATTATCTTTGAACAATGGCTACCGACTACCCAAGAGGACCACACATTTGGTGTATAAAAATGTGGTCTAAACTTTCATTGAACATTAATTTTGAAACATTTTATTGTTTAAAAGTATAATTTGTTTTTAAGTTGTAAGATTTCCTTCCTTTTAGAGGTCAAAATATCTCACTTGTGAACAAAATAAGTGTTAAAAGTTCTTTGTTACCTACTCCATACAACAAAGTTTGTATTTGTTTGCAGATTTGGAAAAGCTTAGTAAAATGAAGAGGTTGTTGGAGATACTATCCACTCCTAGCAAGCGGATGCCGCTCGAGACGCTGTTAAAGTGTGAGGTGGTGCTAGAGAAGTTGGATCTGAAACGGGTAATTAATGTTGTTTAAATAATGTATTCATTTGATCTCTGAACGTTTTTCTGTGATTCGTATCTCTGAACGTTTTCTGTGATTTGTATGAGTTGTTGAAAAGAAATGTTTTTGATGTAGGCTTAGCAAATAATTGATCCTTTCATTTATAAACTTAAAATAATCAAATGAATTTCTTGCAAGATGATTCTTGTGTCCCCAGCACAGGTGATTCTAATAATTCTAATATTAAAGAATAAATTATTTTCCTTTCCCTCTTTTATACATGTTTAAAATCGGTCAAGACGAAATTTGAAATTTTGAAAGACAGTAAAACACAAACATGCTCATGTAATGAGTAACGGCATACATTTGTGATCAGGGAGATGGCGCTGCACCTCCTCTGAGAGAGCAGCACCCTCTGCTGGAGGCATTGCAAACCCACATCTCCAGTCCCGTGATCAACCACACACTCCAGCGCACCTTCGGACCCTGTCTGGAGGCTCTCTTCGGCTCAGACATCAAGTGAGTGTGTTCAGTGATGTCAGGTGATGTGCATCAACAAGTTGAGAGCTCTTATTAAAGTTGGAACTTTAGCAGGAATTCTAGACTTTGGGATCTGGAAGCTAACCCCGTCTTGAGCTAGCCTAAAAGTAATCAGCACAAGCTAACCAATCACCCACCATGAAGCAACCTTAATTTTTTCTCCTTTCTTTCCCCTGTTAAATTTAATAAATTTTAATCTTTAAAATTTAAACCGGTAAATTTTAAAACAGCCAGCTAAGAAAAAAATGCAACATGTGAAAAAACTGTGAAATTAATAAATAAATAGAGAAATAGCTCACAGCCAATGAAAGCTGCACACTGATTGGTTACCTGACCAGTTGCCAGACACCCCATTGGCTGGCTCAGAGCAGTGAACGACCAATCACAGCTGAACAAGACCGAACAACTGCAACAAACACACAAACAAATACCTATTTATGCACAGCCAATGGAAGGGAAATTCTTTACAGTTTTGTTGAATGAATCAGATTTTCTTAATTCCTAAGCTTTCGCGGCGGTGTCATCATTAAGGTCTAAGGCTTCCAGTTTACACCGCGTCACAGTTAAATTAGGAAAAATCAGATTTTCCTAAAAAAGAGTTAAAATAAATTAAAATAGAAATTTGGGCAGCTCATATATGTGTAGGGGGCCTTACACTAGTTAGGTATTATGTAGCCTGTTTTGAGTCCTTAAAGCATGGTAGCTATGAGTTTAGTTGGCTACTTCCTGTTGAAAGTGCGACTGCTAGCTCGTTTAAACCACTTCAAGCACTGAACTTGGTAGTTCTGTGGTTCTGAGACTTCTGACAGTGCGATGGTACAATGCAATGTCTAGCCATTCAACCTACTCTGAAAACACGGTCTGCAACGACTCACTGAGGATCACTGAATATTAAAAAGGATCATACAACCCATTAGGTGACAAGCACCTTTTGGGTTTGACTTGGTAGCTTAAAATTTGTTTCTAAGATTAGTTGTATAAAAAAGTCATTTGAATGGAAATGGCTAAGGTGTCTGGGCTCATGGGTTTTTATGAGACAAAAGAAAATATTTAAGTAGTAGACACTAGCTCTTTAACTTAAGAAAGAGTTCTTTAACAAAGGAGTAAGGAGAACCGGTCTTTTTCTGTAAACTTTCTTTAAAATACTGTAATAATTTATGAACAATGCATTCATTTGAATCACCTATAATTTGTTAAATTTGAACTGAACAATCGCTTTGATTTGAATCCTCAGATTGCTACCACCTCCCCTGAAGAAGAAGAAAATGGATGAGCCGGCGGACGATATTCCAGAAGCTCTACAGGGTGAAATCGCACGGCTTGATCAAAGATTCAAGGTACATTATGAACAAATGTGTGTAAACATTATAAACATAAGTGTAATAATCTCTTAGGCATAGCAATGATTACTGTATTACCTTAGTATGTAGCTGTGTCTTTTCACTCCTGAACTAAAAGTAAGTCTATAAATGTTTTGAAATTTTATAATGATGAATATTTTTGAACGTAAATTCTTTGATTGTTGTGATTTTTGTTGTTTTTTTCGTTTATACATACAAATTAATATAAGTACTCCATTGACAACATATCCTTTCTGTGTATGGTTGATATAGCATTTATAATCTTTAAAACTAGTTTTTTTCTCTCAAGTTTGTTCTTATGTATATATATTTTTTATATCTGCACTGGTTTACAGAATTAACTGATTTTTAAAAATTATGTATGTTTCAATTAGTGTTATATTATTGTATTGGGTTGTTTCCACCACATTATGCAATGTTATTTAGTATTACCAAAACACAAGTGACTCCTTCAGAGCCAAACTGTGGACGACCGGCAGCTTGGCCTCCTGTATAGTCACGCTGGCTAATTACATTCTTAAATTTATTCATACCCTGTGACCAAAAGGATAGCAGACAGCAAGTAGCTCAGTTTCAGCCAATCAGTGAATGAAGATGGTACTCCACAGCAAGACCAAAATATCTCAAGCTAATTATTATGATGTTTTGACACGGTGTGAACCAGAAGTTGAAAACGTCAGGTTGTAATGCTTACTCTGTGTTGGTGTGAAGGTGAGCCTTGACCCGACGCAGCAAGCTGGATCACGTTGTGTACAGTTACTCTGTGTGCTGGACGACCGACACCTGCCCTGTGTGCCTCCTGTGAGTCTCTCTGTGCCGGAGGACTACCCTCACTCCCCGCCTCGCTGTCACTTGGCCCCTCACGAGTACTGAGCCACACACTTCCTCTCTGCGATATACATCACTGTCTAACTATTTTTAATCTTCCTGTATCGTGTATTGTTAGACTGCTTTACTTTTTCAAGTGATCTCTTTTTTTAATTTGACAAAGGACCTATTAGGGCTGAAAATTTGACAGTCTGGCTTCTCCTATGTGTTTCTAATTTATCCAGGTGAGCCTTTCTATTCCGTTTTGATAGCATATTCTGGCCTAGTGTCCTATTTCCTAAATATAAACTAGGAATTGTTACAAGCGTACTGAGTGATGTCATGGGTGTTGCAGGTGCAAGCGGCGTTGGAGTCGCGTGTGCGGAAGCTGCCCTCTCGCTTCTCTGTCAGTCAGCTGCTCGACACGTGGGAGATGAGCGTACGCCAAGCCTGCGCCCCATCCCAGTCCCCACCACCCACACCCCCGCCCTCCTCCTCGGCTTGTAGCTATAACCCCCACCTCTTACTCACTCTCTCACTCCCCCTCTTGTACAAATGAAAAGTATTATATTATGTGTGATGTTGTGAGTTTTCTTGTCTTCCTGTTTTGAAACATGGCAGGTGTTGTCAGTTTGCTTCACTCTAATCACTAGTCAAGTGATTGATCAACAATAAAACTAGAGTGGAAACACTTTAAAAAATTTAGTTGTACTTGAAAGAATTCTGAAGTCTTTCCCGAACACAACCAAGTACAAAAGACAAACTCTACTATTAATAAATGGTAATAAACTTGTTTTTCTTTGTAAGCTAGTTTAGCCACAAGGCGCTTCCTTTCAAACCTATTAATAAAGTTAGATATTTATCAACAAAAATTTTTTCAAAATTGTGTATACAGCAGCGTAGCCAGGATTTTGGAAGAGGGGTTATTCGTAACATTAGGCCCTTTCTTAACGAGAACTATGGGAGGTCCGGGGCCCTCCTCCAGGAATTTGTCTACATTTGAAAGAAAATGGTGAGTTTTGAGGTGTTTTGGTGGACATTTTGATTCTTATTTACTTATATATTGGCGCTGCGATGGACCCACTCCTGGGCTTGCAGCCTGTCCCAAGATCTTCCCGAAGTCCCGCCGTTCTCAAGGGGATGAGAGGGTTAAGGGACGGTTGGGATCAGGAAGGCCATATAAAGCTAATTCAGTTAAGAATGATTTTAGTTTAGATTTGAATTGGTTAAAATTATTAATTACCTTTAATTGTGCCGGCAACGCTGCGGATAAATTTCTGTCCAATATATTCTGGGTTGCATTCAACTAGCTTGAGGCTATGGTGTTGTGATGAATTGTTTCCTCTATTTCTAGTATTGTAGCAGTGCAGGTGGCTTCTTAAAAGATTTTGGGATTTTACGAAACGATTGCTTCATAAACAAACAAAGCTGGAACTGTCATGGTGTTGAGTCTTTTAAACAAATTACGGCAAGAGGTTCGCGATAATTCATAAGAATTCATACGCTCATTTCAATATAGTAGTAGAATTGTAGTGTTTTATAGGCACTCTAATATCTGCAGTTTAGATTAGACAAAAACTTTATATATTTAGTATTATATTGCTCATGAATTATTATTCAGATTCGTTTTAAAGAGAGATAGAGAGAATATTCTTTAATATTACAATTAAGTGTTCAAGCCTTTGTTGCATTGTTGTGAATATATCTTTGTTTGGCACATTCTAGGATGTAGATATTCACAACAGTTAGGATTTTCCCTTTCACAGAATAGAGTTCTCTGCAACTTTCCCTACAGCCCATTTCAGCGATGACTCAATGCTTTTTCTGGAGAATAAGAAGGCGTTCCATATATCCAGCTGAAGAACCTCCCTGTAACTATACCATAGTCCATACCTTATAAGGGTTTAATGCATGGTAAGCAGTCATAGCAACTTCCCTTGGACTATACTGACTTTGTCTATAATTATGCCAAGATAACTGATTTTGACTGCTGATTGTAGACCTGGTAAGGCTGTTATATGATCTTTTCTCTTCCAAAAGGAATTTAAATGATCTTTGATGGAAATATGTGTGCTAAAAGTTTGGAGTAAGGAGTAATTGCTATTAAATTTGATACAGTTTTGAATAAAGTATTGTGTTATTTATTCCATTTGTCAGATTTTTAAATTCCTGATCAAGCAAACTAAAACAATATCTTTCGGTATTTGACTACCTTGCGAGAGTCATAGTTACTCCCGCCGTTTGGAGCCTTAAGCCAAAATTTTTTATTTTGCTTATTACATATCGTCGGTGTTATGGAAAAAGGGCGAATTCACCAAATCTGCATTTTTCAGGAGAGCGTTTTAAAGGTTCAGACCAACAGGAAAATTATAGAAAACTATTCAAAATTACTGTAAATTTTAAGTTGTTAAGGTAAAACATATTTCTCGGAGTTTCCCAAGTTTTAAAACCTTTGGTCGAACCATAAATTATTAATAAATATTTTTACAGTCAGGTGTAACATATTCGCCCTTTTTACATACCTAAAGATGGCTTTTTTAGTTTTTTGTACTGTGAGTAATATTAAAAAATACATTAGTACTAGTATTATTTTGTGATAAAGGAATCAAAGAAAACATGTTTTTGATAAACAATAAAGTTTATTACAACTTTTAATGAAAAGTAAATCGGATGAAAATACAAGAATAGAGTCAAGAAGTTATTTTATAAAAAAAGTAAAAAGTTGTTAATTTATTTTTTGTTTGAACCGTTATTTTTACACATATTTTTTTAATACATAACATTTTTATGAACAATAAATAAAATTGAAAATAAAAAACATAGCCGAGAAATTGTTTTAGAATCAATGTACAAATTGTTCATACTTTTTTCTTCTGGGCCAATGTTGTTTTCTTAGACAGTTTTGTTTTCTGAGGCGTTTCCGTTTTCTGAGAGCGTTTTGTTTTCTCGGTTGTTCTCCTTTTGATTTGGCGCTTTTCCTTTTTCTTCTTGCCTGGCCTGATTCCTCCTTTTGGTATGTCCTCAAAGTACTTGTGGTGGTACAATGGGATCACTCTGGACTTACACAAATCAATCAAGTCGTTGTGCTTTGCAACGCGTTATTGGCAATCGACTGTTGTAAGCCTTAGGCAGTGAGCCTATTGTTGGGTTGCTGGGTCTGCCCACACCTTTCAAGATTTTAATTTCATGGAATATTTAGTCTTCATACTAGTACTGTACTTGAAAAGATTGAGTCGGTTCAGTTTTCATAAATCTGAACCATTTGATTTTTCCAGCTTACTGGCTCTCCAGATGCAGTGTGGTACCTTATTGTTTCTTTGTTAGTTTCGCCAATTCGTTCCAGTCTATGAAAGAAGTATGGTCTAGATAAACAATGTTATAAGGTTTGGTGTCTTTCTTGCTGTCTGGCAAACAACCCCCATTCTGAGGGTATGCGTTTATTTGCAGATTTTTGCTGCCCTCTCAATAGTGGAGTGCATTGAGTCGCCTTCTTGTTGGGAATGCCCTGGCTCATAAAATACATGATCTATTACTTTGCAGCTTGTATATCTTACTGCATGTAACAAGGCAGTGGCAAAATACTGGTTCAAATTCTGTCCTCCACAGCTATCACTCATTAGAAAGAACTCCTCAGTTGTTGGATGGTTTTATATAATTGAACCGCATAAGTTCCTATTTCTTTCACCTCTATTCCCTTAGGTCTGTCCCGTTACAAGTACCTTCTTTGGTCACCAGGTCGAATATTGTTGATCGAATACTGCTTCGTTTGTAAAATATAGAGGATACCTCACCCTTTGGACATTCTAACACAGCTTGGAGGTCAAAGTTTATGACAGCTTTCTTTCCATTTGTATTTTGACTTTCCTTAACCTTTTGCGTTTTAAGCTCCGAGCCTTTTCTTTATTCTTTAAGTGTCTTTCATATTCATCCTTTTTGTCTCTTTTCTTCTGGTGTCAAGGATTTGTATTGATTACACGTGCTACACTGATCCTTTTTGGCTTATGAAATCGCAGGTTCCCATACGAGTAAAAGTAAGTTTTATACATTGATTTGGAAACAGGTTTTATCAAGGGGTTTTGCTGTCTGCATCAAGCATTTCGTTGTCAATTGTGGTTTTCGTTATCTTGCTTACATTTTCTAGGTACAACGAATACAACTTCTCAAGATTGAGCTGTGAAGACAGGTACAGTTTGGTGCTAGACCGTCTGCAGTGTGGATTCTACTTTTGGAATAGATTGAATATGCTGGCGAGCATGCTCTTCAATCCAGGCTGGTGTCTTGTTTTTGTCGAGCCTTTCCTCTCTTGTCAGTTGATACAATCCCGGAGTACTTTTTTTGCCAGACAAGTTCGAACAAATTTTTCTGTCACGGATAAAACTGCTAGAAAAATAAACGGCAAACACGAATGTGCTCAGAACTCTTTTCTAGGTGGTAGTGAAGGGTCCGTTTTTCTGGATGTAGAATTTCCCTTTGTCTTCCAGGTTCACTTTCCACTACATGGTTAGCAACAAATTGTCTTTGGCGGTCTTGACATTGATCATCTTCACCCATTTTCCAAAACTCAAAATAAATTTCATCTTTTTCAGAGTCAGAAAATGCTACACTCAAGAAAGCACTTGCTGCACGAAAAGTCCTGTCTCCTTTTGTTTTACCTCTTTCCTTTACATTTCTGTACGCTTTTCCAGCAGCCCTCAGACATTTTCTTTCTTCTCGCTTTTTTTTTGTCGTAGCCTTATGTTCATTGTCAGTTTTCTTCTTTATACGCGCGTGTTCTGTATTTTCAATTGAACTCAAAGCAATGTCATCATCAGATTCTGACAGCTGCAAAACCATGTGACGTTTGGAAATGTGCTGTCTCAAAATTTTTTTGTTTTCAAAAACGATGTTACAATGGTAACATGTGAATCCCTTTCTAAAATCAGTTTCGATATTATCTAAATTAGAATCTTTTCCTCCGAATGACTGAGGGTTAATACAAGAGGACTCATTTTGAAACATGGACTGATTTGTTCCTGTGGAGTTAAGTTCAGTGTCAACTGTTGAGTCGTAGGTGTTTGTTGGATCAATTAAATCTGGATGATTTAGTGTTAGTTCATTTGATAGTAGATTATCGATAAGTTCAGATGCCCCTGCTGACATGTTGACAATGTTTTCATCGGACAATGATAAGGTTCCTGCTGACATGTTGACAATGTTTTCATCGCCCAATGATAATGTTGATTGTTCATTTGCGATCAATGGTATATTTAAAGGTTGAAGTTGATGTAATACGTAATCATCTGTGAGCTCTTCATTATTTGCTTGTAGCTCTTGTGCTGGTACTTCAGCCATTCCTTGCATGTTTGAGTCATTATCTTGTTCAAACTCACTGTAGTAATGGAGCAAGTAAATAAAACTGAATATAAGAATGGCCTATTATATTCAACAAGTTCAAACAATATTTATAAGAAATTAAATATTAATAAAAGCGCTTTAAGAAGGAAAACAATAATTCTAAAGTTGTAGAAATATGAAAATGTAAAAAGGGCGAATATGCATATTCGCCCTTTATACCTTTCTGTTCGCCCTATTTACACGACACTACTTTTGTGTATCCCATGTAAGAAAGGCGAATGTGTCCATTCGCCCTTTTAACACATTTGAAATTATATTCGCCATATTTTCATTCGATGTTACCATGGAAACCGTTGAGCTGACAAGTTCGCCGCTTTTACATAACTGTAGTCCACGATACAGGCATTCCAAATCGGCGAAAACACCAAAAACACAAAAATGGCGGATTCGCCCCTTTTACATAACACCGACGATATACAGGTTCTGAGCGTTGGGAATAGTATTACTTAACTTACAGTTGAAAAAATCCATAAAATAAATTCTATTATACACATTATATCCTCTAAGGGCCGTTTGGAGCCCTTATCAATGGTCCGGTGTCTCCCCCCCCCCACGCGTAGCTACGCCCATCAATTGAGCTTTTTACATTGATAATGAGTTTAAAGACTGAGAGACGCAGCAAAATGCAGGTTTGGTTGTAAATAATTGTTCACACTAAAGTCTTAAAAAAACCAAGTTATTCTCTCTCTCCATACCCCCTTGCTTTTTCATACATATGAAATATGCTGGCTGGCCATTCCCGACATAGCTGTTTACGTAGGCATTATATAAATGCCAAATGTAATTTGACAGGACAGCTGTGAACTTACTACTTAGATAAAATGGCTTCTTGTCATTCTTTCTGTCAGTAATTTTGGTTAATTTAAATTTTGTGAAATGTTACTTACAAAATAAATTGTTTCTACTGTTTATTCTAACCCATCTTTTGATAGTTTAAACATGGGAATTTTCTCAACCTCGTCTCCTTTTGACGCCGAAGTTGGTAAGTAAGCCGAACGTAATGCATATTATATTTTGCGTCATGAAACTGGAACACCATAATAAAATACATGTTTAACTTTCGAAGCTTATTTAGTCAACTGGAGGTTTTGCGGAGTAATGACTGTTACTAAATTTAAACAATTTCAACAACTCAAACTAGAAACTTACAGTCTTAGGTCTTGTTGACAGTAAATGTCCTATGAAGTAAAGACTTCCTATTCTAGGCCTATCCTATCGAAGGCTAAGGATATGCTATAAAGTTCGCTTGGCATGGGATCAAAAATGTGTACAATTATTTTTGTATAAGTTAAGCCTTACACCCTCAAAATGCTTTCAATGTTTGAAGCCCACCTTAGCATTTTGCAATAAAATCATAACTTTTGCTTTCAACAATTTCTTGGCTTTTGTTATCTTTCTTTAGATCATAGCTTTTATTAGAGAACATGACTTTTATTACTTTATGCAATATTTGAAAGACTTCCAGTCATGTCGGCGACAACAACGTAACTTCGGTGAGAAGTACAAAAGTCCCGTTATAGTAGTCTTCTTTTCCAAACTACCCCAGAGAATGTACTTCACTTAGCCTATTGCTATAGGTTAATCCCAAATTTTTGCTTGTAAGATTTTACAATGCTCAAGAGATCTTCTCAACCCAAATAGATTAGGCTCTAGAATAGCTAACCTGCTCCCATTTTCTTCTGGTTTCAGAAAAGGCAACAGACGAGAAAAACACAAGTGAAGAATGGAGTGTTATAATGGAAATATGTGATAAAGTGGGTAATTCGTCGCAGAATGCAAAGGATTGCCTACGCTCGATCGTAAAGAGACTGAACAATCCTGATCCCCACATTGTTATGCAAGCTATCACCGTAAGAACTAGATCCTAACTGATATCATCATAATTGTAGTAGTTTAAATTTTCTCCCTTTTAGCTATTTCAAGTGCTATCTGACTAACAAGACATTGAGATTAGTTTACAGTAATGTTCGCTAGTCCTTTATATGGGATTTTACTAATTCTCTGTAGTCGATAATATGACCCATAAAAACAAATGATAAATCATACATGTCAAATAATTTTTGTTAGTCATACTTAAAACCAACCTATTATTACAATAAAACTAAAATATGTTATTTAAACTTTCGCTGTAGCCTCAGAAAGGTTTCTTTATTTATACCTTACAAACTCTGGGGATTTAGATGATAAAGTAACTTCAGTAATAACTTTTCTTGAAACTTGTACATCAATAGTAGATTGTGCAACATATCTTCTTGTCATTATCAGTCAAGGTCAACATCCTCTCATGACTCATAGCTATTATCTGTATTTGTATGCTTTGCCTTGTGATTTTATCAAACTTGTAAGCCTCCTCTTTCCTTGCTCTCATTTAGGTCAATGTTTAACTCATCTTTTATCTGTAAACTTTTTTTTAGTTATATTTTAATAACATTTTGTACAAGCGAGCATTTGAAATAATGCAAAATTCATTACTCAAACAGTATACTAGAGTGCCACTAATCCGAACTAATTGGGACTGGACCCTGTTCAGATTAGAACAAGTTCGGATTAAGGGGAATTTTGGCTTAATTATAAAAAAATGAATAAGAATAAGAATGATTTATTTCCTTTTTTTACATGAAATACAAAACAAAACTTGTCAGGCTGCCAAAAATATTGAATTAAAATAAAACAAAATATATTATTATTGCCTAAATCTTAGAAGGAAATTTAGGGCCTGGGAAAATACCTGATAGGAGGTTCCTTAAACTTATGAAAATTCCAAAATCAGCAGCTGCTCGACTATACAGTATCTCGATATCCGAGTCTCGGTCAACCGAGCCTCGGTTAACCGAGCTAGTAGTTAGAAAAGAATGCTATTTAATATTAATTTATGAGTTATACGATATGAAGATCCCTGTCATTGCTGTACCTGCACAAGTGATTGCAATGCTATCTGACAGCTTCTAAATTGACCAAATCAAACTACATACACACTATGCACTGCACGCACTTGTCACCTGCATTTAGCTAGTATTGTCTCTCTATCGATGGTCGCACGTCGAGCCAACATCACTAATAAGTTTGTGTAAAACTCTTGTTCGGTTTTATCAGTCTGAGGTTTGGTACTGTGTTGCTTGGTTGTTTGTATACCCAGGCGACATGTGCTTTTGACCTACTTGTATTGTATTTCAGTGTTTTACGGTGTAGATTGTGTTGCATTTTGTGTGTCCGCGTTGGAATGTCTGGGAAACGAAAAATAGCTGTTGTTCTCTTTAGGTACAGTACTCATAACAGTATGAAAATGTGTTTAAATTGTTCATTTTACTTTTCACATAGTAAAAAATACGTTTTTTTTACTTTTATCACTTTTCCTGGTAGTAGCACTTAACAGAGTAACCTCCGTAATATCCGAGTTTTTTCGTATCTGAGGTGGTCTTGGTCCCAATTACCTCGGATAATCGAGATTCTACTGTACATAAATGAAAAGGTTGGTTTTATGCCCTTACACTGATTCTAAAATAATTAAAGATATATTCATTATATATCATATATTCAGTTATATATACAACACATCCACACAACATTCAACTTGTTACAAACAGTGTTCGGATTTTTAGATGAGCAGGGTTTGGATTAGCTGGACTCTAGTGCAGTTTGAATTTTCATCATAGAGAAACTTCTAAAAACTGCTTAAAGAGGTGGTAAATTGGTGGTCTGTAAATGTTTACTGTAAGGAGATATAATCAGCACAAAATTGTATAAAATGTTGAACATGACTTGCAGCTGTTGGACGCCTGCGTGAACAACTGTGGCAAGGTGTTTCACCTGGAAGTGGCGTCACGTGACTTTGAGACAGAGCTGCGTCGTCTGCTAACCAAGGCACAGCCCAAGGTGGCCGCGAAGCTGAGGCAGTCGCTGAAGAAGTGGGCGGAGGGAGAGTTCAAGTCTGACTCACAACTGGGGTTGATACCCTCTCTGTACTCCAAGCTGAAGCAGGAGGGACATGATTTCTCCATGTCGGATCCTACGACTAAGGTACGCTGCTTGTGTACGTCACGGTTGTTTTTGGCAGAAATCGTGAAGCCTATCAGTTTATTTTTTTAGTTTTGGACAATTGGCTGGACCAAAAGGATTGCCTGCCAAGGACAATCTTAGCTGGGCAAACTCAGTATTTTTATAGGCTTTTTATGCTAGCCAACAGAATGGGAAGGATATGTAACAAAGTAAGGAAGGGAATGGGTCTGCTAGCATCATGCTTCCGCCAGGGTTGGGCTTTTATCGTTAGGTCAGTTTATCTACATAGGTAATATACCAGTCAGATTCCCACAGGGGGCCTATCAGTCTTACTTGATGGGTTTTAAAATCTTGAAATGCAGACAAGTATTCGTGTTACTACTTTTTTTAAAAATGTTTTAAAAGAAATATTTTCTTGATTCAACCCTTTAATAAAATCAGCTTTTTGTGATGTTGGAAAATAAGTCTGTTGCCAAAAATGCAACTGATTCAAAGTTACTAGCAACTTAGAACTGCAATATGTAATAATGGAGCACTGCTTTTGGGTAGTTGTCAATGATTTTATTGAAATATCTTTTACAGAGCACTCGTTCCTCGGTACCCAAAGATCCCAACGCAGTTTCTAGTCAGCAGGAAGTGGATGACATTGCAAAAGGTATATTAGCTTGTACAACACCAAAACTATTTTCATTTTACCGGAATTGTCGGTTGCAAAAACAGGTTAAAAAAAAATGTGAACTCACCGTAGAAGGTTTTTATTGAAAGATTGCAGTAAGGACAGTTGAGTGGTAGAAGAAGTATTGGAAGTTCCTTGAAATTGACTCCTCCGTTCTAATATGTTCACCATGCCAGTTAGATCACCTGCTGAACTGGAAGTGAGTTTTTATTTTTACTCGGTAATGAAAACTGTCGGTTTTAATGATGTCTAAAAATATTTTCTGTGTAAAATAAAACAATTATGAAATATTCAAAGCTTAAAACTCCTGGTAAGTTTAGCTTGGAAAATACAATCCCCCTCAACAAAGTTCTTTATACCTTAGCAATCGAGCTGAGCCTGAAAGAGAGTCAGTCGCCCAAGTCCCACGGAAGCAGTGGAGGGGCCGTGAGTAGTGGCGGAGGCAGTCTGTACCCGTCCACGGCCCTGGGCCGGGCCACCTCCCACCCCACCTCCGCCTCAGAGCCCCGCAAGGTGCGAGCGCTCTATGACTTTGAAGCTGTGGAAGACAACGAACTCACGTTCATCGCTGGCGAAATTGGTGAGTGGCTTTCTCTTGTTTGACATATTCTATAGTAAAATAAAATATGAAATAATTTACTAATAAAAGTAAGCTAGGTGGGCTTGTTTTAAATTAAGTTCGTTCGAAAATTCCAAAACTCACACAATTTGTGGAAACGTAATATTGTATTCATAGTAAAGAGCATTCTTTTATCTGTATTTTGACTTAATCACAATGAAGATCGGAGCACTTATGAAACTAAGGCACATGGTTTCCTTCACCATTGCATGACATTCCGCTGCCAGAGTCCATCATGACTGCAGCATCACACTGAATAGTGAGAGAATCATAGTTTAATTTGCACTAGCTATACAACAACGAAGTTAATTTTTGAACAACGCTCGTATTAGCGGCTGTAACGTATCTTGGCTTTGATGTTACGTGACGTTTGTTGAATGTGTGCCACTCAGTTCACCTGCTGGATGACTCGGACCCGAACTGGTGGAAAGGGTACAACCAGAGAGGCGAGGGTCTCTTCCCGGCAAACTTCGTCACCCTGGACCTCTCTGAAGAGCCAGAAAAGTTCAGTGAGTATCTTAACTTTTAACTTATTTGACTTGAAATGGTAGTAGGCTGTTAGAAAATATCCACTGCGGCTATTTTTGTTAGCAAAATCTTAGAGCTTACCAGCTATTTCACATAGCGCAAGTCACCTCACAAGCTCAGCTTGTAGAAGTAAAAAGAGAGCGAGTGAGAATTTTTTTAAATTTCAAGATCGAGACGATAAATTCCACTTTGACAACCAATGGATTGGACCAACGGCTTAACGTGACTTTTGAACCACAAGCATTATTCTAATTAGTATTGGAATTGTTTTTTTTATGACCTCTTGTTATTGCATTTCAAATTTATTGAGCCCAGTTGGGGCCGGAATAGTGACCAGGAGAGATACAAGCTGTGATTTTTCACATTTTTTAGAAGAGGTGAAGAAGGGAGTTCAGTTCAACGAAGTGGTGCAAGTCAAGACTCTCAAGTCAGCCCCCGAACAAGTGGAAATTGAAGAGGAGAAGATTGATAGGTATGATTCAAAATAATTATTCACTAAGCAGTGTTGTTTTTATTTAACTCTTAGGCTTTTGCAGCCGGTGTCAGAACTATAATCTAGTTCTTCCACTTCACACCGTGTCAAAATATCATAATTAGCTTGAAATTTGATTTGCAAATCTACTACAAAATTAAAACCTCTAATAATAGAGGTCGATGTGAGGAAAATTTGACCTTTGGGGTAAACTAAATGTTGTTAAGGTTAAAGTTGCAAACAGTTTGAGTTTTTGTTTCATGATCCTGCTGGGTGGCCACAGATCGGAAATTCCAGGAAAACAGGGAATTATGCAGGAATAATAAGTACCGGGAAATATGCGTGAATTCTGGGTGTAACGGGGAAAAATCGGCCCTTATATTGTATCACGGCATAATTACATCCTCAGAGCGTACCGCGGGTATGAAACGACCGTCAAAACGTATTGGGGCGTAAAATGGTGGTCGTAATGTACCGTGGATCTGAAACACCTCTCGGAAAATATCGTGAGGCTAAAAAGGTGATCATAATGTCATGCAGATATCAAACGTGCCTCTTGGAACGTACTGCGGATCTGAAACATCTCTCGGGACGTATAGCGGGCTTAAAAAGGTGATCGGAAAGTGTTGCGGGTAATAAACGGGTCTCCTGGGTAATAAACGCCGGGCAAAAGGAAAGGGGTGATTATGTCATGGAGTCACAAACGGTATCGTAGTCATTATTTTGCCACACACGCTAGAGGGAGTCGAGAGATCGTAGTGAACGGTAACAAAAGTCGTTATTTTGTTGTGGGCATTAGAAAAGTCCAGATTTTGTTAAAGATACCGTAATTGGCGGAGTAACTATTAATAATAATAATCATAATAATAATAATCTATTTACATAGCTAAATACGGAAATCAGCGAAATATACCTGGGAAAATGCAGGAATTTTGTATTTTCTGAACTCTGGACACCCTGAATATGGAGATTTCAAGGGATTTGATAAGTTTCTGGGAATTATCAATGTTATCGTGTTGTGAAGTTTTCAAGTTTCGAGCTATTGAGGCTCTACTGTATCGAGAACTTTAACTTAAAATAGTAATTTTTCACACTTGTAATTTGTCTGGTTTCAGGTTGCTACACATGTTGCATGAAGCAGATCCTACAGATTTAGAGCATGATCCTGACGAACTTCTTCAACTGGAAGGTAAATCAGCTGTTTTCATGTCTTTGAGGAAGCAGTGATTATGTTATGACTGTAACATGATGGTGAACGTTTGTTTTCAGTGTAATTGTATATGAGTGTTTTCCTAGAGAATAGTGGCCGTTTCTCTATGTTACACTCAAAACCAGAGTCAGTATAATACTACGGTCCTCAAACCAATCACTGCTTTCCTAGAAAACTATGGCTTTTATTGGAAGATTTGATTGAAATGTTCTAATGAAACCATCGCCAGATGTTAGATTTTATAACTCCAGATTAAAAAAAACGATTATTAGCTTTAAAGCCCAATACCCCAACTAACTGGGCAAGCTCTATGTATGCTACGCTTCTCTATAGCTTGACTGCTTTATTCCTGATTTGACTATGCTTTGAGATTTTAATTACTTTACTGAACATTCTAGAAGCACATTAATTACACTGTAATCTTTTGTAATAGTGCTGTGACATTTTGTAAATGTGACTTGAGAAGGCATTGTGGGAAGTTAATTGTCCTGTTCACACCACTTATTCTAGGCCTTTGACTCTACAAAGCTCCACTGAAAACAACCTCCTGTTCAAAATAATTTACTAATAATTCTCACAAAACAATAATTATTTCACTATTTCCACAAAAATGTGTTGAAATTAAGCCGTTAGTTCAGAACCTATCAAGCATAAAAGATAAAGCACAAAGATATGTTGATTGATTGAGGTTATGTTTACAGAGCAAGTGAACGCGATGGGGCCACTGATTGACAACGAGTTGGAGCGAGTGGATCGCAAACATGCTCAGCTGACTCAAGTTAGCTCGGGACTCGTGGAAGCACTGAACCTGTACCACATGCTGATGCGGGAACCTAACCCCTCGCCCAAGCCAGGACCCTTCTCCCAGCCTCCTCACTCGGTGAGTTCACGCACAGACCTGGCCACTACAAGGCTCAACCCTGACACAGTCCCTATCAACCATTCCTTATCTATGTGACAAAACAATCAAAACTATGTTAGCTATTTAAACTACTTTAAAATTTTGTTTAGTGCGAATAAATTAGATACACTTCAGGTTTGAAAGGAAGAGCCTTATGGTGCTAATTAGTTAGTGAGAGATAGTAGCTTACCTAGAAAATTTAGTGTCACAAAATATCAGAAAATAAACACTAAATTCACTGATATTTCGCTCTTAGTAAGAACTCTGTGTTTTGATAAAGCCCTTAGTAAGGGCTAAATATCAGTGAATTTTGTGTGTAACTCTTCTGTGTGCCTATTTTTGTTGGCCCCTAAACTTTTTTTTAGGTAAGCTAGCTACTATCCTCTCTCTCCTTGTAAAATTCACTTAGATACACTTCAGGTATTTTAAAAACAGATGATCATTTTCATGTGGTTTTTAATGTGAAAGGTAGAATAGCCCCAAAGCAAACCTGGAGGGCTAGTTACCTGTTTCATATAGGCTAATTAAAGAGGAAGAATATTAGTTTGGGTTAAAAAGGGCTTCCAAAACTGACAATAACCATATAGTAATATTGAATTTTTGAAACAGTGCCCAAGTGCAAGCTGGACAAGGTGGAAGATCCACGCTCAATCCTTTCCATTTCATTAATCACACCATTTTTAACCTCCTTTTTCACGTTGACTCATAATGCAACCAACCCCAAGCAGCTGTAATTTTTGTGGTTGATCATTTGGTCTACAAGGGGCTACCAAGGGGGTCTTGAAAAAGTAAAATATCATTCTCGTGGAAATACAATAATTTTTAATAAAAAAGTAAAAACTGTAAGTACAACTGTAAGTTTGACCAACTGAGGTCTTTTACTTTTCGACATAAAAGGAGTTGGCTCAGATGGTTTAGTCATCAACCTAACAGCTTTAATTCAGACAAATTGAATACCTCAATTAAGTTTTACCGGCTCTAATACTACTGTTTTGGTTTGCAGATTTACGGAAGGATGGGTCCCCCCGGACTCCCAGGTCCACCGTTCCAGATGGGGCCATGCCCCGTGCCCCCGGAGTATATGATGCACCAGATGCATCCGCAGCAGCCTCCACCGGGGCCTTACTCATTGCAGGGCTTCCCCCCCAGGCCTGACTCTGAGATGCAAGGTCCCCGTCACTCCAGCAGCCCATTCCATACCCCAACTGGTAATTGCTAGTGTTTCCAATATATTTATGTGGGGAATTTAAATAATTGGTTATTTGGTTTTGTAACCAATAGGAGAACTTGAGAAACCGCTACAACCTGGTGAAGATTTCTAGGAACAATCATGGGGTGTGTAGTGCCTACTCCTCATCCCCTAAAACTAACAACAATGTACCAGGCTTAACTGGACTATGACGTGAAAGGTAAAAAAAGGTAAAGATTGTTTTGTTTAATGAGTCGAAGTTAGAACTTCAAAAGTCCTCTCTGCCACTCAACCTCGACCTTTACCGTATAATCACATCACCAATTGTAATTTGGGTCTGTGGGGATCGAACCCGCGCTACCGGAGTGATGAGCTCCGGAGTCGCACATCATAACAATCCGCCACGGATCCACAAAGTTCGTTAAGGTAACGTATGGGTTAACTTATAAGGTTATGATGAACTAACTACCCTATAGTCTCATTTATCAAGTGTTTCTCACAAAGATCACATTACCTCCATAGCACAGTGTAATGAAGGTGAATAATGTTGTATGTTTGTTTCAGCTACGCCCCGGCCTTCGCCAGGAACGGCCCCCCACCTCCACAGAATATGCCCTGAGTCAGTTCCCGCCAGTCAGCCGTTATGAACACTACGTCTCCCTGTAAATACGTAACCCGCCCGCTGGCGTTAGGGCATCTGTACAGCAATGCATTTTCATATCTCCAGTAGTTGTCATGTTTCCTCAAATTACAACAAAATAAAAATATTGTTACCTTATTTTTCTATGTGGTTGAATACGTTGTGTTACGAATGGTGCATCTTATGACATGTAGAATTTACTTGTTCCAAAGTTTTGCTTTGCTTGAGTCTGCTCACTGGAATGTAGACCTGATAGCATCACTGGTTAAAAATGTATTTTTTATTTGATTGTAATCGATTGTGATTTTGTATACAGTTGTTTTAAAGGTATAGTTTAATAACAAATCTTATAAATAATAAATTATATTATATTTAATGACTTAAGTTTTCCTGTTAACCCTGGGTGATTGTCCAGTGCAAGTTTTGGGCTGTTTTTAATTGCCTGGTTAGCAGCTGGTTAACTAACCGGTTAAGTTGTTTACAGTCTGCAATGTTTACATTTTCGCATAGCGTTCAAAGTACTTAAATGAATTATTTGAAGATCATTTATGCAATAAAGGTATAGTTTTACCCTTTTTATAGAATTTAACATGTACACATTATGCTAATATAGATAAATACAAACTGTAACACCAAAATGCAAAATCAAAACAGACAAAGTAAAACTTAACCTAAAAAATATCCAGCTTTCCTATTGGTTGAATCCCTGTCCTAATTTTAACCGCCGGTTAAGGCTGAATTGAAAAAACGGCCCTTAAAGTGTAACAGTGTATTCTATTTCCAAATAAACAATGCACATCAGCTGTTCATAGGAAACATATTGGGTAATATATAAATTACAGAGACCTTGTCTCATATGAGTTCAGAGTTTTCCTTAATTTGTAAACTGAAACAAAACTACAGGCTACATTCTAATAATGTATAGGCTTAACAAGAATTTTGACAAATTACTAATTTAAAAACTTGACAAATGGAATGAATAATACAAGTACTATACTAAATTCTAACTATCAAATTTAATAGAGGTAGTGTGTATACTCTTAAAGAAACCAAGTTTCCGTTTCAAGGCCTATTTTAAAATTTGAAATACCTTGTTAAGTAGCTTGAAGGTCTGTAGAGAAATCAATGGTGCTAATGCATTTCGGCTTAATGAGGCACGGATGAGCCAGCGCCTGCACAAGACCCCCAGAGTGCCACCATGTCGACACCTGTTATATCACTCACAAACTCCCCACCACTACCTACGACCAACAGATTCCAGTGCTTATCTCGGGACTTAAATCTTTCTTCTGGTACTTCATATCCCATTGCTTGTACTGTCACCCCAGCAAATGACTTTGGCTTTAACTAATTTGTCTCATTGTTCTTTGTCCAGGCCAGCCCCTAGTCACAACCTCCTGACCAGCACTACAATTCCTATGTTCAGAATTACAAACCCAGATGTAGAACCCAACCTCCACATCCTGTTCACAACTGTTAATCCAGACCCTGCTTCCGATCCAGGTAACACTCCCACTCAAATCTAACAGAGACATTCTTATTCTAAGTAACAGTCATGGTAGGGACTCTGCTTTTCATCTTAGAAATGTTTTGGGCAAGAAAGAGTTCAATGTATTTACTTTGTGTATGCCTCATTGATTTTGCAAAAATGTTGAACAATTTAGCAAAATAATTACCAAGTAGATTTTGTAATTATAATGATATTAGGCAATAATGAAATAACAACACTATTTCTAGAAATTGAACAACACTAAAAGTTGTAGATTCATAGGGCTAAAAATGCTTGAAAGGAAACATTTTACTGTACAATCTCAACAGTTTACACCCAAACACAAGAGGTAAAATAAATAGCATCTCTTGTGTAAGATGATCATAAAGTGTGTTATCAACTTCATTGCAAATAATTTGAGGGTGATTTTAATGATGAAGGTAGTTTTTTAGAGGGATAAGCAGTGGCGGCTTCTGCTAATGTGCTCTTTTGTGCGCAGCCCTCCCAACTCGTTAATTCATAGTCATGATACTCGATCAGTAACTAGTTATAGAATTGACTATCATCGACTTGAATTATTCAAAAAATTGCCATCTCAGGCAGGAATAATATTGTTTCAAAATCTTCCGAACAAAATTCAAAATCTCCAAAACACAAAATTATTTCAAAAAGAGCTTAGAACTTATCTGGTCACGAGTGGGTTTTACAGTGTTCAGGAATTTATGGACCACTCACTTGCCATTAAGAAGTCTGTTGATTAAATGTTATTATAAAAATTAAATTTTGAATTTTGATTAATTATATTTGCTGTAGTGGCTTGTAGTTTTATTTAATTATTTATTGTATTGTTAAAAACCAACACAAACAATTTTTGTATATTGGTGATTAAATGATTTAAATGGTGTATTAAATCTGCTATTAATAAGGTAAATTAATAAATTCGTTCATCCAAGAGTTTGTACAACGTGCAGCCAGGTCAGACTTGACGTGGTGAGCGTGGTACATGTGTGCTGGCAAAACGGGTTATATGTACGCGTGCGCGGCGAGTGGTACACCCTTGTTACCCAGTTCCGACGAAACTAGTGTATATAGTGTAGTTTAAGTGAAGTGAACAATAGTTATAGTGTAGTGATATGGTGCCCTAACGATGGCCTTTTGATGCCGAAATGCAGTATTTAAATCTTCTCTGCCTCAAGATCTACAGGCACACTAAACAAGGTAATAGTTATTTAATAGGTCCTGAAACCAGAATAGTGAATGTCTAATATTACCATTGTTAGTCTTTACAGATCTCCTCAAGGTAACATTATTAATTTTTTGATAGTTTTGACAAGGTCCTAAAAAAGTAATGAATATGCTAAGATCATGCGCCGTGGCTCAGTGGGTAGAGTCACAGCTTGCAAAGCGCAAGGTCGTGGGTTCGATTCCCGGCGCAGGCACAAGAGTTTGGACCCCTTTTCTTAAAGCATCTTTAAGAATTAGAAAACTATCTTTAGGGTTAAAAAAAGAAAGTGATGCCCACAAACACTAAGTTAAGTAACTCAATAAAAAATGCCGTTGGCGTAGACAGCAAAAAAAGTCAACTGTCAAATGGCATCGAATAAAAATCCAAATTCATTTAATTTTGGTTACTGAGTAAGATCATTAAATTTAAGGTGTCGAAACTCCAACTCATTTTAAAACTGTAATTGACAAAACTGAGAAGCACCCTTTAAGCTTATTTTTATTTAACCACTACCGGTTTCGGAAATTATCCCATCATCCTGGTGGTACAAAGCATCCCAATAAATGACCTACTAATATACTTTGTATACAAACCAAGCTGTGTATGATCAATGATTTATAGACTTATATATATATTGTAAAGTGCTGCAACATTTTAAATTATTATTGTGATAATGCCTAGTTCTTGTACAACTTGATCAATGGCAGTAAAGTTCTAATTTTCCACTTAAGCTCACGATGGCTTCATTAGGCTGAAATTCATTTGCACCATTGATTTAACTACAGGACCTTCAGGCTACTTAACAAAGTATACTTTTAACCTTGAGTTATTTTGTGTATGAAGTATCGGTGTTAGTGGGTATCGTGTTGGGGGAGAGAAAACGGCCCCTTCACGAATTTAGTCGCTTCAGTGTAAATGGAAAACAACGGCAGGGGGAGCGGGGACCAACATGGATAATTGCCCCGTGTGTTGACTACTTACTTATTATTACATATATCTTTAGATACTTTGTGTTACGTATCCTGTTAGCTCGCGTCCCTCTTGGCTAATAGTCCCATTGAATCACGGATTATTTTTAGACCTATGGACCTAGATGCCAGCATGAATTCATATAAATACTCTGTGATTCGCTGCAGCAAATACTGTATTCGCTAAATGAGACACAGGCTTATAATTATGATCCTCTCCTGAATAGGGGAAAATGGTCAAATACACTTTACATAGTAAGTATAATAATATTAATGGTATAATATTAACATACCATATACATTAACCATGGTTTATATGCAATGGTTTTATACGCAATATAAAACAAGATAAAAGTTGAAAAGCAAAAGTATGCTTTAAATGTTTTAGTGTGGCTAACCTGTTACCAGCTGGTTTACACAATGACGTCAAATGGAAACTAGCCAATGAAACGTTAGGCTAAAGTAGTGTTGTATTCCGTGACCTACTGGCACCAGCTGATCTAGTTTTGATGGAGTGGAGAGGGATGGGGAATGTTTGCAAACGAAGAGTAATCAATGGCCGTGTTTAGTTCGTTTCAGTGTTTTGATATTAGTGCATTAAAAGTAACGGTGGTGCCTGTTCGTAGTGATTATAGTTTTAAGTTTATCTTTCATCCAGTTATAGTGAACTTTAGACATCATTATGTTGTTAAAATACCAACAAGCGCAGAAAAGAATAAAAACCACTGGAATAGGAAAACCTCAACGAACAGCCGGTAAGTCCGAAATTTATATTTACAGTTTAAGATTTGCACCGTTAAATTACTTTTGTTTACCAATGACACAGTTAATAATTCTATTAATTCGTGCTATTTAACTGGTCAGTATATGGCTATTTCTATTATTCCAAAGACATATCATTCTATAACCCAGAGTAGCCTATACTCTGTCCCACTGCATCAAATACAAGTCAGGATATCATAAAGCCTAATTGGTCAATGCAAGTAGTTATATCAGGCCTTATAAATATTTCAACTAATAAGCACAACGATTTGGTTTGATGTTATTTTTACGGGCAATTGACAGACGTCGCTTCGCTTCTGGGATAGAGTGTAGCTTATGTTCACTGTTGACCTACCAAACTTTGGCACGGAACAGAAAAATAATGGAACATTAATGTGACTGGCTTTTGGTGTACTCGGCCTATGGCTGTCAGGGAGGACATGGTTTGGATCTACTGGGACAACAGGACTTTTCTGTAGGTTAGTCAATAGTCAAGAAAGCCTACCTTTATTAGGAACTGGACTGAGGCTTGGAAGCAATAACGATTAATGTTAGATGAGGGCTGCAGCTATGGCTTGGATTCTAGAAGGGGCGAGCAATCTCCTAATTCTAATAGTTAATCTTACTGTATTAATAAATACGCATATTTAAAGAAATGCCTTGTTGATTTGAAAGTGTTAAAATTCATACATTATATACTATTTTATATAGGCCTGTATGTCAATTATAATTATTATTTAATATTGATACATCAGTAAGTTAGGAACTTAGTAGTTTGATAATTGACAGTTTGACTCATTAAGAACTAATATAATATGTAATTTAAAACCTTAAATTTTGTATAGCCTATAAAAATATAACTTGGAATTTTCCAATAATTATTTTACAAGAAAATTTTATTGGGAAAAATGAGATATTCATGCCGTTAGCTTGGTAAGACCCAGACCCGAAAGTGTGAAATGAGCACCAACCTAGAACACATTGTAAGCACCTGTTTCCAAATGTTTCTTTCGTAAATATCTTGGTCAAGTTCGTTAGCTAGCTAAATTGTAACATCGGAAGTTTCACCTTAAAAACAAAGTGGTTTTAACTAAGTATATAAAATAGTGCATTTTAACCCCCTCTTCGATAATATTAAAAAGTAGGCTAAAATGTGTTTCAATTTTACCCATCATCTCTAGTATTCATTTAAAAACAAAATTGGTTAACCGGAGTGCCCTGGGGGTTCTCAAAATGGGTATTTAGGCTGTAACAACTATATTTCATCATGTTTTCACCTGGTATTGATGAAACTTAGTTCACACATTTATGTCTCAGTATCTAATTAACTTAGTGTACCGCAGTCACCATCTTGGTCCGGCTAGTTGACACAATGACCTGAATCTGTATACGGTGCCTAGTTTCATTGAAATTTGATCATGACAAAACCCCATGTTTTGAGGGTAACGCCTCCCAAATGGGCACTTGTTGTGTAAAGTATCCCCCGTTTATAGGAAATACGCTAGAATTCAAACTAGCACTTGTAGCCACGTTGTGCTTCTTATCTTTAATTTTTGACTCTCAGATCGAGAGGTTTATTTGGCAACGTGTCAAATTCCTGGTTGCAGTGATAACTTTCACGATGGTCACTTCCGTGGTTTGGAAGTCACGTTGAGCCGTTGGTCCATTTCATTGGTCGTTGACTATTTAACTAATGGACCAATCTGGGGAACAGTCGGCCCTAGTTTGAAACAAGACTGCACCTCATCATCCATCAAAACACTCACCGTCATTCCATATTCACCCTCTAAGAGCGGACGGTGTCTAAAATCCAGTGGCATACGCTGAGAGATATGCAGATGTATCCCCCTTGAAACCAACTAAACTATGACATATTTGCTAATTGCCTAATTGGTTGTTCTAAGAATATTTACTATCTTTTTATGCCTTATTCGTTAAAGTAAATTAATACTATAGGAAGCAAATTTGTTTTTAAAATAATTACTGTCCAAAAATATTAATATTTTATGGGCTGTGAAGATGATGTGTCATCCAACAACGGGTCACGTAATGTATTAGTGGACAACATGTGTTTAATTTCTGCTTTGAACGAACGCAACAAGTTGGTCTTTCTATGCGTCCACATACTAAGTATCATTCCTGTGATAGTAGCAACTCAGGAATGATGCTTTTCAAGTTTGCAAATACTGAAGAATTACTTTATGAATTCTACAAGAGAAGATAGATTTTAAACGACTAGCTGTTTTGTACACCCGTAAAGATTTTGTGTTAGTGGTGTCGTCATTTTTGAATGGGATGTCTAGGAAAAATGAACAACTTGTATTAAATTGAACAAAACTGTAATATTTCAATATCTGGCTTCTCTGGCTTTGTTTAAAATGTTTTTGTGTGTATGAGTTATCAGTACATAATTAAATGTTAAGTTTACTATTAATTTTACATCCAACTTATTATCAAACGCATTTACATGTATTCCATTAATCAAAAGCATCACTCACAAGTTTATGGATCAAACATAGGAAAAGATTAATTGTTCACTAAATCACTATTTGAGATGTCGACCACTCTCATGAGGGTATTTAAAGGTAAATATGTGGTGAAGGATGAGTGTGATGAGTGGTAGTAATGAGTTATGAGGTGTAGTCTTGTTACAAACTAAGGCCGACTCTTCCTTAGAATGGGTCATTAATTAATAGCCCAAAGACCAATGGAAGTACAAGGACCAACAACTTAACGTGACTTCCGAATCACGCAGGTGATGGTCTGATATGTCTAAACGATGGTGGAGTTGATGCGGGTATCATCAGATGATCACTGAAACTATCTAAGCCGCTTTAGACCTATATCATCCTCAAAACCTGACCCCATGAAGCTGGACTGTGTTTAAAAAACTAATAGTAATATAGTATCAGTAACATGATTCATGAAACACCATGAAATTGTAAACACTTCAGGAAGAGTACCATGGAAATTTTCAGGAGGAGTACTCCCGGGTATTCCATAGCACCCCCTTCTGCCACTTGGTTTAGATGCTCAAAGAACGCCACTGTTCAAAACAAAGTATCAAAGTGATCTCTAAGAGGCATTCGTGCCAGCAATCAAAGTTTTCTTGGTTGGAACTTGGAAAGTGCGCTTCAGCGTGTGTTTTTGCTCTTATTTTCTCCAGGGTTCTTGGTATCCAGGCCGCCACCTCCCCTCTCCCCCTGGGCCCCCTGCAGACATGACGCACGCGGGAAACCCGTCAACCTGTCTAATCATCCATCAACAACGAACCCCCTTCTCTCCCATCCCGCAGCTTCCCCGTGAATCTCCGCTGCTCTGACGCCGAATTCGTTTTCTCTCGAAGAAGATAATATTCAGAGATGAGTCATTTTTATCACAGTTTTATAAATTACAATATAAGCTGACTCGTATAGCCACACCACAAGCGCTACCTTTCTAATTCGCTGTAAGGGCCTTCTTCTTTGAATTATCCCGCACTCTGTTGTCATCCATCCACATAATTGTTTGAAGAATTTGTAAATAAAGAACGTAGTTTTTAATGGCCACCTCTCATCTACCTCCCTGCCCTGGCCTCTGCTCGGCGCATCCCTGACTTCTGTGTGAGCGCATGCGCGTGTCGGAGTGTGTAGTGCTTACACTCAATACAAGACAGAGGCTCCAGAAGGTTCTGTAGTGAGTCGGACCGGTTATGTAATCTCCTCGTCTCGCCGCTCTTGCTCATTTCTCCGTATTTGTATCAACAACTCCTTGACGCGCTCTTAGCCTGTGTAGTAGGCAGTAGGTGTGTCTGTAACCGCAGTCCGCACCATATCATACTTTGCTTTGAGACACCGACCACTCTTTGAGGGTATCTTAAGATGAATATCGGTTTTCGATGGGTTTCAAACGATGAGGTTTATTACAAACTAGGGCCGACTGTCCCTTAGATGGGCCATTAATTAAAAGCCCGACGACCTCCTCTACCATCTACCATTCAACCTCAAACATTACCTAGCGTTACCGCAAAGTCACTTTACAAATTGTAAGTGGTGATTGTGGGGATCGAACCCGCGCAGCCGGAATGGGTCGCGCGCGATACCAACCCGCTACAGGACCGCGAGGAAAGGGAGGAGGCATTGAAGAATGGATGAGCCAGAATTGCGCAAGTTTAACGACACAGTACAGTATGTTTAACACGAAGGGAAAAAATACTCACATTAGATGGGAAAGAACTACAGAACACAGCCTACACACTTTCTTATCAGCTTATCATTAGCATGTTTGTGTAGCAGTAGCTGTAGCGTCTAATCTTTATTGTGTTTGCAAATAAAGTAGTACGGTTCCGCACTTATGAACATTTAACTGTGAAGAGAGGCCAAATCTGTTGTAATCTCGAACTACTTAGTTGATTGTCATTGTAATTATTTATTCACCGTGTTGAACATTTTCATCGAATTTTGAATACACCTTTTAAGTTACGTTGGTCCATTCCATTGGTCGTTGGGGTATTAGTTAATGAAACAGTCGGCCCTAGTTTGTAACAATACTAAACCTCATCGTCCCATATTCACCTTAAAATACCCTCTAGGAGTGGTCGGTGTCTCAAAGCAAAGTACTGTATCAAGTATCACATAACGTTGTGCGTCTGAAATCAGATGTTGTGAATTTTCACTTTTTGATACTTGAGTTGAGTAGGTCGACATGTTTGTCTTGTCTATTGTAATATTGTTTAATTTCACATGTTTACTTTTGGCAATACCGTGTGACGGGCGCGGGGTGGTGGCGTCGCACAGTGCACTGTACAGTGACGTCACACACAGACAGACAGACAGACTGGCGGCCATCTTGGTTGTTGTGTTGACAGTGGTCAAGGCTGAGTCAGTTGACTTGTCACACAGCTGCAGAGTTGCAATGTTGCGGAAACTGAAGCTAAACTCATCTGTGTGTACAAGAGTCGCGGTGTAGCTTGGTTTCTGCACACTCTGTATACAGCGCCATGGGCGGGGGAGAGGGAGGGGGAGGTGTCATTTTGCAACAACGTGAGTTCTGAAATTGTAATGTACAATACAATTTATTGAGAGGCAAAAATCGTTCTATCAAACAATGGAGAAGGACTTTGAAGACGGTAAAGTTTGTTGTGTTTAACGAGGCGAAGTTAGGACTACAAAGTCCTCTCTACCACTCAACCTAGAAAACTACCAAGCGTTACCGTATGTATAGTAAGTGGTGACTGCGGGGATCGAACCCGCGCCACCGGAGAGGTGCGCTCCGGAGTAGCGCGCGACACCAATCCGCCACGAGTCTGCTTATTAATTAATCGTTTTGGTCTACGACGTTTCGTTCTCCTTGGCGATAGAAACTAATATATCTGTTCCTTATGGAAATTCGGTAATGGAAAACTGTTGAGATGTAGGGATGCCACAGGGTTCATGAAATACGGTGTGTTGAGGAGTTCTACAAGGTGTACTGTTCACGAGACTCGTGATGGTGTGAGACATGTAAACACCTTGTCGTAGTGTAGAGAAAGTTAGCTCACACAACTTGTTATGAGCTAAGTATGGCCGCCAGCTGTCTTTAACTTTGACTCTTACTGACCAGTTTGAATACATGTATCGGTACCAGTCTGAGCTTGAAGTAAGCTTGGACCGTTTCAAAGTTGATTTGTGAAATTATGAAACAACTTATGAAAGTCAGGCTCTATACACGTGTCGGAAACCCCCTCTAGTTTCCAAATATCGAGTTTATTAATGTAAAAATTATTTTGAAAGGTGAAAAAACGGGCCTCCCTGCACGCGCTTGGGCGGACGAATTCATCCTTTCTCTAAGGTGACCACCGAAGCGAGCCCTTAAGCAAAATCTACACTTAACCAAGAACTGATCTCAGTTCGTGGCTGTTAAACGTTGATCACAACGTAGGATTGCCGCGAATTGGTGATTGTATATAATCAACAGTTTATATAATAGATACTCGTAGTTCTGCAATGATGATGAGTCTGCACATTGTATGATAATCTGTTCTTGGAATCAGGTTGATTCGTACTTCTTATACTTGCGGCATGTGTGTGTGTGTGTGGGGGCGCTCTGTAGTCAGGGTTGGGAGTCCCCAAGGCCGTATCCAGAAAATGGCTTCGACTTAGATATCGGGGGTTCAGGGGCCTATCCGGAAAACATCTTTGTGTTTTGAGGTACATTCGTTTATTTTGAGGAGTTTTTCTTTGAGGGACATTCAAAGTGTTGTTTAAATTCCGATTCGGGTGTGGATGCAATCATGTTTGAATTGAAACCAATCCCCAAAATTCTTACGGCATCTTACCAAAAGCTTGAGGAATCATTTTATTTTTTATCTATGAAAATTAAGAGCCCGCCTCAGTGGTCACTTCACAAGCATTGAAGCGGTGCCGCGATGCTGAGGTGGGCCCTTGTTTGTTAAACAGATCCGGAGCAAACAGAAACAGTGTTGGAATTGTGTGAAAGTGGAAGTGGACAGAACTGGACGTCTCCAGCAGAAACCGGAAGTGTTTCACAACTGTGAGCTAGTGAGCAGTAAGCTAGTGTTTGTGGAATCCAGAATCAGCTTGAAGCTATGAGAACACATGATGCTATCTTTACCGTTGTCTTGTAGGTAGGCACTATTAGGCGCAAAATCTAAATACTTTGGTCTTGAGGTGGAGTACCATCTTCAGTCACTGATTGGCTGAAACTGAGACACTTGCTATCTGCTATCCTATAGGTCACAGGGCCGACGGCCAAATTAGTCACTTTCGGCCAATCAGTGATTGAAGATGGTGACCGAAATATTTTATGCAAATTGTTATGCTGTTTTGACGTGGTGTAATACGGAAGAACTTGATTATATATTTAGTAGTCGCTGAAAGAGTTAACCTTTTGCACTTAGGTAGAATTCTTTGTTCCATTCCCTCCTTCTCGTTGCCTGATTCTCTCTGGTAAATTACCAGTTGGTACGTGAACATTAACGGTCCGCTTTTTCTGCCAGATCCCGCTACATTAACCATGGCCAAAACACCTACTTTTGTCTTGCTCCAGACTATCGCTTCGATCTTTTTTGTCGAAGCTCTCATTCTCCTCACTCTAGAGTCAACTCCGGATCTGTTTGAACATGATTTCGGTGCCAAATAAAAATCACCCGAAGTAAAGCCCCTCCCTGATTTTCACCACCTCTCAGGGGCCTCAAAGTCGCATTGCTTAGTTGAAGAAGCTGATTGTTTTATTTTTACGTAGCCCTGGTCCGTGCTGAAATCTCTTATCGCACTGCGCCAGTGTCGTGAGTGATTGTTGCAGATGAGAACAATGAGCTACTCACATTCTTTCAATTGAGAATCATCGTTGCTATTCTTTGTCGGGACATTCCGTTGACGTTACCAGTAAGCCTACATGAAGTGGTATCAGTCTGTTATTTCGTGGTGATTTGTCGAGTTTCGTGTTGATCAAGACAATCTCTACCGATACCCTGGCAAACCCTGACAAAATTCATATTCATAAACTCTATATATCTGAGAGACTTCACAACTGTAAAATTGTTCCGAATTCACTGCCCACCAGAGGTCTACCCTACTTAGACCAAGAGTCTGTGGCAAGTCTCGAGCATCCTCTTGGTCTGTGCGTTTTCCTCGGTTCTCTGCCAGAGTCTCTATGGATGTTCATTATGAACCGCTCCACTCGGTAAACCTTGGTAGAATCAAAGATGTTATGGTAGGTAGATTGCGCTTAGATGCACATGGCTGAGGCAGGAAAATCAACAGTGTTGCGGCAGCCCGAGCACAGAGAGCGCTGCCGTCTTTCTCCCTCTCGGCTCCACATGCTCGAGTTTATCCGATATCCATGACTTTAGTGTGACCAAATCGTGCGATTTTCGAGAACAAACGAACTTGCGCGTCAGTGGCTCTACTAAAAATTGCCTCGCAGCGCTATCTGCGCTTGGGCTGCCGAATTACACATGCGGCATCTATGCGTAATCTACCTACCATTACATAGTCCTGGATCATTACAATGTAGATTTAGATGTGAGATACCGTATAAAGGTCTTGTATACGTGTATACTGTAGTCATCGTACCAGAAGCTACGGTGCATGCAGCATGTCGGGTGTGATGAGTAGCAACAAACAACGTCGCCACGAGTCATGTCACTTGCCAATAACATGACTGGTGACCTTGAAACCCTCTTATCTACACTCTACACTATCTGTAGACTATATCTGCACTTCCGACATTCCTGCACCCGCAGCAATCGTCAAGTCAAGCCAGCATCAAACCTGGCAGCACTCGTCAAGTCAAGCCAGCATCAAACCTGGCAGCACTCGTCAAGTCAAGCCAGCATCAAACCTGGCAGCACTCGTCAAGTCAAGCCAGCATCAAACCTGGCAGCACTCGTCAAGTCAAGCCAGCATCAAACCTGGCAGCACTCGTCAAGTCAAGCCAGCATCAAACCTGGCAGCACTCGTCAAGTCAAGCCAGCATCAAACCTGGCAGCACTCGTCAAGTCAAGCCAGCATCAAACCTGGCAGCACTCGTCAAGTCAAGCCAGCATCAAACCTGGCAGCACTCGTCAAGTCAAGCCAGTATCAAACCTGGCAGCACTGAAACCTGGCCAGTTTCATTTGTAAAACTATTGAACACCTTACGAAAAATTGACTCCCTACACATGTCAGAAAACTACTCTAGTTTCTAAATATGTCATGTTTATTAATGTAATTACTATATTTTGAAACGGGCCGCGGTAAACCTCTCCACGCGCTTGGTTTGACAGTTACGCCGCATCAGTTGAAAGAAGGCCCGTTGTTTAGCCAATTGTTAGGTGCGCGGTGTCGTGTGTTCCTTCGGTGGACGAATTCAGCATTTCTCTGAGGCTGTTACTGAATATAATTTTACAGAAAATAAAGCCTAAAGAATTTATTTGTTAGGGATTAGGAATACTAGTTGTGCTGAATTGGTGCTTGTGTACAGGTTTTGTTTAGGCATTACGAGTAGGGTACAGTGAGACGCGATGTGTTGGTGCATTGTATCTGAGTCTCATTATCTCACTAATAGCTTCCCCGTCCCGTCTCACAGCCGTACCATAGAATAAGCATATAAGTACTGTTTTACTTATTCTATGGCCGTACCAAATCAATAGAATAATCACTCTTAACTCACACATTTACATTATACACTACTCTATGATAATAAAAGGTAAGTTTGTGGTTTTCGTGAGTAGCCCCTCAAAATGATATTTGCCCTATTTGCATTCACAGATGGATATTCTCAGAGCAGTTGGGAGTGTTTACGGTAAGCTTATGGATATTCGCCAGCTGGGGGCTTCGCCCCACCCCCTAACGCTCGCTCGCTTCGCTTGCGTGTTTTACCTCCTTTTTTAACCCCCCCTTCCTCCCCCCAAACAATTTGGTAGACAACCAATATATTTTTGAAATCAGCATAATATTACCTTTTTTTTGATACCCCACATCGATTTTTATGATTTTTTATTTCTTGCCCTCCCCCTTTAACCCCCTTCCCCAATCCATATTTTGTGCCCCCGAACCCTGAAATCAGTAGGGTCTTTGGGTTAATGGTATACAACTATGTGTCGAGTTTCAAACAAATTCGTTGATATTTACTAATAAATATTTACTAAAAAAAAAGAAATATAACATGGGGAGTTGAGGACCTCAAAAACCTCTTAAAAATAAAAAATCTATATAACTTTATTAGTTTCCCCCACCCTCCACACACTAAGGACCATTTCTATCCAAATAATCTGAATTGCCCCAGCCAGATTCCGAGATCTCAACACTCCGGACAACTCTAACCGAAGTACTAATAGTATAGATAGGGCATCTTTAAGTTCAGTTACGGGAAATTCGCTAGAATGTCACTCCCCGTGGTTCGGAAGGCATGTCAAGCCGTTGGTCCATTCCATTGGTCGTTGGGCTATTAATTAATGACCTAATCTGGGGAACAGTCGGCCCTAGTTTATAATAAGACTACGCCTCATCATCCATTAAAACACTCAGTACACCATCATCCTCTGAGAGCGGTCGGTGTCTCAAGTAAAGTAAGCTTATGCTGTCAAGATCCCTCTGTTCGCTCACACCCCAGTCCACTCTTGCGTATAGTGTACTGTGTACAGGGTGAGTCAGCTACAGATACTCAGCATAGATACGAGAATGTGTCTATAATCCCTTGGCTCAGCAATGTTGACATATTCAGCCAGACTGGTTCTACCAGATCTCAGCTCTCCCAGCCTAGACTAGTTCAGCCGGTCTGGAACCTGAACTTTTCACCTAGCCAACTCTACTGTATCCTCGGCCACGGGTTTAGATGATGCACAAGTCACCTAATGATGTGGTACACAAGGGCCCACATAGGGTAGGCCTACCTTCCAGGGGGCACTCCAGTCAAGCCACAAAGGGTAACATTATTTAAATTGATTCAAAACTAAGATTTTATATTGACTAATATAAATTAATGTAAATTGAATTGTGTTTGCTTTTTTAATCGATTGGAAAACTGTCACGTTGATATTGAGCAACCTTATTAGTAAAATGTTATACGACGTCGCCAACGCTGTAACGTTCCTTGTTTAACAACATTGTATAAAAATCATGACACATTTCTCCGCCTCAGGGTTAACGCCCGACCGCTGGAATTTGACCGGTTTTAGTTTACGCCATCAAAGTGATGATAAGCCTGCAGATTTAGACTACTTGTTACGGTCTGATGTTTTCATTATTCAAATCTCCAAGCTCTTTTACATTCACTCCGAAATGTAGTCTTGTTGCAAACTAGGGCCGACTGTTCCTCATATGGGGTCATTAATTAATTAATAGCCCAACGACCAATGGAATGGACCATCGGCTTAACATGACTTCCGAACCAAGGGGAGGAAACCTACAGAAGGCCCTGTACACTTGAATGATCTGTATAACAATGTCGCACAGTTTTCATGTTTGTGACACCAGAAAGGTTTTCTCGGCAATGAAGATGAGTGGCAAGAAGCCAGAGGATTGACGAGTATTGTTTTGGGTCAAGTTAACATTTTATTGTCGCGTGAAAATAGCTTTGGCCTGAATCACACAACACACAGTGCACACGGAGTCCGTTCAACTCTCTACAGTGCGCTCAAACTAACTTTGCGCTCAGGATCCAGGCTCTCCCATAGCACAGCAGGAGGTCACGTTAAGCCGTCGGTCCATTCCATTGGTCGTTGGGATAATGACCTAATCTGAGGAACAGTCGGCCCTAGTTTGTAACAAGATTATATCTCATCATCCATCAAAATACACATTACACTTACCATCATTCCATATTCACCTTTAAATACCCTCTGAGAGTGAGACAATGGCCTGTATATTTTAAAATCGATTTATGGACTAACCGTGCAAATTCTCTATAAGTAGCGTTTTGTTCTTCATGTTGCTAATAGAGGAACATCCTTTTAAATCTTCTGGAAGCTGAAGCGTTTTTACATGAATATTGCATAATACAGTGTATAGAAATGACAGCCAACAGCTTTCAAGTGTATGTGTAAGGCATAAACTCGTTTGTACTGTGAAAAGCCCTTGAAAACAACACGGATTTCAGACGAGTTTTAAATTCCTTGTTACAAATTCCTTGACAAATTGAACTTTTAGCTTTGAGATGTGGAACTTTCATAAACTACCGTTCTGTGTTTATCAGTTCGGTAGTTTTTCCTGTCACCTGGTATCATACGAGTGGTTACGTCACTATCTTTTGTGGGTTTGTATTTTGATTTGAAGACATGAGCTCTCTAGAATGTAGGGGCAGGGTAACGTCAATGGTTTTAGATTTACGGCGGCCATTTTTTCTCTTTTCAAGATTATAACTTTTACATGAATAAACGTGTATATTTGAAAACTAAAGGAGTTTTCCGACACGCGTATAGAGAGTTTTTCTGAATTTATGGGTTAAGTGTATCAAATGGAGTACAAAACCCTAAAACTTGGACGATTTCTAAGTTTATTTGTAAAGCTTTTGGACTTTGGAACAACTTGAGAAATACACGTGATTCCAATACATCATGTTTACTAATGTAATTATTATTTTGTAAGGGAAAAATGGGCCTCCGTAACTCCTGCAAGCCTTGGTTTGACAGTTAGGCCGCATCAGTTGAAAGAAGACCCGTTGTTTAGCCAGCTGTCGTTACGGTGTCGTGTGTTCCTTGTCCGGACGAACTCAGCCTCAATGCGCCGTCATGAGCATGGACTGACTGACTGAGGATCAACTCCCCGGATCTGTCACATGTTCACGGGTATAGAGGATGGATGGATGGATGGATGGTGTACGTGTGAGGGTTCGGTCTATTGATCAGTGGACACGACGTGTTTTCCAGTGTCGCCTTGCCCGCGGCGTGTGTCATTAGTAAACCTGTCCTGTCTTTGGTAAATGTGTGGCGATAATCTAAACACCGACCACTCTCACAGTCACATCTAGCCTACACTCTACACGCAGTCGCAGGAGTGAGTGTGGAATATACATCAGCTGGTTCAACGAGTTTGTTTTTGATTAAAACCTTTATTGACATTTATTTATCATTATTATTTGCATCATGACAAAATAGCGTTCATCACTCGGTCCGACAGTGTCTTTTTGACCCTCGGTCATTTAACTTGACCTCGTGTCGAAAAATTTCACGTTAGGACCTAGTGATGAAATGTACTGTTCAGTAAAGATCAAGATCTGTATTGCATTAACAAGTTGGCCTAATAAAAAGAAAATCTGGGGAACTTTGTCTTTGAATTGTTTTTTCTCCGTTATATCAGAAGGCATGGTAATCAGTAATGCACACAGTTCAGGTCAATGAAATGTTCTATTAATAGCACTACAAGTTCGAGATACACTGACAGACTGTTAGAACAGAAGACAGTTGAAGTAACTCATTATCAAGCCTGATGCCTGCTCTAGGAGTTGATATGTTGATTAGCCAAGATTGTTTAGGTGAAAGGTTATCACACTTACACTGTTAGCTACACTTGATCTCTTCACTAATCATCTCTTCTTCTTCTTCTTGTCCATCTCTCAGAATATAATCTTCGGTGGAAGTGTCGTTGTATCTTTTGTTTACTTAAGGTTTTTATGTGCGAGTTTTTATTCTAAATGATTTAGCTGGTTAATGTGATTTTCACATAATCAGTTGTTTAGGACTTGGGAATACTCTAGAGTACTTCATTGAAGCTACTTGGCTACATCTCTCTTAAGCATTTGGTGGCATTCCTCGAATGCATTTTCGTAGAGGTTTCAACGATTTCAGGTGTCATTCAATCACAGATAATTCAACACAACATGGAAAGTGTTTGAAGTTTGATTGATAAATCCAGCGCTCTGTGATGGAACTATAGCCTTGTCTCGAGAGAGTGTGTATTGTTTGTAGGGGTGACGCGTGCCTCGCGCACTTTGCCCCTGTTTGTCAGTGCAAAGGGCACAGTTTTGTGTTGGAGACTGGCCAGACTGTGACTGTGACAGTATCGCAGTTTGCTGTTGTGTTGTGTTTGTCAAATAACAACCTGCTTCCTGTTTGTCACAACATTCACCCACTCACCCATCACAGGGGGAGTATGCCGGGGCCAGCATGTAGTGACCTAGGCACTAGGCAGTCATGGTGCAGTAGGTGATATGGCAGAACATAGAGACTCGTGTGCGAGAATTTGATATCTACATTTGATTGTATAGAATTTCCTTTGGAAAAATGAGATATTAATGCTGTCAGCATGGTGAGACCCAGGTCCGGGATCATAAACCAAATGAGCACCGATTCTGACATACCTAAAACACGTTTTGAGATTTTTGTAGCATTTTATATACATATGTCTGTATTATCTACAGGTATCAACATTCCTTTTGTAAATATCTTGCTCAAGTTCGTTGACCAGGAAAATCAGTCAACTGGAACCCTCCTTTGGGGGGGGGGACTTTTCACCAAAAATAGTTATTTTAATGATCTACAAACAGTAAATTTCATCTGATTTATATGCAATTTGGAACACATTTGTATTTTGTAACTATACATAGAAATAAAAAAAACCATCAAGTCATTTCAAAATGGCCGAAAAAAAAAGATTTTTTGCTATAACAACAGAATGAGTAGTTTGAATAAATTGAAATTTAAAATATGTTTTCCTTTCATTATGTGTGTAGTATAACTTCAAGTAAAAAATCCCGTAAGTCTTAGGCTGAAGACCTTTCATAGTAGAACATGATATGCCGAGGCCGGAAGCCGAATCGAGGCCGTGAGCCGAGTGAACCTTGTAAACTCCAAGTCTATATGGCTGAGCCACTTATTAAGATAGAATAATTTTTTCTGAAGAAGTGGTCCCGGGCTCAGTAATAGATGAAAACTTTACATAAGGACTGGCAGTCATTTTATGGGAAAAATAACAGGAAAAATTGTACCCCTTTCTGCAAACCTATCTTTCCTTTTTGTCTATACCCTTATTAATCCATAGACAATTTTAAGGCTTCATTATTTGTACACACACACCCGAAGATGGAGTCATCTCTAAAACCGGTGCGGTGGTGTAATGAAATAATGTAAATCAAAGGGTACATAGTTCTCACCTTTTTCACTTTAATCTATAGAAGTTTGTTTGGAGCCCAAAACCCTTATTTATTTGTATATATTAACATTGTAACTTTTTAGTAGAAAATCTACACATATTTGTGATGTTCCAAATTTAAATCTAAGAATAAAATCTGATGAAATAGTTCAGACATGGTAGATGCATTTAAACATCGAAATAGTGTTTGTTTCCATGTAATTACAAAGTGACAATAAGGACCGCCCGACACACTGGTGGCAATGTCTAAGATAGAGTTTCCTGACAACAGGTAGGTACTTGACAGGTATTGACTGGGACTCGTGGCATGGTCCTGTAATCCAGCTTCATGGAGGTCAGGTTTTGAGGATGATATAGGTCTAAAGCGGTTCAAATAGTCTCAGTGATCATCTGATGATACCCGCATCAACTCCCACATCTTTTAGACATTCAGACCATCACCTGCGTGGTTCAGAAGTCACTTTAAGCTGTTGGTCCTTGTATTTCCATTGGTTATTGGGCTATTCATTAATGATCCATTCTAAGAGTTGGCCTTAGTTTGTAACAAGACTACACCTCATAACTCATTACTACCACTCATCACACTCATCCTTCACCACATATTTGCCTTAAAATGCCCTCATGAGAGTGGTCGGCATCTCAAATAGTAATTTAGTACCAGGTAGCGGGTACCGGGTAGTGGGTAGGAGGTGGAATACCCTTGACTTATGTATACAGAGTAGAGTGTACATTGTACAGTGTCGGCAAGGCTAGCAAAGGCAGAAACCAGCAGCCAAGTGCAATAAACACTGTGGAGAATTGACAGTTCAATCAATACACAGAACAGCTCCTCATCCATTGCGTACATACTGTAGCAACACCACCGCCACCGCCACAATGACATGCTCAATCATACCGCACCAGTAGCAAGTACACAAGATCCAGGGTCCACGGTGTCCACGGGGTCCAGGGATGCTTGGATATCCATTTTTTAATAATAACCCTTGTGTTGCACCATATTGTGTAATTTCCGCAACAAATTATTATTCTCAAATTAGAGAAAAACTAATTTCAAAAAATTGTTTTTAAACATATTTTGTTTCATTATTGTTTATTTTATAATTTTCCTTGAACCCCGTTTATAGTATTTTTACTTTTACCAAATTCTATAATTAAAATTCCTTAGTGATTGTTAGCTTGGATCATCGGTTTGATAATCATCATCATTGTTATCCATTAAACATTTAATTTCCAAGTTATAGCGAATGCCAACTTTTTAATCTCACCTAAGGCAATCGAAAGTTTTTTAACTGGTTGCAAATAGAAAGTTTTGAGCTCACACACTGATAATAGCTGATTCTGGATCCTGATTCTTATCACTAAAATCATCGGTATCAAAAATCCAATACCTAAACTGATATAGTGTCGTTTGTTTTGGCAATTACATAAAATAAATAAAATGTATATGGCTTATTAGCGTTATAGCATTAACCCCCTGGACCAGTCTCTGGTAGGGCTCATAAATATTTGAAATTTGTAGCTTCCTCTGTAGCTTGGAGTCCTGATGTAATGCAAAACACTTCCAATTGGCTTGGTTGGAAATATTAAAGTGCGAAGAAAAAGGAAGATTTAAAAAAATTCAGAAGTTAAGTTACAGTAATACTAGTGGTATAATCAGTGTTATTACTATTTGAGATGCCGACCACTCTCATGAGGGTATTTTAAGGCAAATTTGTGGTGAAGGATGAGTGTGATGAGTGGTAGTAATGAGTTATGAGGTGTAGTCTTGTTACGAACTAAGGCCGACTCTTCCTTAGAATTGGTCATTAATTAATAGCCCAATGACCAATGGAAATACAAGGACCAACGGCTTAACGTCACTTCAAAACCACGCAGGTGATGGTCTGATATGTCTAAACGATGGTGGGAGTTGATGCGAGTATCATCAGATGATCACTGAGACTATCTGAGCCGCTTTAGACCTATATCATCCTCCGTTAGTGACTACGGAGATTTATATAGAACTGTGGTACAAGTGTGCCGACGACTGACAGCCTCATATAGTGTGCAACTGTTGACAATGTCCTGCACTGCTGTTCACAGGTGGCATGGTGAGACTCACCTCAGGAGCAATGACTGTAGTGCCCAAGATTCACCGTAGAGTGATCAAAGTAGCCAGCAAGCGACCCTCAGCGATACACAGGCCGGCCCCCGGTAATTATAATTTACCTTTGTAATATCTTTATATAGTACGAGTATATTGTGAACCTTACTTGGTACACTGAAAAGGTGAAAATTGTACGTGTTTTTCCAATAGCTGTTTACCTCCCTAGCAATACTATTGAACATTACAAGCCATGTTAGTTAAAGTGTAAGTACTCCAGCTTGAAAGTAAAAAAATCACTTGGTCTACCAAAAACATATTTATTTCAGCTTTTAAGGGTCTGCCTCAGCTGCAGGCCGGTGCTAGGGTCTGAGATATTCCAAAATATGCCGACACTGTAAAAGTTAAGATAAAGTATTCACATTTTTTTTAAGCTTAAAGAAAATGAGGTAAAGTTAGTCTTGTTTAGCGAGGTGAAGTTAGGACTACAAATTCCTCTCCACCACTCAACCTTTACCTAGCGTTACTGCATAGTAACTTTAAAAATGTTGGTGGTGGCTACGAGGATCGAACCTAATAATAATAATAAGCTAAGATGTAAAACTTGTCCAGATCCAGACATTGTATTAAGCTAGCTCTCTACTCTCCGTAGTATAGACTTCTGTACTTGTATTTCATTTCCTCTGTTAAGTAAAGTATCACACTATTGCATGTGTACAGTAATTATGCTGAGTGTGTATAACAGTAGTGTAATGGGAGACACGAGGAACGAGACTGTTACAAAACCTCTCTCTTGATCAGGTTAAGTGCTACAGATTACTCAATTCTTGTTACGACACACTTGACTATTTAAAATTCATTATCAATCAAGAAACTCCAATCCTAGAGGCCTAGACTCATAACTGGATTCTGTAGTCAGGTAGAAGAATTCACTCTTTGGGTTGATTTTTAGTCAACGGGCTTAAGCTTTCAGCCTGTTTTTATATTTACATAAATACTCTACCCCTGTTAGTCTGTTTCTCCAATATCCCAATTGTGTGTTGAAAACTCGTTTGAACTGAAAAATGCTTCTGCAGCCAAAACTGATTTTAGACGAGCTTTGAAAGCCTTTGGCTCCGGGGCACTTTTGATCGAATTTGAAGTCTGTTGACGAACTGAACTCCTGTCTGTGAGGGCAAACGTTCAAGAACCATTGTTCTGTGTATCCCAGTTAAATAAAGATTAGCTAAGGTTCTCTCTGAGAGTAATTTTCTCTAACTTGTTTCCAAAAATATCAGGTTTATTAATGTAAAAACTATTTTGGAATGTGAAAATTAGGCCGCTGTAAACCCTTGCAGGCGCTTGGTTTGAAAGTTATAGGCCGCATCAGTTAAAAGAAGGCCTGTTGTTTAGCCAGTTGTTACGTGCACAGTGTCGTGTGTTCCTCGGGCGGACAAATACAGCCCTTCTCTGAGGTGACTACCGAGGTGGAGCCTTAACTGTGCTGCATTTTCAGATTCATAACATTAAATAATTATACTTTAATCACACCTGGGTTGTAAAATTAAGGATTTTAAACACATTTAATCTTTATTTTAAAGCAAAAGTAAAATACAAGTCCTGTCAGTGTCATTTCGATATCTCTTAAACAGTATTTACTTTGTTCTGTTGGACATTGAATTGTAAACAAAACAGATGTGTTATCTAAGACAAACATTTCTACTGAGAGATGTATCACAGCTTTGCTTTGCTTTATACAAGTGTTTTCATCCAACAATTTCATCCAACATTTTTTTTTGTAATGAATAATGTTTTATTGTATTAATCTCATTATATATTATTTTGACTTTGACCGTGGCTCTCAGGGTACAAATATTTGTTATATCAAAGGGTTTTAAAGTATTTCGCAATGAAATTCATTAACATTGTTTGCAACTTTTACTCTATGGAATAAGCAGAGTCCAGAGTTGGACCTGCCGCAGCTATATCCGTCTCTAGAGGTTGTATTTAAGAAGGGAAGAGATTTGTATACTAAGAAGGGAAGAGGGATACTGGCTGCAAGAAATTATGAAAGGGAGGCCTGAAGGTAGAAGACCCAGGGGAAGACCAAGACAGAGATGGTGGAATGAAGTTTTGAAAGACATGAGGAGGCTTGGAGCTACTGAGGAAGACGCTGAAGACCGGTCCAGTTGGAGGGGATACGTTGGCGCGACTAAATACCAACTTGGATATAAATGGCCCTGGGAGTAAGAGTAAGAGGTTGTATTTTCCGGGGGCAGACCCCCTTTTTCGAAACTCCCGGGCAGGGCCTCTCCATCGGGTTCACAGTTAGTCAGTGTAGAATGTAAGTGGTACACTGAGACTCCACTTCCGAGAAGTGACCAGTGAATGAGTGTGATTGGGCAAATTATACAATAACCGAGATGAAAGATGAGAGTGGTGATTGTGGGGAAACCCGGTGTTTAAAGTGCGACAACCTGCTACATCTACACAGGTATTGGTGGGTAGAAACATCAGTGATGAAATTGACACTGATTAACTTAACGGTTGCTGACGATAGTTGATTGCTTGTGTACTGGACACGGGACAAGCTTCTGGTATGAGAGTGAACGTTGCTAGCTCTGGCATCATGAAACTTTAACATATTGCAATTGAAACTGGCCCATGTAATGCACAGTCTTTTTTATCCAAAATTTTAAAACCTGTCACGTTAGTAAATCCTTTTATTTGTTATTAAAAAATCTTGACATTTCTGTAGTGTTTTGAGAAAGCATTCGCGACACCATTGTTAAGTTCTCCTTGATGGAAAATGTCACCAACGTTTGGTTTCGTTATACACACTTCAGTTGAAGCATTTCCATCTTTGTTCTCAGTCCAGCAAAGCAGTTTGAATTTTCAATGTTTGTTTTTCCAATTGATATTTAAATATTAACTTTTTTAAAATAATGCTATTATGAAGCCTAATTCCATCGTTATAATTTTATGATGTAGAGATATTTTCTCTTATGGAATAAAAGACAGTTTTCAGTTTCTATCCCATTGTAATATGACCCAGTCACAATCTCGTAGAAATGAAAAACTACAATGTATCCAAACAATCATTGAAATCATAATCTACTTATTTCTATCCTGATTTTTTAATTTTCAATCAATTTATTGTGAAAGCAATTGGTTAAATGTAAAAGAGTTACCTTGGTTGTGGTGCCTGTAGATCATACGGTGCAGGTTGCGCAGCGTAAGATCTTCAGGCACCACAACCAAGGTAACCATGGTCCTGCAACTGGGAAAACAGAAATGTATTAAATGTAAAAGTTGTGAGTATCAGTTTGGAGAATACATTGTAAAGCGGAGGGTGTTGTTGTGGGATAAGATAGTGGAAGTGATGAGTTGAAGTAGTTCCGCATGGTTATGTGAAGTGTGTTTGCGTCACAAGTTTAATCTCGTCAAGTAAACAGGTACATCCGCATCTTTATACTGTACTGTACTGTACTTGCTTCAAGCCTATCCAACCTTGCAAAATGTCTGAGAGTCACAATGTTTGGTGTGTTGTTAGGATTTCCTGGCGGTAAATTTCAAATTTGAAAGTCCTGTGCTCGCTGCTGCAAAAGGTCTAAAAAGAGCTAAAACCTGCAGTTTTTTAGTTTTCTATGTGTATTCTTCCCAGATATGCCGACAGACTTCACAGTAAGCAAGTCTGCAAGAAATATATTTTTCTTAAAGCACATGTAAAGGGAATGACAGACCTGACCTATTACCTTAATACAATACATTCAAGAGAATTTATGCATTGTGTATAGTTATTAACATCGACGCGCAGCCACAAGCGCTGTAAATAATGTGAACTTTGGAGTGGTACATTAGTACGCATAAAGTTTTGCCATTTAACTCAGGAGGTGTTGAGAAGCTCAAATATGCAAAACTGTTTTAGACGTTTCTTCCTCTTTGAATAGATATAAATAGCTCTATTTTCTAAGGAAATTTGCTAAAACAGCTGCTGACTGGTGAGAGATGAACATGTGCGTAACGTGAGGACCACAGGCAGCAGTAGAGGAGAGGAGACAGAGGTAGAGGTGAGGGATGTTTACTCGTAGATTGAGACTCTCTCTCTCTTGTCACTTGTTTGTGAGTTGCTGCTGCGGGTAGCTCAGGGCTGAATACAGCTGACACTCACCTCGTCAACTGTTAACTGTCTCTTGTACTGTACAACTAACATGTACGTTCTACATCCTAACTATAATATAGTTCTTCCGGTTCAACAATTTGGCCAATCTGTGACTGAAAATGGTACTCCACAGTAAGGCAGAAATATTTCAACCTAATTATGAAGTTTGGACGCGGTTTGATCCGGAAGAACTAGATTATAGTTGTGACACCGGTCGCGAAAGCATAAGAGTTAAATTCTACATCATCACATGATCTGCTGAATCTCCACGCCATCTTGTGCAAAGTCAACACACAGTCACTTGGCCCTCTATGCAAACAGACTCTGGATAACTAAGAAGCTAGCTACTGTGTGTAGTTATTGGAACCACCTTCTGTAGATGTGCCTCAGGTTCAGGTTCTCTAGATGAACTCCTAAACTTGAAGTCAGACTCCCACTCAGGTTGGATTTTGAAAGAATTGCTAAAGAATATTGATATTTTCTATGAAAGAGTAAGAGAACTACAACAACCAATGAACTAATCAGGGATTATACTGATAGTGAGTTTTCGTCATACTGTTCAGAAACATATGACTTTCAATACTGAATAATAATAATAATGGCGTCAACTAAATAACAGTGACTTTCAATACTTTTAGCAAAAGCCAATTTTTACCAAACTGTTCTTTTCCGGTCAGTTGTGAAGTTACAAACGTGACACAACAGCTAACTTTCTTTGTTGACAAATCATTGGTCAACCTTATATTGGTTTTACATTTTTGCTTTTATATGCTGCAGCATTAATGGCTTTATGGTTCTATTAAAATAGAAGCACTTTTCCTATTTTGGTATGTTAATCCACTTAAAACTGCAAAATTTCTTTGTTAAATTCCCTATCCCGGATAGATGCTGCTTGGGCTTTTATTAAGTAACGATAGACAAGTACTAATACATGCATTTTGCTTGACAATCAATCAACAGTGTGATTAGCTGAAAACAACTTGGGTAAGTAGTTATTGATTAAAATGAGCAAATTTCAACAAAAAAGGATTTTTATGTTTAATATTACTTTATCTTCTTGTATGAAAATGTAAACTTTAAGGAGTAGAAAGTAAAAAACTACTTTCTTCCAACTTCTTATCAACAGTCGAAGTGATTAAGGACAAGTAATGTTTACGTCATCTCATTTCGAAAGAAGAGTCCACATTAAATGTATCCGATATCACTAAAATGCACAACTTTGCTGATTTCCGCTTTTTTCGTTGAATCTGCACAGTAACAATACTGAGTGAATAGCATTCTCTGATTAGATAACAGTTCACAATCTGAACTCACTGTAGGCTACAAATCAACATGTTTATCTATCCATAAAACACAACACTCTCTCTCTCTCTCTCTCTTCACATCTTATATAAAGCCTACAGACCTGTTGTTTAATTATGTAACATCATCTAGCCATAAGCCAGTTCCGTGGCTAGAAGTTATTTCTAGCGAAACATACAAAAGTCAAACTATATCAACTTCTTCACAACAGCCACATCTTTACAAACAATCATTAATAATGATTGGAGAAAAACAGTTAGATGAAGTTGATTTTACAACATTTCTTGAGTTATATATTGATTTGGTAGTGGATTTAGAAATCTCATATAAAATTTATCTCCAAAAGATTCGTCCAAATTACCTTTTACAATATTAGTTTTCACTGATATCTTGGTCTGGCTGATTAGGGTTGGTTAGATTGTTTCAACTGTGATTTTCATAGATATTTTAGAACCAAATTAAGCTTAAAAATTATTGGTATAATAAGGCTAGTGGCTCATATATTTCATATATTTTCTTGTTATTTATTGATCTTAATGTATAAAAACGCTAAATAGCTAATTAATACTAAATAAATTTGAAGACAAAAATATTTGGACCGAACCAGGATTTGAATCCGGGTATCCCGCTTGCTGGGCGGTTATGCCAAACCACTACACCATCCGGCCCAACTATTTCTGCCTTCAAATAAGTACTTAAATCTGAATGTTTATCCAAAACATGTGACTGTCAAATAGTGGCTTTAAATCAACGAGCTGGAAATATTACAAAGAGAATTTAAATACTGTGTCAAATGACTTATTATGGATCTTAATGTGTAAAAACGCTAAATAGCTAATTAATACTAAATAAATTTGAAGACAATTGTTATTTATTGTTAATGTTCCAACACAATTTTATATTGTTCGGAAATAAAGATTATTATTAAAGATTATTATTTGTACAAATGTCAGGTGCCATAAATGTGTATTTCAAGTTTAATCAAATCCGATCATAAGATCAGTTTATAGCGTAATACCCAATTTTAAGGGGAAACACCCCCCCCCCAAAGGTCACTTTCTGTGTAAATTATACCCGTTAAAGGAATTTAGCCAGGATTGACGGTAGCACTTGTGGCTACGTGTTGGCTGTGTTTTTTCTTACGGAAACAAATATTTATTGTTTGTGTATATTTGCCCCTAATCTAAATGACACTGAAGCGGAAGCATGAAGGAAGTGAAGTGTTGAAGTGTTTGGTTGATCAGTGCACCTGTCACTAGGGTGCAAGTGTGTGACCTTGTGCTTGTACTTGTACTTGTGCTTGTGCTACGTCGACCCGGATAACTGTCATTGCTCTTACTCGACTCATTCACTCAGTTCATTCTCTGACCCGATATTGAATCCGTTGCTCGCTGGTGTTAAGAATAAGAGAGGTTTTCTTGATTTACTTTACCTTTTTCTCAAAGCGTTTAGTGCTATTCGTCGTACTTCACAACCCGACCTAACGTTCTAAGCATATTTTATGTGATTTTGGAATTACATTACAATCATTTAAAATTGCCCCTGAATGAGGTGGACGAATGTAACAATCAGGCCTCAGAAGTTTTTCATGGACGGTTTTTCATATCTGATCTCAAAAGGCTGTAGAAAGAAATAAGTCTTATTTACTATTTAGTTTAGAAACAAATTTAAAGTCAACAAAATCAATATGTAAAATTTTAATGTGTTTCACTTTTAGACTAGCAAAGCTGTCATCATCAGATAACCTCAACAATTTCAATATTGTCAGCTTTGTTAGTCGAAAGGCATTTTGTTCAATTTCAATTTGTTTCTATGATGTTAGAACTTAACTTTCAAGAACACTGCTTAGTTGCATTTGTCGATTGTACTTATTCTTCTCTGTAGCTTATTTAGTTGCTTCTTGACTTTTGGTCCAACAGATAACAAATTCTACCTAAGAGAACAAACTCAATGTAAGTTTGTGTCACCTTTAAATTTTACTATACTATACAATGAACAACTTATCTGTTCCTGACTCATAAATATCAAACCTATCAATGTTATCTTAAACCTGAGCACTTCAACCATAGCAGATCCGTGACGGGGCGGTATCACACGCTACTCTGCTGGCACAGGTTCGATCCCCGCAGTCACCAGTTACATCTTGCAAAGTGACGCTAGGTAAAGGTTGAGGTTGAGTGGTAGAGAGGACTTTAAAGTCCTTTCTTTGCCTCGACAAACTTTAACTTGTTTTCAAGTTTTTGTTATATTGATTTTAAGCCATGGAACACAGGTTTTGAATTAAATATATATTTTGCCTTATACGTATGTCTGGAAATGCTATATTTCGAATGGATGGTGTGTTGTTGCAGTGAAACGAGAGCAGATTCCCATAGATCCTTGCGAGAACTCCAACGACTCGGGACTTGGCTTCGACCATCACATCGACTACCACAGTCACACCGGCCTCGCACCTCCTCCCCACCCCCTCACACTCACCACACTACGCTTCTCTGACAAAGAGGTGAGTAGTCACTAGTCACAGGTCTGACCAAGACACTTTAAAGAACATTTCATTTGAAAGTTACTGAGGATTTGAATGACGTTCCTCGGAGGTTTCAGCAGAAAAAGTAGACACCAGAAAATTCTCACTGGTAGCCAAGGTATGACCACCAAGGCTTTGAATAAAAAGTTTAGTGTTTAAAGAATCCCTACCACCAGTATTGACAATAGGTCCACATTTGTTTTACTAAGCCTTCAATACAAATCTTAGATAAAGGAGAATTAAAAAAAAGTAGTCATAAAGACCCTGTCCATTTGATCCAGTCAAAACTGTTTAAAAACGGTTTCCTCCAAGCAAAGTTTTCACAGTCAGCATTAAACAATAACTTAATCAGTATTTAAATGTTTAAACACTTGTAAGTGCTTTGACAATTTTTATTTTAATTTTTACAATTATTTAAGTGATTTTATGTAACATGATAATATTCTTATGATCTCTATATGTTTGTTGTCATACTATTAAATATAATGACCATTGCTAACATTCATGGAAATAAATATCCAACCTGTGACTTAATAAATTGTGTAATCAGTAATCACATTCATAACCTATAAAACAAGTCATCAAACTAATGACCCAGTTTAATCACGGTTAAAACCACATAATATCAGAATCACAATCAAAACACAGATGCAGCCTTGACAGTGGTAGTAAACAAGTGTACATTGAGTCGAGTTGAAAGTGTTGAGGCGGCGGTCGGTAGGGAATTCAGTGCCAAGGTCGAACGGACCTAACCTAGGCCAAGTTGTTGGAAATAGCACTTCTCCCCTCTCCCCTCACCCCTCCCGTGCAAACCACAACAGATGCACTCACTTACCGAGTGAATGACAGTTGCATTTCCTAAAGTTGAGTCACGTCGCGAGTGTGTAAGTATCAGCTGTTCTATCAAAGGTGGTGTCGTGGATTTCACTGGCTGTTGCGATAGGTTTTCGACAAGAGGTAAATACTTTGGTAGTGTAAGTTACTGTGGTAATGTAGCATTGTACGGGACAATGTTTTGTGTAGGCTTGTTGAATACCAATTTGTTAAACATGATACTTAGCTCTTACTATCTGATTAAGAGCCAACCTATAAAGGAACGCTGTACTTTAATACATTACCAGGGTACCTAAAATAAGATAGTCAAGGAAAAAACTCAAAAAGAACTTGCAAATAGCTAGTAGATCCTCTGTTATTTTCTGAAAAGTAGTTTTTAATGTCAAAGACTTTCTAATTCTATTTTTAATGTACTTTCTATTTTTGATGCCATTACCATACACTACGTTTGTGTAAATAAAGAATCTTTTGTCTTTCTCAACCTTATACAGGCTAATCATGCGTACAATTAGTATACCTTTGGGATAGAGTGGTGTTCTTTGATAGTAAATTCAGGTTTTTTCAAGCATTTGCAAGCCATTTGCAAAATAGGTGTATCCTGAATGTTGTTTGTGTTCATTTTTCCTACGATAATGTGCTAATGTTATGCAACATTTTATAATTTAGCTTATAAATTGTTCTGTTGAGATAAAAGCCATTCAATAAAACAAAACCATTAAACAGTGTGGAATAAAATGACCCTAAAGCTGTATCTTGAAATTTACAACCAAAATTACGATTACAAATTTTGAAAAATAGCGGTTTACTGTTTTTTGAGTGACCTCTACATTAAAGTTTTGCCGGCCTAGAATCGTTTACAGTGTTTCTGAACATTGTATGGATAAAGTGCTTGGGTTGTGTGTTACAGACAGTCTGGCCGACGGACGAGCCGCCAGAAGTGAAGAGACGAAGGCTGGAGATCAAACTGGAATCTGATGACGCCAACGACAACTTCACCTTCCCGGAGACAGTCAGGCAGCAACCACCCCCTCCGCCACGGCCTGTCTGGTTAGTCTGAGTTAGGATAGTTGCAACCACACAGCCAAGGGTGCTCATTGGGTAGCTTCCAAGGTGGGGGCTGACATGTCTGGGGATATGGAATACCACCTGGGAAGAAAGAGGGGGTCTGGGGCTCTCCCCCAGAAAAAAATGAAAAAGTATAACACATTTTGTGCGTTCTGGAAGATAAATTTACCATATTTGAAGACTACAATTTTCTATCGTAACTTTTTAGAATTTGCTTGAAAATAAGGTTAATCATTCAATATGACACTTTTTCTTGTCATGATACTCTCTCGTCTTGATCTTAAAACTATAACATTAACTACAAGTTTTGAATACAAAATTCCAAAGACTTTTGAATCACTCTGTATAGCACAGTGGTACTGCCACTTGCACTCAATCACCTTCCATCCGAACAAGAGTGCACAAGAATGCATTGAATTGAAATTCAGATAAAAAATAAATAAAATTATGAATACATTGTTCTGAGATATATATATTTTTAAACTTAGCTTTATCATCAACATAAAAAATTATTTTTCCCAAAATCTAGGGGAGGGGCCTTTGCCCCACTCTGTCTGGTGAACCTGTATCGCTGAAATAAAAATGCATAAAGCAATTATCACTGAAGTAAAACGAACTCAAAGTTTTACAAAACCGCCTTTCCAATATATAACAGCAATTTGAAACGTATCACGGTCGAATGAAACTTCATTTGGTAGTTATTGCAGGAGAGAAATAACACGTAGAAGAGGCCACCGAAGAAACTTCAACTCTGGAAACAAGAGATGGGAGTAACTAAGACTATTGCTTATGGTGTGTAACTGTAACAGTGTGGCTGTGAGAGGGAGGAGTCGGGGGCTGCCGATGACACTGAGTTCTCAGCTGACAGCCACGTCGAGTGACGGCCGCACACAGTTGATCATAGCGTGTCAGCCGGAGCAGCAACACAGAGCACGCTATCAGACCGAGGGCAGTCGAGGAGCTGTCAAGGATCGCACCGGCAACGGCTTCCCTGTTGTCAAAGTGAGTGGACACTGCTAACTGAGTCTTTAGCAGTCTAATCTATTTTCAAAATATAATTTCTGTTTAATTTACCTGTTTGTACTAAACAGACTCATATACACTCATATACTAAAAACGTTTAAAAAAACATACACAGACTAAAAAGAAATATGGAAAAATGACTACTTAAAATCAAATGATTAAAGAACGATGTGTTGCTCGATCTATATTAGTTATTAGAAATACTCTTAACAAAAGCCGCACTAATAGGATTTTTGATTGTGTTAGTTAGCTTTTTACATCTGTCTGTTTTTCATTTTATAGTCTATATCGATTCTTGGTAACAGAAGGTTAAAGGAAGTTTTCCAAGTTGCTACTTGCATACTTTAAAGAACATAAAACCTTCTAACTTATCTACTTACATCCTCTCCTATATTTTCATTTCTTCTAGTTTCCTTATCCTCATTACAATCCTATCGCTAAAAGCTCTTGTTCATGTTGAACGTGTGACCTGTATGCTAATGTGTTTTGCTCTATATTAGACTTGTCAGCGAGGGACTGGCAGAATCAGGTCACTCTAGACAAACAATCACCAGTAACGGAATTGAGTACAGCTTTCAAATATGTTTTTAACTACTGTACTCAATTATTATATGTTGTGAAATATTATATCCATCCAAACATTTTAATATTGTCGTTGTTCATGTTTATTGTGCATTCATAATGGTTTACTAATAAATTTTCAATATTTTGCTCATAGAAGTTTTAACTACAACTTAAAAAATAAGTTGAACTGAGGTTTAACTCTTACGCTATCGCGGCTATTGTGTCACAACTATAATCTAGTTCTTCCGGTTCACAACTTGTCAAAACATCATTATTATTTCCTTTTAATATTTCGATCTCGCTGAGGAGTACCATTTTCAGTCACTGGCTGGCTGAAACTCAGATACTTGCTGTCTGCTATCCGATTGGTCACAGGGCTGCCAACCGTCCATTGAAGCAAGGATGCCAACTGCCAATGTTCTCATTGGCTGTGACGCTATAGAAAAGCTGGCAGCCAGTCATGAAGAAGTCTTTCTGATGGTGTCACATTGGTTGGTAGCCCTGTGACCAATGGGATAGCAGACGGCAAGTATCTCAGTTTCAGCCAATCAGTGACTGAATGGTACCAAAGTCAGACCAAAATATTTAAAGCAAATTATAATGATGTTTTGACGCCTTGTGAACTGGAAGAAATAATTACAGTTATTTTTGAGGTTTTATAACCTTTAAGTAGCAATTAGATTGTTCTTTATTTGAATTATAGTCCTCGTACGTTTAATTTTTTGCAAACAGTTTTCATCTATTCTTGTATTTAAGGAGTCTGATCTGAGGCAGATAATTGTCCCATAACGGTTTTAATTGTGTAAGCCTCCAAATACAAGAACTTTGTGAATGAAAAACACACAATAAATTACACATTGTTATGGGATAGTTTGATTATTTCATCCTTGTTAATGAAAGCATATTGTACTTTTAACCACATTAATTTTAATTTTCAAATAAATGGTCAAATTAATTTTAGTTCTCTGTTATTACCAGGTTTTCGAAGTGTGTAATATTTATTGTGTATATTTTATTTAACTCGTATACAAATTCGATCTATTTTTATATGTATCATGTATACTGAATAGTGTTCCTTCGTGTGTTTGTTGAATTTTAATTTTTCCATTAATTTTATTTATTTGTACCTGCAGGCTTATTTATTTTTTATGATGCTGACGCAGAACATGTTGTTTTGAAAATGAAAATTAATGTGTATAAAAGTACATTATGTTTTTATTAATAACTAATGAATACCACCAAGTCGTTGGAAGTTACATGAATAGTAGTTTCCTGCCTACTGTCTGCAACACACTGAACTGTTACAGCTGGTGGGGTATGACAGGCCGGCAGTGCTGCAAGTGTTTATAGGCACAGACCAAGGCAGAGTTGCTCCTCACATGTTCTACCAAGCCTGCCGAGTGTCTGGCAAGAACTCCACACCCTGCGCCGAGAAGAAGCTGGACGGCACCATCGTCATCGAGGTGGACATGGAACCCGCCAAGGACATGGTCGTCACGTCAGTTACCCAGTACCCACCTCCGTGCTGCTATGACTGAGGTTAAAATATTATCACGGAAGTTTTTCACTGTTTTAGAGTGGACAAAAAGTACCGAACGGTTCTGGAATCTTACCCCATCTTCAGGTGAAAAGTAATCTAAAACATAACACATAACATTATTAAAAGAGCTAGCCTAAAAGTAATCAACGCAAGCTCACCAGCCACCCCCACCAAAATACCTAACGTTTTCCTTTCTTTTCCTCCGTTAAAATTTTTAATTTTATAACAGCTAGTCTAGAAAACAATACAACATGTACAAAACATTGCAAAATCAAAAAACAAATAAACCACTTGGCTGGCTCAGAGCATTGGACAACCAATCACAGCCGCGAATCAGACTGACCAACTGTATCAGAGAACACACAAAAATAACCAATTTATGGACATTTAATGGAAGAGGAGTTCTTTAGAGTTTTGATTAATGAACAAGGGTTTTCTAAACAAGGTGTTAAAATGATGTACAAAACTGTAGAAAAACAAAACATTAAATAGGCCTAACTGTAATAATTCCATTGAACATAATTAACTGACACATGACGTAAGCTGATAAGCTGATGTGTGTTCAGGTGTGACTGTGTGGGTATCCTGAAGGAGCGCAATGTTGACGTGGAGCACAGGTTCCCGGAGGAGAGTTCCGGACGCAGCAAGAAGAAGTCCACTCGATGTCGGATGGTGTTCCGGACCACGATACTGCTTCCGGACGGCAGTCAAGAGACACTACAAGCCACATCTCAACCGATAGTGTGCAGTCAGTATCTTACACAGCACTAACAGCATGTTACAGTCAGCTGAGATAGTAGACAATTATGCTACCAAAGAGTAAGGAATAGTAAGGAGAGCAGGGTCATCTGTTTAAAGTAGAAACACGCGAGAACACGGACTGTCAAATTCTCAGCCCTACTAGGCAGTGAGAGAATTTGCATATTTGACAACAATTTGCAAATTTGAGACAGTTTCAGCCAATCAGTGACTGAAGATGGTACTCCACAGCGAGGCCGAAATATCTCAACCTAATTAAGAAGATTGGATGCGGTGTGAACCGGAAGAACTAGATTATAGTTGAGCCTGCCCTCTATTCCATTCCTTTTGATAGCATATCCTGGCCTAGAGCCCTATGACCTAAATTTAACATAGTAGAAAGTTACTAAGTTGCAATGTAATTTTTTCAAGTAGCTAAAATTTGCTTTTAAAAGAACAAAAATAACTGACGGTTAGTTAATTGTTAGAACTCTACCACTAGTTAGGTCTCAAAAATCTTCTTTTAACATTTTTTTCTACCAGTGAAAAAGTGTTTACTATATTATTTGAATAAATTTAGTGAGGAATAAACCGTTAATACATTATGGTACCAGAAACAAGAAAGGCCTTATTATTTGACACATGCTATTTAATTGTGTGATCTGGAAAGTCCGAATTTTTCCAAACACTTTTTTCACATAAAATACAAAAAGCATTCCAATTCTGTTAAAAGGAATATGTAGTATTTGGTCAAAAGTTAAAAGAAGGTTCAATCTCAGTAGTACCTCATTTGTAATCAACAATAATTACTTGAGAGTCCTACGACAGAACGCTTGAGACCAAATTTTAAATTGACAAAGTGTTGCCACTTGCCTTGTAGCGCAACCGCCCGGGGTGCCGGAGATCTGCAAGAAGTCACTGTCGTCGTGCGGCGCTCGCGGCGGTCTCGAGCTGTTCATCCTCGGCAAGAACTTCCTCAAGGACACCAAGGTGGTGTTCCAGGAGGGCGAGTGGGTGCAGAAGGTGCAGCCCGACAAGGAGTTTCTGCAACAGGTTGGAGTTTCTACATATTCTGCTATGTAGCATTTGAAAAATAAATAAATAAAAATACACAGTTGCATACATGTTAAACAAGTAAAATAGGTGGTTTTCTACCTTTATTTTTAATAGCTTGTTACTTGAGGTTTTTTTAACTGTTGATTTCAGAACAGCCTGAATAAAATCATGCTTATGGAAATTTATTTGTAATCTACAATATGCAATTCTTATTCACTTTATTTTACTATTATAGTAAAACCTAGCTTATCTAGTGACCACTGAGTCCAGACCCATTCTGGGTAATCCAGGTAATTTAGAGAAAACAGGGAATAAATCAATAAATAAAAAATAGACCTTAGAACTTCGACTTGTCACATACTACTGCATACTGAATTTCTCTTATTACCCAAGAGTTAAATCTATCTTTCGATAAATCTACTAATACCCGAGAGTGCCTATCTATTCTCTCAATGGGCTAAACTCGGAGACACTATTTTAGTTCCAGTCGCCATTGTGTCGAATTGGCCATTTTAAATTGACGCAATCCATCTGGAATACCAGTCAATGATGAAGAAATCAAGTAAGTACAGTAGGACGTCGATAATCCGAACTAATTGGAACCAGGGGTGGTTCGGATTTTCAAATTGTTCGGATTTTCAAACAAAAGGCAAAAAAAGACATGTGTGCTTTAATGTTGTTATTTTATTCTATTTAAATAGGTTGACTGAAAATACATGATCTATAGAACATCTTAAATTTATTTTGAATTGTAAGGCAAACATGTTTCCTTTTCCATTTCGTTGACGTTGCCACTGGGAGAAAGTCTCACACCATCTGTGATAACAATGCCGAAACAATAAAAATGCACTAAACTGAACACCGTACTAAGCGAAGAACGACGCCACTGTTTGTTATGGCAGGGTACAGACTAGTGTGTTGCTAGTGGAAAGGGAGGACAGATGTGAGGGTAGGGGTGAGCTGAAAATAGCTTTTGAGGGCTTCCCAATACACCAATACACTGCGTGAGTCAACCGCACGCATATCGCGACACCTGTGGACTGTTATGGTGACTCACCACCGCGCTGTTTAAAACTTATTGTTGCATATGGAGCGCCCAGTTCCAAACACAATTATATTTTAATCTCGTTGCAAAAATATTGTTCTGGTGTCCATCCTTAGTGATATTTAAATCGTATTTGACAAAAAATATTTGTTGCGTTTTCTTCCCGGAAAGGCGTTTGGACTTTGACGTTCTCGGATAGTTGACGTTCGGATTATCAACTTCCTACTGTAAGTATCAAGAGTCATCCGAGAAACCATTGACATAATTTAAAAATGATAAATAACTTAAACAAAGAAGACAGCACAAAACTGTCATGAAGCTGAAGAATTCTTTTCAATAATGTCATAGCCAATGAGAACATCCCTGCTCCAATAGATGGTCGGCAGCTTTGTGACCAATAGGATAGCAGACAGCAAGTAACTCAGCTTCAACCAATCAGTAACTGAAGATGGTACTCCACAGCGATACCGAAATATTTCAAGCAAATTATTATGATGTTTTGACGTGTGAATGTAGATTATAGTTGTGTGTGTTGCATGTTTCAGTCACATCTAGTGTGTGTAGTGCCAGCGTACGAGCAGACAGACATTGCAGAGCCGGTGGCAGTGAGGCTGGTGGTGGAGTCGAGTGGGAAGGCTAGCGAGCCTCACACATTCACATACTTGCCCTCACTCCCAGGTGACAACTCTGAACACAACAGTCCAGGTATGTGCCCCGTCCACGCCACGTCACCTCACGCCAGTCACCACACACTCATCTCCTCCTCCCTCGGCTGTGCGTAAGCAGACATAATGTGACCTCAATTTATAAAAAAAAAATAGTCTTTTTATTTCAATTCTTGGTAAATGTAGGACTTAAGCTTTTTCGAAAGTATGCTTCAGCCGTTATTGTTAAACATCAAGCTTGGTCCTCCCATGAAACTCCTAGAACGTTAGCCACAATCAGAACATGGTTTCAAACTGCGGTAAGATTTTCCGTCAAAGCTATAATTAACGAATTATTTTAGTATTCTATAAAAAAAATTAGAAAGCAGAGCAGCTCACCTTGATAAAGTAGAAACAAAAGAACACAAACGGTCAAAGTGAAAATATCTTCAATTGTTATAATCAAGATAAGTACAGTGTCACAAGAATAAATGTCTTGACAGCTAAAAAAATGTGTTGGAATGTTAGTAAAGGTTTTTTAAAAAAAGTTTGTTCTGTTTAAGGAGGTGAAGTAAGGACTACAAAGTCCTCTCTACCACTTAACCTCAACCTTTAGGACCGTATAGTCACATTACAAATTGTAAGTGGTGACTGCTGGGAACGAACCCGCACCACCGGAGTGATGAGCTCGAGTTCTGTGATACCAATCCGCCACGGATCCTCTCCTGGAAGTCCGTGTTCTCTTATGTGTTTCTACTTTATTCAGGGGAGCCTGCTCTCCTTTCTATTCCTGTTTGATAACATATCCTGCCCTAAAGCCCTATTTTCTAAATCTAAATTAATTTGATCATAAAACTATTGGTATCTATCAGTTAAATTATCTTGCTTCATATTCAATTGTTTGCTTTCTTGTACTAATCCCAAAAATTGAAATTATATTTAGAGTTGCACATTAAACAAAGTTACAACAAATGTCTAAAAACTCCTAAATGCAAACAATTAAGGATTTTTCTTTATAAATATTTGCAGACATAGTGTGGTAAAATGGTGCAATGGAAGTTGAGGGATCTAGTCTCATCAAGTTCATGTCCCAGTTCGGTCAGCAATTTTCATCTTTTATAAGTTCAATATATTTTCTACTATTTATTTAGTAATTAACTCTAGAAATAGGCGTTGAAGTTTTAGTCAGTCACCATGAACGGTTAACAGTTTCCATCGCCAAGATTTGTTTCATCGTCTACGTATGAACTATAAAGTGGAGGAGGAATGAGTGTTCTTGGAACGGAGGAAAGTTGCAGGAGTGTCTCCTCCGTGGCAATCATTCTCCGGGTGGTGTGGTTTTGCATGATTGGAAGAGCAAATGGAGTGTGAAAGTTGCACGTACTGTTATTATTTGATTTTGTGTTTCTCAGTCACTCTGGATTTTAATTTTAGTTATTCAAACTTTACCAATAACACTTAAAATTTACATTATTTTTTCTCAGAAATATTTTTAATGAACACATTTTATAATTTTCTAAATGTTTACGTTGTCATTAAAATTTACAAACACAAAGTCAATGTAGATTAAGGAGAGGTTTCATTCATCTAACCATTTTCTTAAAGAAAAATAAAAGCTCATTTTCATTTGCTCCATTACTAATCCTTATATTTATCTAGTGAAAGAATTTGCATAAAATCTGCAAAGTTGAAGTTGATCCCGAAGTTGAAATGTTTATTTGGATGTTGCCTCTGATGGCAAATGACACATGTATGTGTTGGTTGTCTGTGAGTGAGTGTGAAGGAATGTTTGAAGTTGTCTGGTGTGTTATTTGCCATCTGTTACTTATATGTTTACCGATGCCACTTTTCTGTTCAGTCTTAAAACACTAACTTGGGGATTTTGCAGTTTAAAAGTAACAATGTGGCTCGAAGAATTACATTATTTTGCAAAACAGGACAGTCAAATGTTGATTTTTGTAAATGTAAAGTGGGGATTTGTGGGTTTTACTGTTTCTGGTCCGGTTGTCATTGTTGTTTCTCAACTTGTGTCTGCTTGCTCGATTGTTTTGCAGCCGCAGGTTTTCAGGTAGACAGGTGAACCGGTTGCCGACTCAAGACGCCACCGGAATCTACTCGTCTCCGCGATAAAGTTGCAGGTTGTTCCCCTCGGTGATTAGATTTAAGTAATTCATATCATTCATCGCACTCGTCAATAGTTATCTCTATGCCAGTTCAACACCAAACACAACATAGATATTGTTTAAACCAACTTAAATTAGGGATGGTTGTAAATCATGTTCCATGTCTTTTATCTTTATTTATCGTTGAGTCTGTGGGTGGACACTGGACACTCAAGGGAGTAATAGCGATGCTCTTCTGAATACAATGCGACATAAGGAAAGAATGATGTGGTTTTGTTTAATGTGCAAAGGTTGGTTACCAGCTGGAGATCTTAGGGATGCCAGGACTTGCCTGTAAATCCTTCTTTTGTAACCATTCACTATGACGGTGTTGGCATCCACTAAGAACGCTTTTTGACTTCTGATAATGTTACCTCGAAATCTCTAGAATAAGTTATACAGTAGACCTCCCGTTCAACCACCTCGGGACCGACCATCGGCCGAACCAAAAAATGGCCTGACTCTCCGAAAATTCAAGACAATGACCTTTGGAGGCTCTTTAGAGGTCCAGTACTGACGTAGTTTAGAGTTTAGCTTTAGGCCTATGTTAAGTGAATTAATATGGACAAAAACACAAATATCCTTAGCACTTGGGACTTATTTCAAAAGAAACCGCTCAAAAACTTGTTAATGTAGTCTATATTTAGGCTTCTAGTAGTCGGCCGGACCATCCAATGGCCAAACCAAAGGAGGAGAGGTTGATGGGATGTTGAGCTTGAGCCATGCGTGGCTTCCCCTAACATGTAACTAGAGCAACATCCGGGGGGTAAGAAAGGGCTGAGGGGGAGAAGCTAATTTTTTTGTAGGAGATAAATTTTAAACAATTACATCTCGATATTCCTATACCATCCATCTCTAATTTAAGTTGCCGTTTTAATCTGAGATCAAGTCAAATAATTTTTTTTTTTTCTTAAAGTAAATGTGAGTGTTGTTTGGTGCGTGAACTGCAGGCAGAGTTAGTTGACTGTGTGCTCACACATTGTTTTGGTATTTAGGCATAACTAGTTGCCACTAGGTACCAGCTAAACGCTTCTGCTCCCCTGGTACCAAGTAAGTATAAAGTCTCACACATTTCACTCATTCTAAACATCATTTCCAAGCTGACAAAATATAAGCCTTTTATGGTGATTGGCAAAAAATTGACAAATTGGTTTTCTAGTATTTTTGTTTTGAGTACTCGATTGGGTTAAAACTTGATATCCTGTGCTGACCGCACTATGTCATCATTGATTTCTGAGTATTTGAACCTCAAATTTAAAAGGTAATTGGAAGGGAAGTTTTGTGGAAATATAAGGAAAGTGTCTAATTCCTCAGTCAATTTTGGAATTTTATATACCTATTAGAACCATTCTTGATAAATTCTGTTGCATTGAATATTATTGCTGATACAAAAATAACTCAACCTAAGTTCAAACCTCAAATAATTAATGAGTGCTAACTGAATAATGAATAAAGGTAACGAAGGCTTTGGAGTTTTTGATAGCCTGTACAAAACGGATAATTGTTGCACTATCCATAAAGAGGAATGAGTTATAACATTTTTTAAACTTGGTAATCAGAAAATTATTCAAATTTCAAAGTAAATAATTGAGACGTCACTTAACAAGCTATATTCATGATTAAGTGCTACTACAAAAGTGTAAAACTGTTATGCGTCCAATTATTGCTTATTCTACTAAAAAAGGTTTAAAGTGTATACTGTATACCATTTCAATGCTTTCAATTTTCCAGTTCTATTTTAAAGTATTGTTTAGAAAATCTACATTTTTTATTTTATTATTTAAAAAAATTAGAAATAAAAGCAGGCTCATCTGGATGGATAAAGTAGAAACACAAAAGAGAACACAAACTGTCAAATAATAGTTTTATTTTGTTATTAAACCAAAAATAGAAAAGAAAAGAACATTTCCTGCTATTGTGATAAAACTGCCAAAATAAATTGCTTGTAAAATATTTTTCTATCAAGCCATCGTTCAATAGACATATCAAATTTGCCAGTGTCAATTTCAATCCTTTTGGCACTGATCAGGCTTGTAATGTTTTAAATAACACATCCATGTTTCATAATACCATAAATCTTAAAAAACTAACATAGCCTCTTGGAAAAATTATGAAAACAATTTGTCTTTCGTTGTTAACCAAAATGAGCACAGAAGACTTTTTGTAAATGACAATCAATCATAAAATACATTTTTTGGAATTTGAATATTTGGGAAAAAATTAAAAATAAAAGACACCGAGCGAAGAGAAGGGTGGGAGTGTTTTGTAATTCTCTGTTCCAGGAAAGAAGAGTGGTGAAGAAGACAGTCCAGACTAATCTGAAATTTCAGCAATTGTATGCAGCGTTGCGGACATATAATCTGACAGACCACCGGGGGCAGAGGTAGCATGTTTGTGTGTGTGCTTGTGTGCGTAATTCCGGCGTGGAAACCACAGTCAGCCTTTCCTTTTCCTCCGAGCAGGCTATCGCTTTACGTTCAATGTTTCTGCTCAATCATTTGTATCAGTTTTAATTCCAGTCTTTCAGAAAGAAACTGAGCTCTTAACGTTGTGCCCAAGATGCATAGACACTAGAAAAGACTACTTAATAGGTTTTTCACATTTTCCCAATATTTATGAACAAAACGCTTAGGCTCATGACCTTCCATTGGAGCAGGAATACCAACTGTCATGTTCCCATTGGCTGTGACACTATCGAAAAGACCTTTTAGTTCTTTGATAGTGCACAAACTTCACTGCCCATGGATGGTTGGTAGCCCTGTGACCAATAAGATAGCAGACAACAAGTATCTCAGTTTCAGCGAATCAGTGAAGACGGTACTCCACAGCGAGACCAAAATATTTTAAGCTAACTATTATGATGTTTTGACTGGTGTGAACCAGAAGAACTATATTATAGTTTTGTTGTCATTGCATCCACAAACATTTAAAATAGTTTCATTTTTATTGACTCAATTCCAAGGTAATTCGGTATTACCACACATCTCTAAACCCCTAGAAAATATTCAACCAGTTTTCTTATAATAACTGATTTGTAAGCTTCAGTTCTCCTGCTGTTCCTGTTGCTTCCTGTCCAGTATCCAGACTGCATCAACAAGTGTGAGTGGTTACTCTAATCTTAGCTGCAAGCTTCCTTAAACAATAAAATACTCCTCCTTTGTATGAGGACTGATAAAACAACAACTTACTTAAACCCTACCCTTAAGACCTACTTACCATATGCAACCAACACATTTTTCTCTGCCCAAAAATGACAACAGTTAAATATATCTTTATGACTTAAACTGCAGGCGTAATTGAACTGAAACAAACGTTATCTGTTAACTTGATAACGTTTGACTTAAAAAGTAGTTTGTTGTGAGTTCTAACTTCTACCGTAGTAGGGTCAGTGGTTATTATAGAATGATGCTAAGTTTCATATTTTTCTGTCAACTCAAAAGTATAAGAAACGACGAGAGATTTGAAAGGAGTTTTGTGCAGGGTCACTCTCGGAGCGGATGGAATTTGCTTTCTGTAACACGGGGCGATTTACCTAGCGTCTCTTCATATCTCTCTCACGTTGAGCGTGTTTTTACTGTAATGTTTGTTGAAACAGACAATTATCGTCCCTTCTCTGAGTGAAATGTGTTGTTGTATTGTAGGTTCTCCTACCCTGTGTGTGTGTGTCCTGTGTGAATGTGTCACTCAAGGCTGGCTGGGTTTTCACGCAGCGAGAGTTCAGTGTTTGTGCTGTGAAAGTCGAACTCTGCCTTTCGTGGTCACGCCTCCGCAGCCAGCTGTTTTCTAACAAACATATAAAAATTGCAAGTTCCTTAATGATTGACTAATTAAATTTACCAAAACTGTTTACGTTTCTTCGAAATGGTTACGTTTAGGGATGGACAAGGCCCAAAAATCGGGAAATTCTCGACAAAAGTTTTTGGTGGCAGGAGGGATATTTTTGAGGCAAGTGAAATTTTTTGGCGGATATGGAAAATTTCCCGATGTCAAGCAAGAAAAACTTTTCTTGCCTGAAGGGAAAAATCCAACCCTGTCCACTCCAATTTACATTAAAATAGAATTGAAAAATAATACACTACCCTAGCTGGCTGGTTGGCTGTCGCTTTTCTTTCAGATTCTTCGTTCTCGATATTTCTTGCCTCTTTGTGTTGCACTGTGATAACCTTGGCTTCTTTGCTGCAGTGTTGGGCTTGGACGGGAGTGTCACTCACAGAACTCTTGCCACAGGTAAGTTTCTTAAACACTTTCATACCTTTCCTAACACATTCCAACATTAAGGCAACAAATTCTTTTCCAATCAAACTAAATAATGTTTTCATTTCAAAATTTTTATTATTATTGGAATTTTAGAAAATGTTTAATGTAAATAATAGTTTAAAATTAGCTAATAAATGGGGATTAGTTTTATTGCTTAGAATTTCTGGTTTGGCTAAGTTACAATGCAGAAGTTATCATTTCGTTAAATAAACTACTTTCACTTGATTTCATTAGGCTGGTTTTTTCACAATGTCAGTAGTTTGGATTTGTAAGCTTTTAAATTTATCAACAAAGAGGAATAGTTATGATCAGGCAATCAATGTGAGATTACCGTTTCGCTAGTTCCTGCCGACTTATTAAATTATCTCAAAATTATTTATACTAGTTTTTACTGTCTGTAATATTTATAAATGGTTCTTTAGAAAATACTGTGCCAAAACAGTAAGCAATTTAAATAGAATGTGAGAAAACTGTCTCTCGTAATTCTAGAGCTAACTGAGTCGGCCATTTCAACGAGCTTTATACATTATAACTGCACTAAACTTGATTTCAGTAAATGAGTAGTTTATAACTTACGACAACTTATTCCAATCATTTAGTTTTTGGATAAAGAAATTGTTGCCAAGTCCTGAATGGCATGAAGTGTGCATGATTGCTTGTTAAACAATAGTGTTCACTCGTTAGCTGTAAGATAAGGCAGGTTTCATTTAATCAAATGGTAAGATATTTCTAGATTTCCATTTTTCATTCTGCAATTATACGAGGAAAAAAACAAGCCGACAACTATTAGGTGTCTGATGTTCAGTACGTAACGTGAATGCCACAATAGTAATAGTAAAAAGACCCTCAATATTATTGCAGTTGAAAAATGGAAGTTATATAGTATTTAAATAAGTTTAAAACCTTTGTGCAAAATTTCTTCAAGAAGACTTGGCTATGTTTTACAGTTCCAAATGTTGTAAAATTATGAAATCAACACGGAGGTGGCCTACTGAATTTTTTTAAAGTGTGAAATAGGGTCTACCAAAGGAGGCTTCGGGTTGTCCAATTTTTCTGGTTAATAAACTTGACTGAGATATTAACAAAAGGAATATTTGTACCAAATTTCATGAACATCAGACAAAAAAATAAGACCTGTAGAGAGTACACACATATATACATACGTATATGAAGTTATGAAAAAATGCTCAAATGTTCTGGAGGTCAGGATTGGTGCTCATTTCACAGTGCCGAGTCTGGGTCTTACCATGCTAAAGGCATGAATATCTCATTTCTCCAAAGCAAATTCAATAGTAACTTTATTTATAAACCGAGTACTTCACACATAGCTTGTCTTCCCAGACATAAAACTCAAATAGTTTACTAAAATATTGATTTTGTGTATTTGTAAACAAATACGGTTAACTGAAATCCAACTTGTCATTGGTGCCTCTGATTTCATTGTCACTTTTTTCATTGCCAACAAATAAATAAAAACATTTCATAATGAAAATTGACCATTTCAAAAATATAATATCATAATGAAACATTTCATACTGATATTATGAAATTTGTTCAAGTAGAGCAGTGAGTTAACGGCCAGAATTTACTACTGTATATGTACTGTATGTTTCATTAAACTTGATTTTTGTGTTGTTTATTATTAACAATTAGGTTTTAGACATTGTAAAGACATAAACACTAATCTTTGGGTTTTATATTTTGTACAAATTGACTTATATCTTGCAGTGATTTCAGGAATTTTGTTTTATAGTAGGTTTTGTTCTGACCGACAGACAGACAGACTGGATAAAATGTTAATTTATGCAGAAACAAAATCACTTTTGCAAAAAATATGTTAAGTAAAACATACAAAACCTTGAGGACATTTTGCACACACCTTTCCTTTGCAGTTGTGTTGAGCTATCCTTTGGTTTCTGAGCTCTACACACGATGGTTACAATATATCTGAACTTGAACTTATCTGCTAAATTCAAACGAAATATCTATCACTATATTTCACTTAAACATGTAACGTTTCAAGTAGAAACGGATTTAGTTTTTGTACGACATTGTGGTAAGCTTGTCGGAGACAACCATCGTGTCTAGAACTGTTTAATTTCTCCGATCCTGTTTTTAGCGTTCAAGTTCCTGAAAGGAAGTGGTGCCTATATTAGAGGACCTTTGCCACCGAGGAGGCGATTTAGAAATGGTGAACAGATATTTTGATAACTAGTAAATGTACGACATGAGAGTTATGTGGATGGGAGACAGTAAACACGTAAATATTGTGTGTTCATTATTTGTGTAAGGCCAAAGTTTGTGTGCTACTTTTAACGGTTTTTTCAAATGTAAAGCAATGAAGTTTAAATTGATTTCAATAAAATTAGTTAGAGTTGACTAGAGTGCTCTTATGCTTTCGCAGCCGGTGTCACAGCTATAATCCAGTTCTTCCGTTCACACCGCGTCAAAAAATCATAATAATTATCTTGAGTTGTTTCAGTAACAGTGTGGAGTACCATTTTCAGTCACTGATTGGCTGAAACTGAGATACTTGCTACCTGCTATCATAATGGTCGCATCCTACTGGTTGGCAACTCTTTGACCAACAGGATAGCAGACAGCAAGTATCTCAGTTTCAGCCAATCAGTGACTTGAAGAATGTAGATGGGTACTCCACAGCGAGACCGAAACATCTCAAGCTAATTATTATGATAATTTGACGCAGTGTACAGGAAAAACTAGATTATGGTTATAGTTTATCTGTCAAGTTTCCTCCTCTGTTTGAGATTTGTTTACCGTCGAGCTCTTATTTTCTAACAAATTATTACTTTAGTTTCTAAAGAGGCTAAAATAAAAACTGAAAAATATTTTGGAAGGCGTTTTTATGTACAATTTCTGTATGTGCATTGAGAGGTTCATCACAGAATCTCTTTGTAAGACTAATTCCAATTTTGATATTTTAATTTCCGTTTGAAGAAGTATTTTTGGTTGAACAACCATTTTTCTCCAAGAAAGGTAACAATTAGACTTAGATGTTTTAAAATAAAGTAGACTCTTTCTAGTTAGGTCATTCCAGGACTGAATCGTAGTTTGAATGTTTATGGAGATGTTCAGGAAAGATTTGTTGCAAAGGTTGACACAGTACGGGTAGTATGCTAACCCACATATCGGTTAGTGGTGTAACAATTAATGCTCTTTTTATTTTAAAACTCTTCAGTTAAAAACAAAATATATTTTCTGGGTTTCCGTGTTTTTCAATATGTATATGGAGTTGACAAATAAAGTTAGTGGAACACTGAATACATTTTTTAATAGAAAATTTAAAACTCAGTAAATGAGTATTGTATTGAAAATATAAAACCAGTGAAGAGAGACACAGTTTGTTTAACTCTGTCTTATTGCAGTAAACCTCCAAGAAAGAGGGAAAGTGGATAACTGAAATGTTGCATAACAAAACCATGTAACACAGTACCAACCTTAGTATTGTAGTACGAATCTTCTTTCCTGTGAAGTAAGGGCCTCGAGTCATCAGAGTTAACACTCCACAACACCTACTTCCTACGCCTGGTGTTTATACAAATTTAAAAACTGTTTCTATTGTTCTTACGGCAGTCTTTGTTCAATACTTTTACAGGGGACTTCCGAACAAAATGGATCCTAATTAGAAAGAGTATACTCTATTACAACTTGTCACGTTTAGCATGGCCGGTGAGATGGGCTATAGATCCATAAGCGGCCAGCAGGAAATCTCAAAGCCACCGGCCATGCTATACCTAACAAACTGTAGTCTAAAGTCCATGTTAAATATATGACCTAAGCTAATATAAATTACATAATACTAAGTATGAATTAGTTTTAAAATATTATGGACTTCAACTACAGTATAACAATCATCTATGACTTTTAATTCAGTAAAATAGTTTGAAAGTCATGAGACTTTTTAAGTCAAATTTTAATTTTTTACCGAAATATTTAATATTTGTCTGGCTTTGTACGGTTATGATGTTTTTCCCCTTGTATTTTTTCCTTACGCCTTGGATGAATATTACATTTTTAGTTTTATTTAAGTAAATAAATAAAGTTTTATTGCCAACAAAAGCTAAATTTATCTGAATGTTTTTATGGATGATTGAAACAGTTGAATTTCATTAGTAGTTACCGTCATTAGTAGTACTCATTGATACTGTAGATATGTTCAAATATTTATCTTGGAGTTATAATGGGTAAGTTTTAACTATTTATTTGTAAGATATATTTAGGGTTTTGGCAGTGTTTTCAGCTGGTTTAAAAAGATGAAAGCTTATTTGTTCCCTGCTAAAGAATGCAAGTTAGACATTCGCTTCTTTTCACTGCAAAGTCAAATTAGAAAGAGTTCCATTAATCAAACTAACTAAAGCCGATTCAGGTTTCTAAAAACTGTAATTTGGAAATTTGTTTTGTTGCAAATTAAATAAAATGTACCTAAATCTTACCTACGCATGATTCATAGTCACTCCAGGGTGAACTAGAATACTTGTATGCAGCATTCGGTGATTGAGGAACATTGGCAAACACTTGGAGTCTACCTACCGGGAATTGTAGTTGATAGCTGCGTGTAACTGGGAAACATTTTGGCTCTGGCTACAACAAAACAGTGTTAGTTATTCCTGCCAGCAAATCTTACTTTTATATTGAAGAGTCTTGTAAAATAGGTTGAAAGGAGCAACCCACATAATGAAAAAGTAAAGCAGTACGAACCAAACAAAATGTGTTGAGGGAGTAAATCAGATCTCGGTAAAATGTAGGAGTAAATAGCTAGTAGAACGACAATCTATGCTATTATATTTCAGCATTGTTTCTAAAGATACAGGTATTTTTTTAAGAAGACTTGAGGAATTTAGCTTCTTGTTTCAGCCTAAAAATGTTTCTTTTACTGAATAAAAAATGTGCTTTTTCCTGATTGTGTAAAATGTCACTAAATCTTTGATGGAAGGTAGATTTAGTAGTTGCCATGATAAACCAGCTGCAAACTCTGAATTTCATAGTTTAGTTTTAATTTTTCATTGGGTTGAACATGAAACCATGTACAAAAGAACAAAAAATTATTAAATAGTATGTAATTTTATTTTAAATTAATTTATACGAGATCAATTTAGTCTATTAGCTCTGAAAACTAATCTTTGAGGATTTTCTTTAGCTTTTTCATTTTTCTACTCAATGGTATTTAATCAATATCTAAACAAGCATTTTATTTGGCTACATTTCATGTTCATCCTTTTTTGTAAACTGAACTTTAATTTCTACCTATAATCGATTATCAATCATTAGTAATTACAGCTTATATCTTAGAACAGCATATCTCGGTAGATTGTTTAACACTTAACAGCCATGTGATGTTGTACATTGTGTCTTAGGTGTGGTAAACACTGGAGCATTCCGGCCTCATCACTCGATCCCTCCTCTACTCATCCAGTCCGAGACGGGCACTCACTTCCTCGCCGCCCAGACCTCCCCGAGTAAGTGAGATGCCACATGGTTGAGGCAGGAATGTCAACATAGTTCGACAGCCCGAGCACAGATAGCGCTGCAAGTGCTACTGATGCGTGCTCAAGTCTTTTTGGTTTTGTAAATCCCACCATTTGGTTACGTTTAAGTCATTGACATTGGAAAAACTCGAACATGTGCAGCTGAAGGGGGAGAAAGACAACGACAGATAGCAGCACTCACTTCGTTATCTGTGCTTGGGCTGCCGCAACTATGTCGATTTTCCTGCTTCAGTAATTTGGCATCTAAGCACCTACCTACCATAACGTTCTCTTTGACTTTGCACAATATAAGATGTAGTAGATGTATTTATCAGTAAAAGCTGAACTTTATTACAGACGTTTTCTATCCACTTGTAGTGAACAAAAAGTTAACAAGTAGTTGACAAAATAAAGAACACAATTGTATTGTTTTTACTTAATATTAAAATTATATTTTGATTTCCAGGGGCCGAAGAAAAACCGCACCCAGTGATGATGTGGGAAAAGAGTCCTGAAGTGCTGATGCCACCTCCTGCCCCTGCTCTGCTGCCTGTCTCCGTGCGAAGATCATCTGCGCAGATGATAGTTCCCGAGGTGCTGGCACCGGAAAATCTGAAGAAAGAGACTCCGGAAGTGGTGGAGCCTCCTAAGCAGATGGCCAACGTGTCAGATCTATCGAGTGCACCACCACCGTCCATCGATACTTTCCACCGGTTTGTCAGTGAGAGTTCTCTTCCATCCATCAATGTGAGCAACTATCTGTCAAACATTGAAAACAAGACTATTTACTCTGACAAAGTCATCAAGTCGCACATGATCAGCGAAATGCCACATATTATGATTCCTCCGTCTTCGGCAGTCAACAAACCGATGTTTCCTTGCAATTCTGCAAATCTGTTGACAACTGTCGAAGCACAAGAACAGTCTTCTGGTGTTCCCTTCGAGAACAGAAATGTTTCTCCGAAAAATCCACATATTCGTGAAGAACACATGAGTGTAATTGTAAGTTCTGCTTTGCTTCAGGAGAAATCTCAAGACCTTCACATGATGAATTCATCCGGTCAAATGGCGAGTACTAACAATGTCAAACATGAAATCCTGATGCCGTCTGTGATCAAACAAGACCAGACAGGAACTGAGCGATTGGACGCTTTTGTCAATTCAGCTGCAGAGAGTCATATCAGTCCAAATCCAGCCTCGTCTAGCCAGATCAGTTCAGTCATTACAGAAACTTCAATGATGTCCTCGACTAGTGAAATGATGGGGAGTGGAACAGACAACTTGACTATGACATCTTCTCTGCCCATTACACTTAACAGTTCACCTGAAACTGGTCCCGACATGAATGAACATAATTGTTCTTTCATAAACAACACTCCTCCTCAGAATTCACCTGAGCGATCTCAATTAGATATTGCTGTGAAATCTTCCCCAGATAACGGTATGTGTTCTAAGCATGAAATAATGTCCCCAGTTCATTTAGTGCATTCCCCAACAAAGTTATCTTCCAGACAAGATCAAGATTTGGCAAGTTTGCAAGTGACATTAGGACATCAGCTATCTCAGCCTACAACCTCTTCACAAGTACTACAGAATGAAATAAACAACTTGATACACAACCAAGTGCAAACTTCATTGGAACAACAAATTTCTTCTCCGGTTTTAAGTCAAGAACAGATAAACCAAAATAATTTGAACACCATGTTGCAGTCTCTTCCTCATAGTTCAAACCAAGAACAAAACTTACAGGATATAAAAGTTTCTTTATCTCAACAGTTGCCTCCGCAAAGCATCATGTCAAATTCTTCCCAGATGAACAACCATCAACTAGCCAATCTGATTCAAGCGACGGAACAAGAAATAAGAAACAAAGTTCAAACCCTGAACAATTTTCAAGCTTCCATTGAGCACCATCTGTCAGCTCAAAATATGGTTACTTCACAAATAGTTCAGTCTGAAGCAGAACAGCAAAGTCATCTGTCTTTGAATAATATGAGGACTTCGCCCATTCAACCTACCATTTCAAAAGCTGAAGTGTATTCTAAAATTCAAGCATCAATACAGCATGAACTCTCTTCCCAAATGCTGGCGTCAAGTCAAGCCAGCCATGAACCCATGATGGTCCATTCTGAATCGGTATCACCCTTGAACTTAGCTTCGATCAGAATGGAAAATCATTTGGGATCTGTCGCTCAGAATTGTTCAACCAATGTCCAATCACTATCTAACCTCCAAGCCTCCCTAGAAAACCATATGTCCCCTCAAATGATCATCTCAACCCAAATTAACAATGATCAGTTGGTGAATGGTTGTCTGAATGCTTCAATGCCAACTTCTCCTAACCATATCCAAAATTCAGTAACTCAAGCCCAAGCTTTATCTAATTTGCAAGCATCGCTCGATAATTATTCGACTCAAGTAATGAACCAGTCTCAATCTCTTATAGAAGCTACCAGGAGCTTGACCTCTTCCCCGAATACTTCAATAGACTCGTCTCAAGTTTCTCCAAATCGATCGACCATTCAGATGTCTTTGAACGAACTTTCACCGTCACTTGTTTCATCTTCTCAACCAAATCACAGTTCGATGTCACTGAACAATATCCAAGCACCTCACGTGAATGTTACCCAAGTAACTCCTGATATTTCATCATTCCAGCCAACTTTTGAACAACAGCTTCGCTCTGAGATGATGGCAGCTGAGACCGTTCTACCCTTAGAACATTTACACTCGTCGCAAACTGCTAACCAAGCCATTTCAATGAGTAGTCTGCCTTCCTCTCTGATACAGACTGGCCGTGTCGACTGTCTGACTTCGAACAGTATGACTCAAATGGGAGTTGTTCGAGGGATGCCTTTGAGTGATACAGTTTCATTGATGACTTCACAACCGTTAAATGTCACAAACATGACTTCTCAACTCAGTCCTGTCATGTTGTCGTCTACAACATCGTGTCAAAGTTCTACAACGGTTCTGGTTCCGTCTGAGATCACAATGCCTCAGAGTAACTATTCTCCTGAACCTATGCCTTGCACGGTAGCTTTAAATCCTTCGATCCAAGACACGGCACAAACGGTAAACATCACTGCTCCAAACATGATGCTCTCCACATCTCAGAGCATTTTGACATCAGATTCTTTGATAAATAACAATTCATCAACTTTGACAATCTCACCAAACATGACATCGGGTCAGGCTCCAAACCAGTTTCAGGAGAGTAAAGAGCCGAAGAGAGAAGATCCTGCGTACACGTTGATGCAACAGACCCCTGCCCCGGGTGTGAAGAAGTGTGAAGACGGGATTCCTCAAGTGCCCAATGAGATCACACAGATGTCAGAGCATGATCTTATCAGCTACATCAACCCGAGCTGTTTTGATACAGGTACATTGTATGTTAACACAGAACATTTAAAAGAAAACTATACTAACTTTTATTTAATTGATCAACATACTCGTGTACAAATATAAAACAGAAACAAGACTTATGTACAGTGTACGGCAGAACGGACAGAGCAGTTTGACTCACGTAGTACTTGGGTTGTGGTGGGGGAAAGTAAAATATTATGGTATTATTTGATCGGTCTTTCATGTCAATATAGTTGCCACCACGGTTTGGATGTGTGAGCATATTTCGAAAGTAGTGATTCTGTGATTGAGATGCAGAGACGTTTTCGTCGGCATTTTCTTATTCCTCGACACAACCCTATTCCTAGTTCAAGTTCAAAATTCTTTATTAGCAAAAGATTCAATGTTTCAATAGTACATGAACAACCATGTGTTGTACAACACGCGCGGTTGTCGTTACAGCTAAATTATTTATTATCACTTAATAATAGGTCCATTATCAGTCTAATCTTATACTACTTTCTATATTCATACAATTAAAATAATTTCAAAACTTTACCTTCTTCCAAAGCTTAAACTAACACAAATCATTTCAAAATTACAGTATATCATTATTTTTTATTAATGTTTTTATCTTTGACTTAAACAACTCACTTCTATCAAAATGAATATCTTTTAATTTACAAAAGTTACGGTTGAAAATTTCTACAACTTTATTGTGACATTGCTTTCTGCTAGTGTCTTTCATGAAAGCAGGACTCACCATCATTCCCTCCTCATAATTTCTAGTAGGTATAAATATTTGTATACTTCTGAAAAGACTGTCGAATTTTTTCTGAAAATTTAAAATACAATAAAGATATATTTGGTTAAACTTTAAAACATCGAGAAACGGAAATAGGGGAGCTGAAGAGTCCTAGCAAAGACAAGCATCGCTGTCCGTATTAACGTCTCGTCATTTTACTTGTGTCTCTTTCTAATTTGTGTTTGACAGGTTATCAATTCCTTAACATGTAGCGTATTTTTAAATAATGTTTGGTAAAGTCTTAAGGGCCTCATACACTACGGTCCCGGCACGTCTTGCGTCAAAACAGTCCAAAACCACCAGTGTGTGGGTGATTTCGAGCCGAGCCGATCCAAGACAGTCCACTCCGCGCCAGGATCGTGAGGGCCTTCTGCGTGGATCGGCTCGGACTGGACTGTGTGTCAATTTCCAAGTGTGTGGCGCTTCACGGTCCGGGACCGGATTTCTAACTTCCCCCCAACCCTACCTCCTCCTTTGGCACACAGTCTTCGCACTAGCAGTACTTATACGCATACGCCAGAGTAGTTGAATTTCAGCAGTTGTTTTGTCGTTTGTACCATGGCTGACGTTAAAGTAGTTATGAGCCATTAGTTAATTAAATAGTTAATGGTTTTCTAATTAAGTTTATAGAGGAGTAGGGGAGTGTTCCTTGTTTATGGAAAGGTAACAGTGCGGACTATTCAAACCAAATAAAATAAAATAATAAAGTACGAGGCTTGGGAGTTTCTGCTTCAAATTACAAAAGAGAAACCCACATGTGCGGACATTAGTTTACAAAAGAAAAGAGCCATATTCTGCAACCAATTCTTCGTCCATAATGCCTTTTTCTTCCGCTCTTCACAAAAACTCCACAATCATCAAGCACTATCACTGCCACCGCAACTTGCATCGACGAACTCATCTTTCCAATTGATTAGCAACGGGATGAAGTGAGCGGAGTCACGAGCCAGGACCGTGGAAAGTAATACAAGGGTGTGGTGAAAACCTTCGAGTCCGGGACCGTAGTGTATGGGGCCCTTTAGGTTAAATCTTAGGTTAAGATATATAATCAAATGTAGTTCCTATATTAGTGTAGTCTTCTGAAGACGGGTGGAGGACGGGTTTTCTTTTTACCGAAACAACACTGTTGAAACGATGTGTTTATTTGGGTAAAAGCTGTAGTTGTTGTTTACAAAATTTACTTTCTTTTCCAGTGTAAAGAAAGTTGATATGGCCGCAGATTTCATTCTACTGTGTTCGACCCTGTGCAGCTCAGCCGAAGTCCCAGTGCATACCGACCTCATCTTCAGGCAGATTCATCATTTAACTAATTGCTATATTTATTTCATACTTTCAGAGGACAGTTTCAATTGACAAATGTTTACGCGTCAGTGTGAACGAACATCTCCGCCTCTATGAGGACTGAACTGTACATAGACTGACGGGCAACTAAGTTGCCCTCACAGACTGGTTTAGATGTAATCTAAATCCTCTAAGGTATTATTTTCCTAGGAATGGCTGCCATAAATTGTACCGTGTATGTAGGACCAAACATATATGCCTTGTTGTTGTCCACTCGCATGCTTAAAACGTACCTTATCTATGTCTTTCAAATGTTCAAACTTTATCGTTAGTACGATTAAGAATTAACTTTAGTCGCTTGATCGGTTTAATTTTAAAGTTGTCTCAGAAGAATTGACTACTGATTTTGAACATGTACTTTGTTATAGCGTAGCATTTGTTTGCTGTGAATCTAACTGTTAACTGCTAGAGTTTGGTGTTATCCGAACTGTGGATAAACCTGATGAGATCTGTTGTCTTGTTTATTCTTCTTCCGTTTTCTTCCGACTTATAAACGTTCTAGTCTGTGATCTTTGAAGGCTTTCTGTCTTAAGAGCTTCTAAAGTGCCAGGTGCTCAATATAATGTTAGTTATGTATTTTAGTTTTTATTTTATTAAATCCAAAATTGTTAAAATAGAGTGAACGATAAGTAAACGAGCATATCAAAATCAAAGGCAACAGTTTTTTTAACTAGGTAATTATTTTGTTTTAAATATTCTTGATAAAACTATACACACATTTGGTTTTAAAATATTCGTATTTTTATTAAAAATTTATTATTTTACATTTTGTGTCAAATGTAAGATTTTAGAATAGGAGCACTTTGTGTTTTAGCTTAATCCTTTAAAATATTATATAGAACTTATTTGTATATAAATACATATATATTATTACCAAATTAGAAGTTTATATAAGTTATATCGTTATTGCATAAAATACAATATGAATGTTACACACCTATGTTAAATGTGTTTTGTTTTGTACAGTTATTTTGCATTGTTAAAGGACAATAATGCTTTGTTTTGTCAGTCTAAATGTAGTAAACGTGTTTATTTAAACATTATTTGATTACATTTTTGCCTTGATACTCCCTCCTCCCCTGTAACTCACTTGTTATTTTCAAATAACATTTTACGCGACAGATGCCAGTTTGTTTTCATACAAAATAACATTTATCTTAGGAATTGTTTGAATCAATCTATTTCAATATCATGAGCTTTTTACTGCATAGTCTCTGTAAAAGATGTATCAAGATTTAGTGTCAATGGGTTTAGTGCTACAGAACAAGATGCGGTAACGTGGTTTGAAGATTCATGTGTGGCGCGCCAAGGCGTTTCAGAAAAATATATAATTTTTTCAATTCTGGGAAAAAATAACCTGAAATTGACGGTTGATTCGTCAGAAGATACTGCCGAAATAGGATTCGTGTTCAGCGCGACGAGGCAATCAAAAAATTGTATGTCACGTTTTGGGAAAATATTTTCCCCGAAATTGACGGGTGTTCGTGAATAACGAATGATGCGTAGCGCTTGTTTGCTTGTGGTACCTCCGGTCAGATTTATCCCACCTCGCCGCGTGTTTGTCTGATTCATAAACAACAAGACGGCGGAAGTCAGACAGCTGACTGGCAGCCTTTTACTACCATCTTGATGTTTCCGGTGTTTGTCCACTGCGGACACTGCTGGGGGGCTGGCTCAACTCCAAGTTGGGTTTATAAGTCTTTGGTTTGCAGCTGGCGTCGTCGCATACCACCCTCTCGAAAAACCATTGTTTGAATTTCCCGTGATCATACACAAGGCCGAAGCGACGCTGTGAGGGCAGCGAATAAGAGTAACAAATTGTAGAGGAAATTCGATTCACCGATGCCAGCGGCGCTTGAACGCTTAGCTGCGTGCCGGTCTGGTTTAATGCCATAATTGATTTCCATTACAGTAGTTGCATTTCCGACATAATGCAGGATAGAGACCGTGCGCCCCGCCCCCAGATTTATTGAAGAGGATTGCAACAACCAATAAACATGACCAACCGAAGCATTCTTGTTTACAAAAGCTGATATATTTATGAACCCTTTTTAATACAAACACTTCAGAAATGTTCCCATAAGGATTGCATTGGAACTTAGATTAAATGAATCGCACCAATTAAGCAGAAAGAAATTTAGCCAGTTTTTTAATAATTGTGGTTCGTTTTAATTACCTGTATGTACTATCGTCAACCTTTTGGCCATCAGATAAACCTTATTTGTTTATGGACATACATCATAACTAAATAAGAAACGTGCCAAAACCGAAAGTCGAGAACACAATTATTAATAATCCTAGTTATACAGTACTATATCGTAAAAGTTAAAAAAATTAAATCAGTTAGTAATTTGTTGGCTGGTTCATTTCCAATTTTCCCGCTCAGCTGTTATTCTTCGCATAGCAACATTAGCAAGCAGAACCGGCCGGCTGAAATATTACTAACCTTAATGTTCCAAGTTAGTTCTTTAAACACTCTGTTGGTGAGGAATGATTGAAGAATTTGTTTTACTATGAAGGAAGACCTATCGTGTGTAGTTAATTCTTGTATTTGAAGTTGTAATATCGGTCGTAGGTTAAATCGTGTTCCTTTTATATAGTACGAGCCTATATAAAAAAATTGAGCCTTTGGCAAAAATTGATCGTTAGTCCGCCATATTGGAAAATTGACTTTAAGTGATTCATCGGAAACTTAGTCATCGAGTAGCTCAGTGTCAGTGTGTTCGTGGTCAGTGATTGTGCGTTTCGTGTATGCAGTGCCGATGGACATCTTCCTTCCTTGATGGGGTGTTGCTGAGTATGCTTTATTGGTGAGTGTATGTGTTGGCTTACTATACAATCTTGCTTTCAGTATGTGTGTTCTACGACTCGCCGAGCCAGCGAACGTCTCTACGGCAGTTATCAGTTACAAGTTAGGTTTAGGTTGCCTGCACAGTAATGTGCTGGTGTATTAGGTCAAAATTGTATAGGTTCAAATGTGTTGTAACTAGAACAGCTTGTAATTTTTAAAGGCTTTCACCAAAATTTAATTTTTAGAGGTTGGGATTTTTCGGAACACGCGTAGGGATAGGTCTAAGTTCATTGATACCGCAGGATTTGTATAGTTATTAGTGAAATCTTGTATAGCAACAATTACTCATGATAAAAAGTTATAACGCCTTATAATTATTTGAGTTTATTTATCCGAAGCCTACATTGTAGTGACACATCCATCAGCTCTTTACAACTTGCTAAACTATTGCCCAACCCTTTATATTAGTTTAGTTAGTCTCCATAATAATTAACTAGTTCAAAAATTGTCAAACTACTTATTTTAATAAGAGGTTTAGGCAAGGCAGGGCCCACGGTGCCCGGTCAAAAGAAGTCATGTCCCTCCCCCCACCCTAGCCCTAGGCCACCTTCGAATAATACAAATATCACTTTAAAATAAATTCCCTTTTATTAAGGTTTGAATAATTGTAAAATACACACTTGTCAAACAATTTGACTCTGGACACACTAAATTTGTTCATGAAATAAACCCAATGTGCTACCGGTACCGGCTTAGGAAGGACTTCATTAGTGGGAAAGATGACTTTTTTGGTCATACTTGCGTTGAAACCAGGTTAATAAATCTTTTAAAAGTAAATATTCATATTTTTCCGGAAGAGAACCTCAGCCCTCCCTTCCTTGGCTGAAATAACCTCCAAGACTCAACTAAATTCGTTCCATTTCTAAAAGATCGTCCTCGAAGAAGGCAGTGGTTCTTGCCGAAAGTTAACTTTTGGGTAGCGTTGAACGATTAAATCAATTGAAAATTAAGTCTTGTAAATAGTTCTTGTTTAGTTTAGTCTGTGTTAGTCATGACCGGTGCCATATTTCATTATGGCAGAGTTAGTTCATAAATCGCTATTCATACGACAAGAAAACTATTGCAATTGTATAGTCAGGTTTTTATAGGTTCAAATATGAAATTTTTAGTTTATATTCGGGAGTAATTTAAAACCTTAAATTTTTTCAAATTGTATACCGATTAATAAATGTAAACGACGCTAAATGTGCTGTGAGATGTGCGAGAGCGACAGCTGGAACTGTTATCATGTTATCAAAGCAATGCTGGCCAGATTGTCTTGATAACATATAAAAGTTGAGTAAATAAGTATAACTTATATTATACCAACTTGCTTAGCTTTCTGGATCACTGACTAAGGTCAGTGGTCATGTGAGTTAAGTGATTATCTCTTAAAATTAAAACATGTTTTATGCACTAGCTTTATTATTTGCTCAACCTGACGGAACCCACATGTCGCAGCAATCTCGTTTTTAGCAAACTTTGAAATTCTAAAAAATAGAGAATTTATTTAAGAACACTTTAGAAATATAATTATTTTAATGTATGTAACATCAAACATGTTAAAGTTGTAAGAATGGCTTGTTCCTAGATAACAAAGTTAAAAGCTTTTAAATTTTTGTATTGCACAGACAGTATAATATATTTTTATTTTAAATATTCCAAAAACATTTAAATAACAACCCTTAAGATAAGGAATTGTTTGTTCCAAGGTATCAATTCATTGTTCGGTGTTGGGAAAATCTATTACAAAAAATAACGATAGGTGAATATTAATAGAACTGTTATTAAAATTATGTTAGCCTGAAACGCTGTATTATTCGGGTCAGATACACTACCAAACACACAATACTTGGAGTAGTTTCATCCTAGCCTTTAGGCAGCTTAAAATAATGACACGCGGCGTAAAATTCATATTTCACATATTTATTTAAAATATCTTTCAAGCAAAGCATCAAATTCGATCAAAAGTGCCCAAATGCTGAAGGCTTTCAAAGCTCGTCTAAAACAAATCTTGGTCACAAAAGCGTTTTACAGTATAGACGAGTTCACGGCACATAACTGGGAGACCGCGGAAATCACCGACTTACAATAGAGCTAGAGTGGAATAATTCGAATGAATGGGAGAGAGTGAATGGACAAAATGTATGTTTGAATGAGACTTCGATGGCAGAATGCGTGGACAATTTTAGACTAAAAAAATGACGATTGCATAACATGTTAATATGTTTCCGCAATAAACTATTTATTTATTTATCAATGGAGGAGAGGGGGTGCTCCTGGCAAAGGTTTGGAAGTTAGGACAGCGCGGCTTTTGGTTTCTGTTACCTTTGATTTATAAACTCAGTTTTAAAATGTTTTGCATTTAACGTAACTACTAAGATTATTGAAGCATGCATAATTTTGCAAAAGAGGTGAGCGGGTACAAAAAGTAAAATTATGAAATGGTAAACTTTACGCTATAATGTTATTCAACATTTTGCAGTTCAAAAAGGTGCAATCAAAACTGCACAAAATGTGCTTACCTTATTCTAATTTGCAATATTTTGGAAGGAAAAAGAATCGTTGTGACTTTGACGTCGAGAGATACTGTTCACACGAATTTGGCAGCTATTCTACAAGTAGTCCCTTATCAGTCGGTGTGTTCCGTCGTCTGCAGGTCACGTGACCTCGCTCACATAAAACATACTTTCACCATCAACATGATTTTGACACAAGTATTGAACGTGTTTAGGATTGGTGGGGTTATATCAGAACAGTGAATCTGTTAACAAATAGTTCACGGTTTTCGTGCCAAGAAAAATCTACGCGTGCTGAAATATAAGGATTTTGTTGCGTATCGTTGGGAAATAATGACACATTAGTGGAACTAATAATTACGACCGTTCGGGTTGCAACAACACATGCTTTTTCAGGGTAGGTCTTCAAGAACACAATTTATTATCAGGATGAAATATATATATAGGTACGTATTTCGTAAGAATATTGTAGGATTGCTAGAATAAATAATCAACCAGTAGGATAGGGCTTTCAGGGTAGGTCTTCAAGAACACAATTTATCGTTAGAATAAAATATATTATATACGTATTTCGTAAGAATATTGTAGGGTTATTAGAATACATAATCCACCAGTAGGATAGGGCTTTCAGGGCAGGTCTTCAAGAACACCATTTATTATCAGGATTAAATATAATATATAGGTACGTATTTCGTAAGAATATTGTAGGATTGTTAGAATAAATAATCAACCAGTAGGATAGGGCTTTCAGGGTAGGTCTTCAAGAACACAATTTATTATCAGGATGAAATATAATATATAGGTACATATTTCGTAAGAATATTGTAGGATTGTTAGAATAAATAATCAACCAGTAGGATTGGGCTTTCAGGGTAGGTCTTCAAGAACACAATTTATCATTAGAATAAAATATATACGTACTTCGTAAGAATATTGTAGGGTTGTTAGAGTAAATAATCAACCAGTAGGAGAGGGCTTTCAGGGTAGGTCTTAAAGAACACAATTTATCATCAGGATGAAATATATTATACGTACTTCGTATGAAAACCGTAGACATGTTACTATAATTAATGAACCAGTAGGATAGGGGTTTTTAGGATCAAAATATTTAGGATGTAAACTGTAGGGATGGTACGATAAATGAGGTTAGGGGGTAGGGCTTCTAAATCATAATTTTCTAGCTTGTATAGTATAAACACTGTAGGGCAATTACTCATTAAGTAGGATAAAATGTACAAAGTAGGTATTCAAGGTCATGATCAGGATGAAATGATTAGTTATGAATCTGTAGGGCTGTTGGGTTATGTAATTGTTCGGTACGAGATCTACAGGGTTGTTTTTCAATTTAAAACTAGGAAGCAATACGTCGTATTTTTTTAAATGAAACCCCTTGTGGGGGCGTTACATTACGATAGCTTCAAAACGGTGGGTTTTATGCTTGTCAATAATAAATGTACAGTATGCGACTCTGACTATGCTGTGATATGTGCGAGAGCGACAGCTGGAACTGTTATCATGGTGTCAAGGCAATGATGCGCAGATTGTCTTGATAACATAGGAAGGTTGAGTAAATAAGTAAATTGAAATTGTGATCACTTGCTTAGCTCTCTTGATCACTGATGATGGACGGTGATCATGTGAGTTAAGTATTTTCTTATAGTATCAAAAGTAAAAAAAAATGTAAATACAGTAATTATTTGCTCAACCTGACGGACCCTACCTGTCGCAGCAGTCTCTTTAAAATTTAAAATTGTGTTAAAGCTGCTTCATTTGTCAGCGTGTTTTGTTCTATTTGTTATACGGTGTTCAATTATTGTTTTGTATTGAGGAAGTCTATTGCAAATAATTACTATTAAATAAAAAATAAATACTGTTAGGTTAAATCAGTAGTCAATAGGTTTTCTCAACTGATAGGTTTTCTACATACAATATCATCATTAGAATTAAAATATGTTATGTATATTTATTATGAAAGCTGTAGAGCTGTTATGTTGAATATTTATTTGGTAGGATTGCTTTTACAAGGGAGGTCAACATAAAAACTTATGTTTAGGAGAGATATGTTGTACAAATGTAGTATGAAACTGTAGGACTGTTATATTATATTTATTTGGTAGGATTGCTTAAACAGGGTAGGTCTGCACCATCACAATTTGTGATTAGAAAAAGTTATTAAGTATAGAAATTTAGTACACAATCAGTAGGCAGGTCGCTAGATTTTACAGGGTATGTCTTCAACATGATAATTTAGTACTATTAGGATTTAATGCGTTATACATATTTAGTATCAAATCTGTAGGGCTGTTAGGGTTTTCAGGGTAGGTCTTCAAGAACACAATTTATCATCAGAATGAAATATATTATATACGTATTTGATATAAAAATTGTACGGATGTTAAAATAAATAATCAAGCAGTAGGATAAGATTTCAGGGTAGGTCTTCAAGAACACAATTTGTCATCAGAATAAAATATATTATATACGTATTTGGTATAAAAATTGTAGGGATGTTAGAATAAATAATTAAGCGGTAGGATAGGGTTTTCAGGGTAGGTCTTCGAGATTACAATTTTTCATCAGAATAAAATATATTATATACGTATTTCGTATAAAAATTGTCGCTGGAAAAAATCAAGCAGGGAAAGGTTTCAGAGTAAGTCTCGAGAACACAATTTGTCATCAGAATAAAATATATTATATACGTATTTGGTATAAAAATTGTAGGTATGATAGAATAAATAATTAAGCGGTAGTATAGGGTTTTCAGGGTAGGTCTTCGAGATTACAATTTATCATCAGAATAAAATATATTATATACGTATTTCGTATAAAAATTGTAGGGCTGTTAGAATAAATAATCAAGCAGTAGGAAAGGGGTTTCAGAGTAGGTCTTCGAGAACACAATTTTGCATAGGAATAAAATATATTATATGCTTATTTTGTATAAAAGTTGTTGGGCAGTTAGAATAAATAATCAAGCGGTAGGATAGGGTTTTCAGGGTAGGTCTTCAAGAACACAATATAATACTAAATCACAATATTTTAAAACTGAATTTGACATGAGTAGGAGAGTTTCCAGGGTAGGCTGCAGGAACTTCCAGATGCCTCGGAGATCTTCCAGAGTAGTGTAGTGCATGGTGTGATGTGTCTTGTAGACTCTCTTGTGTTCAGATCACATGTTTTGCGTGCGATATTTTGCGTACTCTTCACGAAGAAGAAGAACAGTTACAAGTTGCTTGTCCATTCAACAAAGAGTATCTTCAGCTCCTGACGTGTTTCTCGCGCCTCGATTTCTGCATGTTCATTTTCTTAGTTTTAGACTTTTAGATAAGGTTTAGTTTAAGCTATATATTTCAATCGACGAAACATGTCAATATATTATTTGTTTCTTTGCAAAACGTGTCATGTTGAATGTTTTTGTTTGTCAAAACAAGTGTGATCTGGTTATTTTCTCTGTTAAATACCAGGGGGGCTTTTAAACATTTTCTTAGCTCATCCACAAATTTATAATGACTTGCACTACCACTTATGTAAGTGCAATATCAACACAAATATTAATCATGACATTATGAACAAACCAGATCACACTTGTACACTTTCAGCTGAAGCCAACCAAAGGTGGGAACTGTTTGTATATTACTCTATCACTAGCAAACCTGAACACAAGAGAGTTATATCCTGTCAGTCATATGTACAACTGTACCTGAAACTACCCTCCCGGGTTTCAGGACAATTTAACCAAGGTTGAAATTTCTGTCAACGGGCGTTTGGTAACAATATTAAATACAATACTTTTTCTAACACCAACGCAAATTTTCTCCAATTTCAGAGTCAAAGCATACGATTGGCAGGTTTTTTGATTGCATGTTTGTCTTTTGCGTGTTTTTATTGTCATACTAACATTATTTCTCGATTATTAGTGATTTCATGCGGTCGTTTACCATGTTATATTGCTATGCGGTAATATGATCCAGTCGAACAAGTTTAAAAGTTGCTTCAATGCAGTTGTTGAAAAGTTTTTGAAATGGATAGAAAATCTTAGTTGAGGAAGAAGACACAGTAATAAAAAGGTAATAACCTCAATTTTGATTTTTAAATGTTATTGATATTATAGTTTTATAATGATTTAAGGTAATAGAAGTTAAAAAAAGTTATAATAGCCTCGTCTGCAGTGCTTGGCTATTAATAGTTCAATTTATACTAAAATGTATAGTGTAACCTTTTAGATACTAGGTAAGTTAGGTAAAAATCGTTCAATTAACCTTAATCTAATGGATAAATGAACAATTGAAATTTTGCGTAGTTACAAAGCCTACCAATCAATACTTTTATACAAAAGTTTTAGTATTTTCTACGATTACGTTGAGTTACGCATGTAACAGCTTTAATGTATTAAAGTTAAACACAATTTATCAACACTTATTCAAATTCTTTCAACATTTAGATTGTTTACAAAGCTGATTGGTAAATAGTGCCGGTAAACGCGTTAGATCCCGTGCAATTTATAGCAGAGGGCATCCAGGGCAGATCGGCACTATGACACCCAGGTGTGAGTGATTGTGTCAACCTACTCTTGATGTAATGCGGTATGAGAGGTGTTTACTTGTCTTCCCAACCCCGCAGTCCACTTCAAACCTAGAGCATCTTATAGTATAGAGTAGAAATACTAGTTTTATTTTGTACCTAGTTTTTATAACTTGCAATAAAATCTGAGACCAAACGGTGTGATTTAGAGTAACAAATTGCAATAGAAATTCGATTCACTCATGCCAGCGCTTAGCTGCGTGTCGGCCTGGGTGGATAGGACGTCACACAATGTTTGATCAGATAATTAGTATAAGTAAAACCCGAGGTGAAGCTTTCAGTCTAAAACCGAGAATTGTTTCAGGAAGAGGAGTTGCTGCCGGAGTGGGATGAGGAACTCAGCTGATGTTGTGACACAGACACAGACACAGACACTCAGACTCAGCAGTGTAGTTGATCCCGCCTTGGGTGTGGGCCAGATCACGCAAATATCTTGATAAACGACACAACTCAGCTCCACTGTTTATTTTTGCCTCTCGGGACATTGAACTAGGCCTAGAGAATCTGCCGGCTCTCAGCTCTTCCCTAAACACCAAGCTCTTCATGGTTAGTTTTCAAGTCAAATAGTATTTTTGCTCGTGTTTCAAATTTCTCACAAAATTTAACTCTGGGACAATTGACTGCAAATGTCTCCCGTAGTGCGAGGTGCTTCAGTCCGAGTCTGGGTGAGATAATATGTAATTTTAAGTTATTGTTTGGTAAAGTCTTAGGTTAGATCCTAAGTTAAGATTTTGACTGGGACTCGTGGCGTGGTCCTGTAATCCAGCTTCATGGAGGTCAGGTTTTGAGGATGATATAGGTCTAAAGCGGCTCAGATAGTCTCAGTGATCATCTGATGATACCCGCATCCCCAATCGTTTAGATATCAGACCATCAACGTGGTTCGGAAGTCACGTTAAGCCGTTGGTCCTTGTATTTCCATTGGTTATTGGGCTATTAATTAATAACCCATTCTAAGGAAGAGTCGGCCTTAGTTTGTAACAAGACTACACCTCATAACTCACTACACCATCACACTCATCCTCACCACATATTTGCCTTAAAATACCTTCATGAGTGGTCGGCATCTCAAATAGTGATTTAGTGATTTATATAATTAAATGTATTTTCTATATTAGTGCAGAGGGGTCGAGTTTTTCACGTTAAAAGTAGTTTTTCTCCAAAAGTGGCTGGAAAAGTCCGTTTCTTCATTTTACTAAAATGTTCAAATCTGAGTTAAAGTGATTATCCAGTTTCGGAGAGGGTTCGAAATGCGTTCTACCAAATTTGGCATAATTTTTAAGCGGAATGCGCATAATACACTTGTAATGTTTAATCATACAAGAATATAATGGTCTGTGTAGTTGTATCTACAATGATGATCAACAATATTCTGGTCATCGTTGTCACTCCCAGTTCCACCCACAACAGTCTCTCATTACCAGTTGTTAACTGTTACATGGAGATAACTGTTACTGTGCAGAGAACACTTTCACAACTGTTGCGAGAAACTGTTACTTTGCTACCAGGGAGTCAGAGCATGCTAGCTGCTTTCACAATGAAATCACTGATGATTCTCTCCGTTTTGCTACCTGTCAACTTTCACTTTGTCGTTTTCATGTATCTCCCACACGCAACATTTTCAATACAGCGTGGTATTTATAGGAACTCGTACACCACATGATGCTGTACCTGAATCCACTACTTCATAGTTTGGATTTTGTTATATTATTATGTATGTAGTAGAGTGTCTGAGTATTTTTACTCAGACAGCTGTCATTGCTCTATTTAAATGACATGTTTATTAGGTGAGGTGTCAATACTCAATTTTAAAGATTAAGTTCGATGATGTCTTGAAGATTGTAGGGATCTTCACGTCAAAACACACACAGACACACACACAATACACAACAGTCTTCCACTTGACGTTTCATATAAACGTACCGCGTTCTGGCTTTCGTCCGGTCTTTAACACGTTGCGAACGACGAACCACTGACGAA